>JAMPIV010013845.1:42500-642500 GCA_024509875.1 Oreohelix idahoensis | reverse complement strand
ATGAGCAGCTGGGTAAGCTAAGCTTCTCTTGAATAAGTAAATCGTGGGTTTAGGCATCTGTACTTTGTTTTAGCGTTGACTACGTCTACCATTGTATTTGAAAAGTGGCCACAGATAGGCCTACTTTGGAGCATTCTGTAACATAAATTTGTGAACGAAGTTAGCTTTATTGAAGAGAAAGTAAGGCAAGAAGATGGCTTTGACTTAATTGTAAATGTCCCAAGCTCAGGGGTAGGGCTGGGGGGGGGGGGGGGGGGGGGGGGAAACGAGCTCTAAAAGGGACTAATCTGTACTGAAGTTATACAAAGGGTTTCAGGTCAAATTCTAAATTAATAGTGAGAATTTACAACACTAAGGGGGGGGGGGGGGAGAGAAGAGATAATATTTTAAAGGTTTGTTAATACAGTTTCACTCGTACCGAGAAATATGCTTGACAGTACTAGAGAGCTCTGAACACTTGGATTTCATGAAAAGAAAAACTACAGACCCCTTGAGTATGTAGCTTACCTTCTAACCCCTTACCTTTTTTACGACACTACTTTATAGCTATCAAGCAGAATCATCACTACCCCACGTTGCCAGCAGGCATCCCCAAAAAAAGATGCAATAATGGCTATTATGCAGTAAGCCCACAAGATAACACCGGAAGTATACAGTGGGCAACTCAGCCCTTTAAAGACGCAATCACTTCTGTTGTTCCACTATTAACAGTATGTGTCAGTCCAAACAAGACAAAGACCTTGATACTGGGTCCAGTAAATAGTAGAAGACTAAAGGACAATAGTATAGAACAGTGGGTAGGTTTCTGGTATTGTATAAACATAAATAACACATAAGGAAGGGAAACCCGAGGCCTGTAAACAGTAAATTAATATTAGACAAACATAAAGGTATGTTTTCAGGCACTCGTAAGAAATAAAGAAGTAGAACACTTGGACAACAGAAAAACAACAGACGTGAGTGGCTTACCCAGGGTTCGAACCCCGTACCTTCCGTACGACAACTCCGCCTAGCTATCAAGCGAATCACACTGACCCCACGGCCAGCTAGGCATCCCCAAAAAAAAAGATGCTTTGCTGGGCTATTTATCAGTAAGAAACACAAACAAGATAACACCGGAAGTATACAGTGGGCAACTCAGCCCCTTAATGACGCAATCACTTCTGTTGTTCTCCTATTAACAGTATGTGTCAGTCCAAACAAGACAAAGACCTTGATACTGGGTCCAGTAAATAGTAGAAGACTAAAGGACAATAGTATAGAACAGTGGGTAGGTTTCTGGTATTGTATGAACATAAATAACACATAAGGAAGGGAAACCCGAGGCCTGTAAACAGTAAATTAATATTAGACAAACATAAAGGTATGTTTTCAGGCACTCGTAAGAAATAAAGAGTAGAACACTTGGACAACAGAAAAACAACAGACGTGAGTGGCTTACCCAGGGTTCGAACCCCGTACCTTCCGTACGACAACTCCGCCTAGCTATCAAGCGAATCACACTGACCCCACGGCCAGCTAGGCATCCCCAAAAAAAAAGATGCTTTGCTGGCTATTTATCAGTAAGAAACACACAAGATAACACCGGAAGTATACAGTGGGCAACTCAGCCCCTTAATGACGCAATCACTTCTGTTGTTCTCCTATTAACAGTATGTGTCAGTCCAAACAAGACAAAGACCTTGATACTGGGTCCAGTAAATAGTAGAAGACTTAAGGACAATAGTATAGAACAGTGGGTAGGTTTCTGGTATTGTATGAACATAAATAACACATAAGGAAGGGAAACCCGAGGCCTGTAAACAGTAAATTAATATTAGACAAACATAAAGGTATGTTTTCAGGCACTCGTAAGAAATAAAGAAGTAGAACACTTGGACAACAGAAAAACAACAGACGTGAGTGGCTTCCCCAGGGTTCGAACCCCGTACCTTCCGTACGACAACTCCGCCTAGCTATCAAGCGAATCACACTGACCCCACGGCCAGCTAGGCATCCCCAAAAAAAGATGCTTTACTGGCTATTTATCAGTAAGAAACACAAGATAACACCGGAAGTATACAGTGGGCAACTCAGCCCTTAATGACGCAATCACTTCTGTTGTTCCTCTATTAACAGTATGTGTCAGTCCAAACAAGACAAAGACCTTGATACTGGGTCCAGTAAATAGTAGAAGACTAAAGGACAATAGTATAGAACAGTGGGTAGGTTTCTGGTATTGTATGAACATAAATAACACATAAGGAAGGGAAACCCGAGGCCTGTAAACAGTAAATTAATATTAGACAAACATAAAGGTATGTTTTCAGGCACTCGTAAGAAATAAAGAAGTAGAACACTTGGACAACAGAAAAACAACAGACGTGAGTGGCTTACCCAGGGTTCGAACCCCGTACCTTCCGTACGACAACTCCGCCTAGCTATCAAGCGAATCACACTGACCCCACGGCCAGCTAGGCATCCCCAAAAAAAAGATGCTTTGCTGGCTATTTATCAGTAAGAAACACAAGATAACACCGGAAGTATACAGTGGGCAACTCAGCCCCTTAATGACGCAATCACTTCTGTTGTTCTCCTATTAACAGTATGTGTCAGTCCAAACAAGACAAAGACCTTGATACTGGGTCCAGTAAATAGTAGAAGACTAAAGGACAATAGTATAGAACAGTGGGTAAGTTTCTGGTATTGTATGAACACAAATAACACATAAGGAAGGGAAACCCGAGGCCTGTAAACAGCAAATTAATATTAGACAAACATAAAGGTATGTTTTCAGGCACTCGTAAGAAATAAAGAAGTAGAACACTTGGACAACAGAAAAACAACAGACGTGAGTGGCTTACCCAGGGTTCGAACCCCGTACCTTCCGTACGACAACTCCGCCTAGCTATCAAGCGAATCACACTGACCCCACGGCCAGCTAGGCATCCCCAAAAAAAAGATGCTTTACTGGCTATTTATCAGTAAGAAACACAAGATAACACCGGAAGTATACAGTGGGCAACTCAGCCCCTTAATGACGCAATCACTTCTGTTGTTCCACTATTAACAGTATGTGTCAGTCCAAACAAGACAAAGACCTTGATACTGGGTCCAGTAAATAGTAGAAGACTAAAGGACAATAGTATAGAACAGTGGGTAGGTTTCTGGTATTGTATGAACATAAATAACACATAAGGAAGGGAAACCCGAGGCCTGTAAACAGTAAATTAATATTAGACAAACATAAAGGTATGTTTTCAGGCACTCGTAAGAAATAAAGAAGTAGAACACTTGGACAACAGAAAAACAACAGACGTGAGTGGCTTACCCAGGGTTCGAACCCCGTACCTTCCGTACGACAACTCCGCCTAGCTATCAAGCGAATCACACTGACCCCACGGCCAGCTAGGCATCCCCAAAAAAAAAAGATGCTTTACTGGCTATTTATCAGTAAGAAACACACAAGATAACACCGGAAGTATACAGTGGGCAACTCAGCCCCTTAATGACGCAATCACTTCTGTTGTTCCACTATTAACAGTATGTGTCAGTCCAAACAAGACAAAGACCTTGATACTGGGTCCAGTAAATAGTAGAAGACTAAAGGACAATAGTATAGAACAGTGGGTAGGTTTCTGGTATTGTATGAACATAAATAACACATAAGGAAGGGAAACCCGAGGCCTGTAAACAGTAAATTAATATTAGACAAACATAAAGGTATGTTTTCAGGCACTCGTAAGAAATAAAGAAGTAGAACACTTGGACAACAGAAAAACAACAGACGTGAGTGGCTTACCCAGGGTTCGAACCCCGTACCTTCCGTACGACAACTCCGCCTAGCTATCAAGCGAATCACACTGACCCCACGGCCAGCTAGGCATCCCCAAAAAAAAGATGCTTTACTGGCTATTTATCAGTAAGAAACACAAGATAACACCGGAAGTATACAGTGGGCAACTCAGCCCCTTAATGACGCAATCACTTCTGTTGTTCCACTATTAACAGTATGTGTCAGTCCAAACAAGACAAAGACCTTGATACTGGGTCCAGTAAATAGTAGAAGACTAAAGGACAATAGTATAGAACAGTGGGTAGGTTTCTGGTATTGTATGAACATAAATAACACATAAGGAAGGGAAACCCGAGGCCTGTAAACAGTAAATTAATATTAGACAAACATAAAGGTATGTTTTCAGGCACTCGTAAGAAATAAAGAAGTAGAACACTTGGACAACAGAAAAACAACAGACGTGAGTGGCTTACCCAGGGTTCGAACCCCGTACCTTCCGTACGACAACTCCGCCTAGCTATCAAGCGAATCACACTGACCCCACGGCCAGCTAGGCATCCCCAAAAAAAAGATGCTTTACTGGCTATTTATCAGTAAGAAACACAAGATAACACCGGAAGTATACAGTGGGCAACTCAGCCCCTTAATGACGCAATCACTTCTGTTGTTCCACTATTAACAGTATGTGTCAGTCCAAACAAGACAAAGACCTTGATACTGGGTCCAGTAAATAGTAGAAGACTAAAGGACAATAGTATAGAACAGTGGGTAGGTTTCTGGTATTGTATGAACATAAATAACACATAAGGAAGGGAAACCCGAGGCCTGTAAACAGTAAATTAATATTAGACAAACATAAAGGTATGTTTTCAGGCACTCGTAAGAAATAAAGAAGTAGAACACTTGGACAACAGAAAAACAACAGACGTGAGTGGCTTACCCAGGGTTCGAACCCCGTACCTTCCGTACGACAACTCCGCCTAGCTATCAAGCGAATCACACTGACCCCACGGCCAGCTAGGCATCCCCAAAAAAAGATGCTTTACTGGCTATTTATCAGTAAGAAACACAAGATAACACCGGAAGTATACAGTGGGCAACTCAGCCCCTTAATGACGCAATCACTTCTGTTGTTCCACTATTAACAGTATGTGTCAGTCCAAACAAGACAAAGACCTTGATACTGGGTCCAGTAAATAGTAGAAGACTAAAGGACAATAGTATAGAACAGTGGGTAGGTTTCTGGTATTGTATGAACATAAATAACACATAAGGAAGGGAAACCCGAGGCCTGTAAACAGTAAATTAATATTAGACAAACATAAAGGTATGTTTTCAGGCACTCGTAAGAAATAAAGAAGTAGAACACTTGGACAACAGAAAAACAACAGACGTGAGTGGCTTACCCAGGGTTCGAACCCCGTACCTTCCGTACGACAACTCCGCCTAGCTATCAAGCGAATCACACTGACCCCACGGCCAGCTAGGCATCCCCAAAAAAAAGATGCTTTACTGGCTATTTATCAGTAAGAAACACAAGATAACACCGGAAGTATACAGTGGGCAACTCAGCCCCTTAATGACGCAATCACTTCTGTTGTTCCACTATTAACAGTATGTGTCAGTCCAAACAAGACAAAGACCTTGATACTGGGTCCAGTAAATAGTAGAAGACTAAAGGACAATAGTATAGAACAGTGGGTAGGTTTCTGGTATTGTATGAACATAAATAACACATAAGGAAGGGAAACCCGAGGCCTGTAAACAGTAAATTAATATTAGACAAACATAAAGGTATGTTTTCAGGCACTCGTAAGAAATAAAGAAGTAGAACACTTGGACAACAGAAAAACAACAGACGTGAGTGGCTTACCCAGGGTTCGAACCCCGTACCTTCCGTACGACAACTCCGCCTAGCTATCAAGCGAATCACACTGACCCCACGGCCAGCTAGGCATCCCCAAAAAAAGATGCTTTACTGGCTATTTATCAGTAAGAAACACAAGATAACACCGGAAGTATACAGTGGGCAACTCAGCCCCTTAATGACGCAATCACTTCTGTTGTTCCACTATTAACAGTATGTGTCAGTCCAAACAAGACAAAGACCTTGATACTGGGTCCAGTAAATAGTAGAAGACTAAAGGACAATAGTATAGAACAGTGGGTAGGTTTCTGGTATTGTATGAACATAAATAACACATAAGGAAGGGAAACCCGAGGCCTGTAAACAGTAAATTAATATTAGACAAACATAAAGGTATGTTTTCAGGCACTCGTAAGAAATAAAGAAGTAGAACACTTGGACAACAGAAAAACAACAGACGTGAGTGGCTTACCCAGGGTTCGAACCCCGTACCTTCCGTACGACAACTCCGCCTAGCTATCAAGCGAATCACACTGACCCCACGGCCAGCTAGGCATCCCCAAAAAAAAGATGCTTTACTGGCTATTTATCAGTAAGAAACACAAGATAACACCGGAAGTATACAGTGGGCAACTCAGCCCCTTAATGACGCAATCACTTCTGTTGTTCCACTATTAACAGTATGTGTCAGTCCAAACAAGACAAAGACCTTGATACTGGGTCCAGTAAATAGTAGAAGACTAAAGGACAATAGTATAGAACAGTGGGTAGGTTTCTGGTATTGTATGAACATAAATAACACATAAGGAAGGGAAACCCGAGGCCTGTAAACAGTAAATTAATATTAGACAAACATAAAGGTATGTTTTCAGGCACTCGTAAGAAATAAAGAAGTAGAACATTGGACCTTTATAGAAATAATAAAGACTTTAAGTGCCAAACACGGGTTCGATAAGGCAGAAACTTCAGTGCTCTCCAGCCTAGCTTCATGAGTTTTCTAAGACATTTGTTCTCGAATGTATTCAGCTTGTTCTCCAATGATTTTGTTATTTTCCAACTCTCACAGCCGTATGTTAACACTGAGATAACATTTGAATTAAACAGACGAAGCTTGGTATGTATATTCAATGATCGTAATTTCCAAATGTTAGATAATCTATTGAAGGCGCTAGCTGAGTCCTTAAACAAGACAAAGCAATTCTAGTATGGATTTCTCTCCTGTTGTGTCACCATCCTGAGTCATTTTACTGCCTAAATAATTGAAAAGGAAGTTTTTCCCCGTTCAAGATGATATCAAAGGTCTCGTTAGAAAAGTTCATAGCTTTAGTTTTAGAGGCATTTATTTGGAGACCAATTTTAACCGAGAGATGACACAAATTATTAATTGCTTCTTGGGATTGTCTTGGTGTTGAACTTAAGAATGCTACATCATCTGCGAAATCCAGGTCCCCCAGGAATTTTCCATTTGTCCATTTTATACCCAATTGTTCATTGTGGGTATAGTTTCTCATAACCCAATCAATAGCTATTCCAAAAAGTAGTAGGGTGACATAATAAAAAGCCTTGTTTCACCCTGTTTCTGGTAAACCATTCTGTATTCCCTTTATTTGTTCTAACACAACATCTTGCATTGTCATATAGCGCTTTGATTATATTCACATATTTTGTTGGAAAACCATAGATTGTAAGTATCTTCCACAATGATGGGCGGTGTAGACTATCAAAGGCTTTTTGAACATCGACGAAGGTGATAATAAGTGGCGATTGCCTTTCCACTGATTCTTCTATAATTGTTCTTAGTGTGAATATTTGATCAATACATGATCGTTTCGGCCTGAAACCCGCTTGTTCTTCTCTGATCTTTTCGTCAGCATGCAATTTAAAATAAAGAAGTAACATCATGCAACATAATAATTTTCCAGGTACTGATAATAGTTATACCACGCCAGTTATTACAGTCTGATAGATCACCTTTCTTCGGTAACTTTACAATAATACTGTCTTTCCATTGTTGTGGTGGTTGTTCTTCTCTCCATACTTCATTTATAATATCTAAAATTCTCAAGAGGTTGTTATGTTTGTCTAATATTAATTTACTGTTTACAGGCCTCGGGTTTCCCTTCCTTATGTGTTATTTATGTTCATACAATACCAGAAACCTACCCACTGTTCTATACTATTGTCCTTTAGTCTTCTACTATTTACTGGACCCAGTATCAAGGTCTTTGTCTTGTTTGGACTGACACATACTGTTAATAGTGGAACAACAGAAGTGATTGCGTCATTAAGGGGCTGAGTTGCCCACTGTATACTTCCGGTGTTATCTTGTGTTTCTTACTGATAAATAGCCAGTAAAGCATCTTTTTTGGGGGATGCCTAGCTGGCCGTGGGGTCAGTGTGATTCGCTTGATAGCTAGGCGGAGTTGTCGTACGGAAGGGTACGGGGTTCGAACCCTGGGTAAGCCACTCACGTCTGTTGTTTTTCTGTTGTCCAAGTGTTCTACTTCTTTATTTCTTACGAGTGCCTGAAAACATACCTTTATGTTTGTCTAATATTAATTTACTGTTTACAGGCCTCGGGTTTCCCTTCCTTAATAATAATAATAATAAATTCTTTAAGCGCCAAACACGGCGCATAAGGCAGAAACCAGTGCTCTCCAGGTT
Source organism: Oreohelix idahoensis (assembly GCA_024509875.1). Classification (NCBI taxonomy): domain Eukaryota; kingdom Metazoa; phylum Mollusca; class Gastropoda; order Stylommatophora; family Oreohelicidae; genus Oreohelix; species Oreohelix idahoensis. Next base: position 634,194 of record JAMPIV010013845.1, on the reverse strand, counting down.
GTTCGTTGTGACGCCACTCCTCTTAGCTCTGCACATTATTTAGGCCCAACGTTCTTCCTTCTCTTATTATTGTTCTTCTGAGTGTTTCTTTTGGTCTTCCTTTTTTCCGCTTACCCTCAGGAACCCAAGTGAGCGCCTGTAGTGGTATTCTGTTGTTTTGCATTCGTAGGACATGACCGATATATGACCATTGTCTTTTCCTTATATAGTCGGAGACATATTTCTGCCTAGAGTCTTCTCTTATTTGTCGATTAGTCTTGAATTCTTTCCAACTGATGTTCATGAGTTTTCTAAGACATTTGTTCTCGAATGTATTCAGCTTCCTTATGTGTTATTTATGTTCATACAATACCAGAAACCTACCCACTGTTCTATACTATTGTCCTTTAGTCTTCTACTATTTACTGGACCCAGTATCAAGGTCTTTGTCTTGTTTGGACTGACACATACTGTTAATAGTGGAACAACAGAAGTGATTGCGTCATTAAGGGGCTGAGTTGCCCACTGTATACTTCCGGTGTTATCTTGTGTTTCTTACTGATAAATAGCCAGTAAAGCATCTTTTTTTGGGGATGCCTAGCTGGCCGTGGGGTCAGTGTGATTCGCTTGATAGCTAGGCGGAGTTGTCGTACGGAAGGTACGGGGTTCGAACCCTGGGTAAGCCACTCACGTCTGTTGTTTTTCTGTTGTCCAAGTGTTCTACTTCTTTATTTCTTACGAGTGCCTGAAAACATACCTTTATGTTTGTCTAATATTAATTTACTGTTTACAGGCCTCGGGTTTCCCTTCCTTATGTGTTATTTATGTTCAGGTCAAATTCTAACACGTGCTAAAGCAGTGACCATTGCAGAGTGTGAAATAATTATTTATTATAATGGATAAAAATTCACGAAAGAGACTTTGATTTTCCCCTTGAAGGCTACGGACCTTTTCTTAGAAAAAATGTATACAGGCGCATAATTAAAATTTTCGCACACAAATAAACCATTTTATTGCAAAGAAAAATATTTAAGCTTACATATAGTCGTTCTGAAATAGGTAAGGTAGATGTCGAAAACCTTGGGTTGACTACTGTCTTTATTAGAGTCATAAATGTGGAAGTCTGAAGGCGAACGAGGAAGAAGAAGAAGAAATAGGTAAGGTAGTCCCATAGCAGATACTGTCATAGGAGAGTGGTGTTAGAGACTTCACCATACTAGGTCCAGCATCGAGAGATGGGGTGACAAGTTCCTTTCCTCGCTGCCTTTTCCTCCCCTAACTCAAACAGCAAAATCAGGTACCCATTTACAGCTGGGTAGACTGGAGCGTGTCGGTGCCGTGATTCGAACACGCTCTAACTGCTCTGCCAATCGGATGCTCCGTACTGAAATACACAAATAATATGCAAAAAAAGAATGCATTTCTTTAAATGCAAAAAATGTATAATTATTTTCCGAGTAAAAATTTTTTTGGGGGAAAGTAAACTTCAAATTTTAGGTTATATATTACTAAAAAGCTTACAACATTCTGTTAAAACTGTACTGCTAAAAACAGTTACAAGATGTGTTATACAACAGCTAAGAATAATCTGTTACGTTCTGCACATAAACACACACACAAATCAGTCCTTTGAACAAGATAACCATTAGTGGATACACTCTTACTCTTACTAGACATAACTGGGAACAGAACACACACTTGCAACGCTAATGAGCGATGGTGACTGATGCATGAAATCTGAGAACATGATATCACATCCAATAGAAATTAATGTTTACAATCAAACCCAGTCAATGTTTTTAATGTTTAATGCAGTATAACTCTTTTGTGTTCTTCTGCGAGCATGTCTACATGATCCCAAACCATAAATGCCCTTTAGTACATGAAACATAAATTGGCTTAGGCTGAAAAGCTAGAATAGAAAAACAAGTTTTTTTTTTCTCTACTTTTTAATTTAATATTTAATTTTGTGGCTGTCGTAAGTCCAAGTCGTCGTACGTCGCATACACCGTATGTCGATGACTATCTGTAATAGATGCATAGTTGCAGCCTATGCTCACAACCAACTATCTGAACTTTACAGTGTTCCATTTTGTGTTACATTAGCGAACGGCTTCTTAACCTTGTAAAAGTCCTGCACTCCTTGCCAGCATCTTAAGAAGCCTTACATCCCCTTTACAGCATCTTAAGAAGCCTCGCATCCATTTACAGCATCTTAAGAAGCCTCGCACTCCTTTACTGCATCTTAAGAAGCCTCAAATATATTTACAGTATCTTAAGAAGCCTCGCATCCATTTACAATATCTTAAGAAACCTCGCATCCATTTACAATATCTTATGAAGCCTCGCACTCCTTTACAGCATCTTAAGAAGCCTCAAATATATTTACAGTATCTTAAGAAGCCTCGCATCCATTTACAATATCTTAAGAAACCTCGCATCCATTTACAATATCTTAAGAAGCCTCGCATCCATTTACAATATCTTAAGAAGCCTCGCACTCCTTTATAGTATCTTAACAAGCCTCACACCCTTTTACAACATTTCAAGAAGCCTCGCACCCCTTTATAGTATCTTAACAAGCCTCACATCCTTTTACAGTACCGGTATCTTAACAAGCCTCACACCCTTTTACAGTATCTTAAGAAGCCTCACACCTGTCGTGGAATATTCTAATCCACATATATAAATTATCAAGTAAATATAAAGCCTAATAAATACATATAATAAATAAAGGAAGAAGAATGGTAAAGAACAGTGCTGTCACAATGACAGTACTCGAAATCCCCCTTGTTTTCTGCTTCGTCTGCAAATTGTAACGCTTTCACGTTGATAGTAAAAGCTTACTGTATTATACCCGCTTTCTTCAATGAAACGTGTGCTGTATTTCTTGGAAAAACATTGAGAGGCACCCTGCGTAATGACCTAAATTAATCCTAACATTAATTATACTGCGTTACCAAAACGAACGAACAGATGGACTAAAGGATAAAGAGAGAGGGAGGGCTGAAAATCAGGAACGCATGCAACACGCGTCGCGCGATACACAATTACTACTATCACGCGTGTAAGGCTACATGCATTAACTTTTTTTCAGACGGACAGTGATAAATTCACTACCCTTCCCAGAGTTAGGTTTTAAAACCCTGAAAAACGCTTATAAGGAAAGATGACAATAGATGGGTTTACGTTTGAAAACATTACAGTACCCAGACAGCACATCTTCGAAACAGGAGGTAGAAGGAATTGCATATTTTGAACGCAGCCACGTAGCTCTTTTAAATTTGGATATTTGGGTTCCTTAGGGCTTGCTGACCAAGAATATGTAAAACGTTACGCAAATAGTCCAGGAATTAATAAATTATACCCAAAATAAAATAGTGGGGATGCCTGACAGCATGGAATCATTTCTGCTCATAAAATTTTTTTATAACGTGTTTGAAAAAAATCTTACGTTACAGAATTAGCCTACCATGTAAACTCCAAATTGATTGGAGCGCAACAAATGAAAGACTAACCACGATTGGTCGGGCTATAAATACTATCTTTCGTTGTTAGGGGAGACGTGAAAAGGTAACATTTTTTCAAACACTTGTCGAAACGTGGCCTCATTGGCTAGACTCGCTGATATACTCACTTAGGAGCGTTAGTTCGAGACCACTAGTGCAAATAATCTTGATAAAGCAACAGTGCGTTGAAGCCAGCTCATATTTGTGTTAAATAAAAGCCTGGAACATAAGCAGATGGGAATTTGTGCCAGTAATTGTGCCAGAATTCATTGCTAATCAACGTATCTGTGTTTATTTCCATGAAATTGTGGTAAGCTTGAACCATTCAGTATCTTTTAATGAAAATTGAATGTAAATTGTTAATTTATGCCTGTATATATATGTGTAGTTCAGTGGCAAACAGGAGATAAAGCCTATAATGCTCCAGCCTGAACAGAGGGTGTCGGAGGGAAGTAAAACGGCATGGAATGGCCAAATAGTACACTGACACCTGGATGATTGATTAGACAGAAATAATGCTGGAAGTGCAGAGGCGTAGTGACCATTAAGGAGGTAAATACTGGTATAAAGTATTTCAGATGAAGCTGACAGTTGGCCTAACGCTCTGAACTCAATGTTTGTGATGTGTTGTGATCAGTGTAACAAGAGAGTATAAGTTAGTTATGAAGTAGAAGGTACATCCTTCTTGATTTCAGGGACCGTGGTCTTGATGGTACTGAGCAGCACCTGGTCAGAGCTTTGCTGAATCCAGAGTCGGACAGCATACTCCTTGGTCTTTTTAGCTATCAGTGAAGTGTCTCCAGAGCCCAGGGGAGAATTCTAGCAGAGGAGTCCCTTCCTGCCGCCATCACGCAAGATAAGCTGATTTGGCCAGCTGAGCTCAACATTATGTCCCCTCATCTTGAAATGACTTTGTAAAAAAATAACATTCAGAGGGGAATTTAATTGTCTTAATATCAGGAACTGAGAACATCTCCAATACTAGTCCCTAAAGACAAACTATTGAAGTCATGATGACAAATACCAACAGAGCTTGAACAAAACAAAACCAGTATTACCTCATATTACCACTACACAACTGACACACATAGGATATTTTAATAATATATGTCACTACAATATTCATATTGATAAAGTCTGTACATATACTTGTAATTAAAATTGATTGTGATTCCTGGTTCCTTTGTATTTGAATCAGGACACATATACCTTTATGATAACCATGAATACATATTGTTATTTGAAAAGTTATCAGTGACTCCTTAAGATATTCTCATAGAGTGTTATATGTATGTGAGTGTCACAGTGTTGTCAAGAGTAGTGGATTAAATTAAATTGTTTATCTGTCTGTTGTTGTGACTTACACTTCATCATACACATACCCTAGACACCTAACGTAGTCATCACACTATTCCAGAATAATTCTGACTGAGATATATAGATATGTGGTAGCAAGTAAGGTTATCTATAATACACTACTCTTAATAGATATAGATACCTTCACAGCTGATCTCAGTCAGTACACTAAGTCCCCTATAAATATTTATAACATCCCACTTCACCACAACACCCTTTTACAGTACCGGTATCTTAACAAGCCTCACACCCTTTTACAGTATCTTAACAAGCCTCACACCCTTTTACAGTATCTTAAGAAGCCTCACACCCTTTTACAGTACCGGTATCTTAACAAGCCTCACACCCTTTTACAGTACCGGTATCTTAACAAGCCTCACACCCTTTTACAGTATCTTAAGAAGCCTCACACCCCTTTAGAGTATCTTAAGAAGCCTTGCACCCTTTTACAGTATCTTAAGAAGTCTCGCACTCCTTTACAGTATCCTTTGCATCCATTTACAGTATCTTAAGCCTAGAACCCCTTTAGAGCATATTAAGCCTTTAACCTCTTTACAACATTTTAAGAAGCCTTTACGATATCTTCAGAAGCGTTGCACCCTTTTACAACATATTATTTTTAAATGAAATGAAACCAAAAACTATTTCATTTATATATTAATTACATGTAGCGAGCCCATAAAATGGGAAACTGGTTGTTAGAGGCACATGATTTAGAAGGGTTTTTATGAGTAATTTTCCAAAGGTTGTCATAGCCGAGAGTTGTAGTGATGACAAGCTCTCACTGCAGATAAATGCTTCTATGGCACGCGCCTCATATAGCCTCTGACAACCAAGCCCAGCTCCCGGTCTTCATGTGTGGCTCAATGTGAATCCGTCGGAATTGTTTCCACTGACGGGAGAAGGGATGAAGGCAAGTCATTGGCGCCTTAAAACCAGCAGCTTCATACAGAAGGAAGGGAAACCCGAGGCCTGTAAACAGTAAATTAATGAGACAAACATAAAGGTATGTTATCAGGCACTCGTAGGAAATAAAGAAGTAGAACACTAGACAACAGAAAAACAACAGACATGAGTGGCTTACCCAGGATTCGAACCCTGGACCTTCCGTGCGACAACCCCGCCTAGCTATGCAAGCGAATCACACTATCCTCCCTGCCATCTACGCATCACCAAAAAATGATGCTTCGATGACAGGTCATTAGTGCGAACCGCAAGATATAACACCGGAAGTTTACCATGGGCAGTTCAGCCTATTAATGACGCAATCACTTCTGTTGTTCCCCTATTATACAGTATAGGCCAGTCCACACAAGACAAAGACCTTAATACTGTGTCCAGTAAATGATAGTAGACTTAGAACAGTAAAAACAGGACAGAGTAAAAGAGGTAAAGAGAAGGCTCTGGCGTTTGGTATAGTATAAACATTTTATAACACATAAGGAATGGAAACCCGAGGCCTGTAAACAGTAAATTAATATGTCTGTTGTTTTTCTGTTGTCTAGTGTTCTATTTCTTTATTTCCTACGAGTGCCTGATAACATACCTTTATGTTTGTCTCATATTAATTTAGCTTCATACAGACAAGGCTCGTGATCCTTGGTTGGTAGGATATCTAGGAGAAGGTAAAACTCTGAATTCAAACCACCGCTCCCTTGAGGGAATATCCGTTTACGGAAAGGCTTCGAGAGTAAACTCTGAGGATAAATCCGGAGTCGGCGTCCCTAAGGCAGTCTAATGTTTATTCGACATTCTGGCAACTCCTGCAACGTGGCTGGTACCAAACTGTATCGGCTAATGCATTCTTTCCGACCTACCGGCTACGTGGAGAAGTGGAACATGCTGCATGGGCCACAGCTTGATCTCCATAAAACAGTACCCAAGCTTGTGCCATGGATTTCACCCTATAGGTGTCGGTACAACACGGGAAGTAGCAGTTACCGGTTTTAAGCATCTTGCCCAATTTGTGTAGGGCATGGCGCCTGGGGCTACTTCCAAATGCGAGAGAGGTTCTAGAATCTCACTGGACAGCTACCGCCCGCTTCAAGCTGGGCAGCCTCCAGTCAAGTAGGTGTTGTCCCGCTACAGTCTCCTTTCCCTATTTGGTGCATGGGGATTAGGGTCAAACTCGAACTGTGGATAGAAAATTTCGCGCAAAGCAATAATCACGAAACATAAAATAATAAAAATAAAGCAACTATCAGACTGGGATATTGGAATGTCAGGACTATGTTGACTGGCCTATTTGAAAACCTACAGGACATAAATGATGTCAGGGAGACAGTCATAATCAACGACGTACTTAAACAACTTCAAGTGGATAAAGAGGAACTTCAGGAAACGCGCCTGGCAGGCTCAGGAATGGTGAGCGAGAAGGAATACACATTTTATTGACAAGAGAAAGACCTTAATAAAACTAGAGAACACGGAGTAGGTTTTAGGTTAAAAAATCGCTAACTAAAAGGTTGAACCAGGTGAGAATGGATCATAACGCCTGTTAACGCTCCGCCTGCAACCTAGTGCAAGTTCCATCACCCTTGTCAGTGTGTATGCTCCTTCTCTGTACTCTGCCTCCGAAGCTAAAGACGAGTTCTACCTGAATCTAGCAGTATTTATCAAAAGCACACCTAGGCAAGAACACCTTGTTCTCCTTGGTGATTTGAACGTTAGAGTGGGAGCCGATGATGTTGCATGGCTTTCATGTCTGGGCAGGTTTGCATTTGGCAAGATGAATGACAAGGAACAACGGCTCTTGGAGTGCTGTGCCCATCATGACCTCTGCGTGGCTGTCAGGAACACTTATCGTGGATAACACTCCACTGTGTTGCACAACTGCAATGTGGATTTATAATCATACATAACGGCTCGTCTGACCACACAACAATGGCTGACAATAAGAAATAAACACCTTTACAGGAACTTCCCTTTAATCATATGCACCTACAACAAGGCCTCACACGGCCACTAAACACATCAAATACAATAATGAAATACCACTATAGCTTTGCCTTAGCAGCTTAAACATCAGCATCATACATGACAGTGCGAAGTATACTGAAAACACTGCAATGAATATCGCTTACCTTGAGCGGTAAAACTGCGACAATGATACACTCCAAATCATTGACAACTTATAATCTACGGCCTGAAGATAATACCCACTAGAAACTGCACTGCTTTAGAATTAACACATAATTACCAATCAGGGCCGAAACATGGCCAGCACTCACATGATAGTCCATACAATGAACCAACACTGCAAACTTGCTGGCAAAGGGAAAAATATCCGTCCTACTTGGACTACGGCTAGTATCTGACTAACTAACTTTGCGCCTTTTCCCCCGACTTCCGGTGGTCACATGACACACCAGTTCGGGAAGCCCCGGCTTCGCCCGGCTGGCTTTCCGCCGCGCACAATACATACGATGCACTGCGGAATAGCGCTATGACAGTGACCAACACCTACTTTTAGACAAAACCCCAGCATAAGGTGTCATGTAGACACCCACGATCCAAGCACCGGCACCAACTAGATCTGATTCTTGTCAGAAGACCACTTCTCAAGTCTGTGCTCTTCACGCCCTTGTACCATATTGAGACTGTGATACAGATCACTCCTTGGTTTGCTGCAAAATAAGACCACAACTAAGAAAACTCCATCGTCTCAGTGTCACGGGTTGCCTCACCTTTGCTCTGCAGTAGTGGTCCAACCGTGGCCAAAACTAAGAGTATCTGATGTGGGTCTTCAAAGGTGTCTACCTTCGCACAAGATTACTCTTGGCAGAGTTGTAGGTAGAAGGATAATGATGCTTTTACCTCAAGGTAGTGTTCACAAAATATTTCAGATGTCAAGAACAATGCTGCATGAGGCAGAGCAATGTTAAGTTTAGTATCTGACACGCCGCCTTTCGTGAAGAGGAGTTATGCAATAATTAGCTCGTTCAGGCCCCCAGCTGAGTTAATTCAGCTAAATTATTATTTATTGGCTCTATAGATGTAAATATATATTAAAGAGTCTGATATATACGTACGCTCTCATAACTATAATAATTGAATCAACTATGAATTTGTAAAATAACACATAACAAATTTAATAATCAGTTATTCTTTAACAGTTTAAAATAAATATGAATGATGGGTGAATTTTAGATAACAAATGTCTTCATGGAGACTTGATAGGGGAATTATAAAAGTCCGTTGCGTTCGCCTTTTAATAAGCACTTAGCTCTTCAAATGATTGAGTACTGCCGCAGGTGGTTATCAAGTCTTTTGTGATGAGGTCACTTCTCTACACAACTCGACCAATGTAGATGGTTAATGTCAAATCCCAGCTCTTAAGTTACAAAGAAGTGGGTAGAAACTCTTTCTTCCAACTGGCCTCATACCACGAACCTAACTTGAGATCTACAATCTCGTGGTACAGATGAATGGACACTGCAACGTATATTAGATGCTTCGAACACTTGGTCTGGGGGTAAATTTAGAATCATTCTTATAACGGTGCTTTGATTCCTATGTATACAGTCTTGGTATTTAAACATACGGGTTTTCTGTTATGTTTTAAAGATGCCCAAATACTTCGGTCCTGTCCTATTTAATTTGGAATTCTTTCCGATTCTTCTCTGGCTCCTGGGGTTGCTCTTTTGACGTTGTAATGCAGTCTGTCTTAGTCTCCGAATTTGCTAGGTTATATTCTTATTTCTTCCTCCAAGCTTCCACGTTGTGTTTCCGACAAACTTGCCAATCGGAGCTATTGTTCATTTCCTGCTCTCGATTGAACCAATCCTGCTCTTAGAACTAAGGGGTCGGGGTGTTAATTTTAATTCTTCCCTGCTTGTTTACAATTATCACGTTAAAAGTTAAACCCATTACCAATCTTTCAAATATGGCATGATTACTTCCGCTGCTATTACACAGACTTGCCAACACATCTGTGATCTCATCCCTTATGATTATCTTGCTCATAATGTCTCTTCAGACATGTTTTATTGGTAATAAAGACGCCGATAAAGTATGTACACAAATAATAAAGTGATTATCATGCGTACTCAAATCTTCGGCCAGACAGATAATCCCTGACGTACGCGGACCACAGCCCTCTCCCTCAGACAGACAATATGGCTTCATTTGTCCCCTCCCTCCGAGGTGTCGGGAGGCGCAGTGGCCAACCGCGAAACACAAGTGGTCACTCGCCTGCTCTGTCTGGGTCAGAAATGAGTTACGTCAAAGTCAACAATTACTTCCACGTTTACTGTATGCATTCAAGCTGGCGCGACCACTTAAGCGATTACAATTAATCCTCAAGATAGTCAATTTCCCGTGAAATAACACTATTAAAGTGTGAGAACGTGTATGGAAATTAAAGAAGTGATAATTGCAGTAGCCCACAGCTTGGTGATACTCTTACAGAGAACTGGCAGCACCTGCGGAACACCATTCATAGTACTGCACTAGCTACCTTTGGTAAGAAGACAGTGAAGCCAAATGAATAATTTGATGCGTTATCAGATGTGATGACACCTGAAGCTAAGTTCAGTGCTGTGATTAAATATAAAATTCACCGACTGCTAGAACCCTAGAGATCCTGAAGGCTACGAGAAGCAAAGTCCAACAAACTGCTCGACGTTGTGCAAACGACTACTGGCTCCAGCTCAGTGACAGCATCCAGACCGCAGCGCAAACAGGCAACACTAGACACATGCACAATGGTATAATGAAAACCCTTGGTCCCCAAAATAGTAAGACGGCGCGGCTAAAAACCATCAGCGGTGAGAAAGTAACCGATAAGGGTAAACAGATGGAGAGGTGGGCTGAGCTTTATGCTAGAGAAAATACGGTCACGCCTGCAACCCTTGACGCTGTCAAATGCCTGCCAAATATGGAAGAGTTGGATGCTGAACCAACATTGGAAGAACTCAGCAAGGCCAATCTATCAATGGCCTCTGGGAATGCACCGCACAGTGAAGGGATTCCTCCCGATTTAATAAAATGCTGTAAGAGCACACTATTACATTCCCTGCAGATGGTACTGTGTCAGTGTTGGAAAGAGACAACTATCCATCAAGACATGCACGATGCCAAAATTGTAACACTATATACAAATAAAGAAGACAAGTGATTGCAATAACTACAGAGGAATATCTCTTGTTTGTATTGTTTTTGCCAAAGTCATCTTAAGGCAACAACACATATTAGCCGAGCGAATATACCCAGAGTCATGGTGTGGATTCCGAGCTGGCAGATCAACAATTGACATGATCTTTTCTCTCCGTCAGCTTCAGGAAAACCCAAGAGAGCAGAAAAGGATTTTATATATCGCCTTAATAGACCTCACAAAGGCATTTGTTCTAGTTAGCAGGGATGGACTTGAAACATGCATTCAGAGATGCAACTGAAGGAATATGCCTTCACACTAGGTCAGACGGCCGACTGTTTAACCTCGCAAAGCTGAAGGCAAAAACAAAAATCAGAAGGGCCATTATAAGAGACTTATTATTCGCTGATAATGCTGCAATCGTCACTCAGTCAACAGGAACTTCAGAGCTTAATGAATAGTTTCACCCAAGCATACAAGGACTATGACCTAACAATAAGTCTAAAGAAAACAAATGTGCTGCGCCAGGACGTGGATGTTGCACCAGTTATCACTATCGACAACTATGAATTGGCAGTGGTGCACCACTTCACATACCTGGGGTCTACCATCAATGACAAGCTCTCTCTGGACTCAGAAATTGACAGCCGCATTGGTAAAGCTGCAGCTTTCTTTGCCCGCCTCACAACGCGTGTTTAGGGAAACTAGAAACTCACAACGAAGATAAAAGCAGCCGTATATAATGCCTGCGTCACCCTTACACTTCTATATTGCAGGGAGACAAGGACAACGTATGCTAAGCAAGAAAGAAGGCTCAATACATTCCACATACGGTGTCTACGCCACATACTAGGTATTTCGTGGAAGGACAAAGTGACAAATGTCGAGGTGTTGTCGCGTGCTGGCCTTAAAAGCATGTATACACTGCTAAGACAGCGCAGACTACGCTGGCTTGACCATATCCGCCGCATGGAAGGTGGTCGCTTCCCGAATGATATCTTCCGCGGACAACTGGCAGAAGAATAGTTGGACGACCGCAGCTGAGGTTCAAAGATGTGTGCAAGAGGACACTGGATATAAATCCAGCAACCTGGTAGGATGAAGCTGCCGATCGCACCAAGTGGCGATTGTGACGGTATTGCCTCCCCTGCTTTGCAGTAGTGGTCCAACAGTGGCCAAAACTCAAGAGTATCTATTATAGACTTCTTCTTCTTTGATCCTTAGCCGCCGACCGTCAAAGCAGTCAGTCGCCATCACGCCTAGTGGCGTCTTGTAGGGCAACAACAAATTGATTCCACTTTGCTCGGTCGGTGGCCATCCTTCGTACAGTGCCCCAACTCTGGTTCATTCCCTGCATCTCAGCCTCCACAGTTCTCCGCCAGGTTGTTTTTGGTCGGCCTCTCTTTCGTTTTCCTTCAGGGGTCCAAAGCATAGCTGTTCTTGTGATGGCATCGGGGTCTCTTCTGAGGACATGACCAACCCAGCTCCAGCGTCTGCCAGCTATGATGGTGTGCATGTCCTCTTGCTTGCTACGAGTAAGCAGATCTTGGTTAGTGATGGTATTCGGCCAAAAGATTCGGTGAATTTTTCTTAGGCATGTTGTGTGAAAGGAGGACAATTTCGACATTATTATAGACTTCAATGGAGTCTATCTTTACACAATATTACTCTTGGCAGAAATGTCGATAGAAGAGTAGTAAAGCTTCTATCACATGGGAGTCTTCATAAGATATTCAGATAAGCGAAAACAATGCTGGCTGTCGCTAAGCACGTTAATTCTATAATCTGCCGACACTTTTATGAAGAATTTGGCAATGGTTTATTCTAGCTCGCAAAGCCCCCACCGCTGAGTTAATCAGTAGAATTAGTATTATTATCAGTGTGTGTGCGTGTGTGTGCGTGTGTGTGCGTGTGTGTGCGTGTGTGTGCGTATGTGTGCGTGTGTGTGCGTGCGTGTGCGTGCGCGTGCGTGCGTGTGCGTGCGTGTGCGTGCGTGCGTGTGCGCGTGCGCGCGCGCGCGCGTGTGTGTGTGTGTGTGTGTATAGCTCTGTTTAGAGCGTGGGTTTAGTAACTTTGACTGAGACAAACATGTAGTACATTTAAAAGGATTAAATCGAAGTTAAATTTGTAACATTACAAATAACAAAATTTAATAATCACTTTAAGTTTTAACAGTTGGAAAATAAATTGAATAGTTATGGAAAAGTTGCATCACTTGATTGAGATTTAACTGAATAAAGGAGGTCCCTTTTGGCAGCGGATATTTGCACTTAGCTGCCAATGGTAGTTTCTTCTCCTGCTGGGTCAGTTCCTTTCATTCTGCTCTCGCTCGTCTCTGGTCAAAGTTTGTAGGGTGAAGCTCGTTTCCCATGAAAGTCTAGGAGTCTTCAAAGCTGGTCTGCCGTCTTAATGCGTAAACCGCTTGTCCCTGTTTGTGCCAGTAATGGTCCTTTCTGCTGGTACCACCAATAACTGGAATAGAAATAGAAACGAAACGCTCTTCTGAGTATGGCGTTTTCCGACACAGTTATGTGGCCCCGCCCCCTCTCTTCTTTTCTACCATCCCATTTCAGAATTTAACTTCGATGAGAATTAAATTTAATCCCTCGGAATAAAACTTCCTTTACATTTAAACTGAATAACTGTAGCTTTACATTACATTTAAATGAAAAAGGTTAAACGTACAGATATAATATGTTTTACATTTACATCTACACTGTTTGAAAAGTGTTCACAATATAAATTCGTTTATGTTTCATTTATATTTACACTGATGTAAAAATTTGAAACTTCTATTAATTAAAATGAATATTTTCTCATTGACATGTACACTGTGTAGTGAAATTGACAGAGATACAACGGTAAAATACCTCCAAAGATAACATGTAAGGATAAAAACATAATGCGTAGGCTGCTGTAGTACATGATCGCCTAGACCGCGGGTCATCATCCTCCATAAAAATTGACTTGCTAGACAGGAGGGGAACGGCGGATCAAAAAGGAAAAAAATATGACTGGAAAGATTGCGTGAGACTAGAAAGGCTAAGGAGACGCAATTGGTGGGGAAACGGAGAAAAGTCACGTTTCCCAAGTTGACATAAAAAGTAAGCAACTCGACAGAAGGGACCATAGATAAGTTACGCCACAGTCATTTATTGGACGCTTTTGCGCGATACCAAGCCTTTGATTTGAATTCAGCGGCAAAACGCAGATGTTTGGAATATTACAAAAATTAAAAAGTATTTTTTTCTTAATATTAATGTTAGGAATATAAAAATTAGCTGGCCGGATGGCCCATTCTGAGCAGTGAACTAATAGGTTCTTAATTTTACAGACGGATAGATAATATTGAAGATAATGACAAAAGACAGTGTTGTTCACATCATCGACAGACTGTATTGAATCTAAAAGTGTCGCTATTTGAAGAAAAAAAAACACGACCTCGAGACGCAGGTGTTCAAATCTACTTAGTATGGAAGGGAAGGGATATTTGTGGTGGCTGTGTCTAAATATAACTTTTAACGACAAAATTTTGGAGGGGAGAGAAAGGTTGGTTCAAAAATCGAGTACATTTTTGTAGAAACACAAGTAGAGACGGACAGACTAACAGATAACCATCCATACTTGACTGAAGCATGACTGAAATGACTTTAGGGTAGGAAATTTGAATTTAAAATAAACCTAGGCAGTGATTGGCCACAGACAATCATATTATTAGCGCTCAGACGCGAAAGTGGGGTCATTTCTCAATAGTTGTTCGATGATAGACACAGTATTTTAAAGTGTGGTGATTTCCAAATGAAAGAAAGTGAAATAAATTCAGGGACGCCATACTATAGCCAGCAGCTCAGCTGAGTTTTGCTAGCAATTCTGTGTTATTTATTCATAATCTGGTAAGATTGAAATTATTTCTTTGTATATTTTGAATATTGTTTCATGTTCGAGTGATTTGATACTGCCATATCGAAATCTAGCCTTACAAACAAGTAGGGATTTGCTCTAGACCCCCCGCCCTAGTCAGGGTCTAGGGACCAACAATATACATAAACTCCAGCAAGGGTTAGGCAAGACAGATCAAGTGTTGAGAATAATGAAACATATTACCTATCCTCTTTTAGGGCAGAAAACTAATAAATATTTTTCAGAATCTATAGTCTGGGAGGATCTATCTGATGTAAAACCACCATGGTAAATGTGCTGTTTGGTCAGAGAGATCTGACCTGTCTGTATGATGTGGTTGTTGTGTCAGTGTTGTGTCCAGACGTGGGTAGAGAATAGATTTTGACACATGGCCCATACTTTGATTGCAGAGCTGTGAGTTTCTGTTGTCAACAAAGCAGTGTCTATTCAGTTGGTGGCTTTACTCGAGTGTATCTGTGCAGTACTTGTGACAGAGACCACCATTATTGCCCGCCAGCACGGAGAGGTGGGACCACAAGATTTCAGCACCAGAGCTACAACTACAAGATGAGTGAGCCTCTGGTCTGCTGGACATTCACCAACGCTTTGTAGTTACTAATATCCCCATAAAAATTCCCACCATTTTCTGGACACTGTGTAGTCAATATAGACAGGTGTGATGAGGCCACCCCAACAGCACAAACATTAACTATCCTCCCAAGTACATGACTACTAGAACATTTTAATAAAACTAACTAGTATAGTACATATATATGTACACTATTGCATTTATGATATAATATTCCATGCATTTCTTTCATAATCTCTAAATCCTTTTAAGTTCTGGTCAACCTAAAAAATTGATACAGAACAAAATAAATGTAATATAATTCTATCAAAAAATTTTACACACGTGAGTTAGTTCAGTGTATTTTAACATTTATTAATATTATTAGTCTTGTTAAATATCTGTGGGTATATCTATAACCTATTACACCACACTACATATCATAACCCTAGACACTTTACGTAGCCACATTCATTAAAAAAAAATTAAGTGTGAGGTCGTAGTGGTAGCAAGAAAGGCCTTCTGACAATTCTCAACTACATTTTATCTCAGGAGCCTTCACAGCTGGCCTCATACAATTACATTTAGTAATATCACCATCATACAATACCATCAACACCACTACACACTGGTTTGAAGCTTGAAAACTTACATTAATTTTAAAGTGAATATGTTTATTCACTTTAAATTTGAAATTCTTTTCTCACCTTAGACGCCGAAAGAAAAACATCAGGAATGTGTATATTTCGATGGATAGTACCATGATGTGTTAAATTATAGAATAAAAGATACATCAGAGTATCTAGTGGTGTAGATATTTTCCTATAACCGACCTCGAAACCCTCGAATCGGTCGGTTGGATAGGAGGATTGATCAGAGAATTAACAAGTCACTATCGTAAAACAAGCGATTGTTATCGAAACAGAACCAGGCTCGACAGTGAACATGACAGTGAATATGACTCATTCTAATATCTTGGGGGCTAAGGAGATTTTTAAAATTGGATACTGGAATGTAAGAACTATGTATCAAGACGGAAAAATGGAAGAAATAATTAAAGAAATGGATAATTATAAGTTGGACATATTGGGTGTCAGCGAGTGTAGATGGACGGGGAAGGGCATAAACTATATTTCAGAAGAAAAAAAGCAAATTATATACTCTGGTAGTAATGATAATCGTCCCACAGAGGGAGTAGCCATCTTAATGACCCAGAAAGCAGCAGCATCGCTCATCAGCTGGGTACCTATTAATGAGAGGCTAATATTAGCTAGATTTCAGACAAGATTTTTCAAGCTCTCAACTGTACAATGCTATGCACCAACTAACGACGCTCTTGATACCACAAAAGATGACTTTTATGAAGCACTTCTAAGTACCATCAACACAATACCCAAGCATGACATAATAGTAGTCATGGGCGATTTTAACGCCAAAGTAGGTGACAACAACGATGGAGTACAAAGATATCTCGGTACTCATGGCATAGGCTGTATGAATCAAAATGGTGAAAGACTTCTAGAACTTTGTGAAATATCAAACCTCGTTGTGGCGGACACCATCTTTCCACATAAGAATATCCACAAGATAACATGGAATTCACCTGATGGCAGAACTAAGAAGCAGATAGATCACTTCTGCATAAGCGCAAAATTTCGCTCATCAGTTCAAGACGTCAGAGCATACAGAGGTGCAGAGATCGGAAGCGATCATAACCTCTGCATAGCTAAACTGAGAATTAAACTGAAGAAGTTATACCAACCGAATAAAAATAGAAGAATAGATATACACAGACTGCAATCAAACGATGTAAAAGAGGAATATAATGTCAAAATGAACAACTATTTCGATGCTTTAGGCAAAATTGACAATGATGTCACCACCAAAACAATCGATACTAAATGGGAACAACTGAGAACAGCAATGACAGAAGCAGCTGTAGCGACCACCGGATACCTAGTACATAAAAAGAAAAAATGGATGAGAGAAGATACTTGGGATAAAATACAAGAAAGGAAAACAGCAAAACTTAAACTACTAGCGGCAAGTACACATAATGCAGTTGAATCTTGCAAACTAACTTATAACTTGTTAAATAAAGAAGTGAAGACAAAAACTCGAAGAGATAAAAGACATTTCATCAATGAACTGGCCGTAGAAGCTGAAAATGCTGCAAGAACTGGTAATAGTAGGTGCCTTTATCAAATTACAAAACAACTATGTCACCAGCCTACTGATATGGAAACACCTGTTAAAGATAAATTAGGGAATCCAATACCAACAGAAAAAGAACAAATGAAGAGATGGGCTGAGCACTTCATGGAGGTGCTAAACAGACCACCACCAACAGTAACACCTGATTTTAATAATGAAACACCCACAACCACCTTGCCAACAACTTGCGATGAATTCACGCTGGACGAGATCAAACAAGCCGTTAAAAGATTTAAAAATTTTAAAGCTGCTGGAGTTGACGAAATTTCAGGCGAAATGATTAAAGCAGTTAATGACAACAACCTCTTGAGAATTTTAGATATTATAAATGAAGTATGGAGAGAAGAACAACCACCACAACAATGGAAAGACAGTATTATTGTAAAGTTACCGAAGAAAGGTGATCTATCAGACTGTAATAACTGGCGTGGTATATCTCTATTATCAGTACCTGGAAAATTATTATGTTGCATGATGTTAGAAAGACTTAAATTGCATGCTGACGAAAAGATCAGAGAAGAACAAGCGGGTTTCAGGCCGAAACGATCATGTATTGATCAAATATTCACACCAAGAACAATTATAGAAGAATCAGTGGAAATGCAATCGCCACTTATTATCACCTTCGTCGATTTTCAAAAAGCCTTTGACAGTCTACACCGCCCATCATTGTGGAAGATACTTACAATCTATGGTTTTCCAACAAAATATGTGAATATAATCAAAGCGCTATATGACAATGCAAGATGTTGTGTTAGAACAAATAAAGGGAATACAGAATGGTTTACAGTAGAAACAGGGGTGAAACAAGGCTGTATTATGTCACCACTACTTTTTGGAATAGCTATTGATTGGGTTATGAGAAACTATACCCACAATGAACAATTAGGTATAAAATGGACAAATGGAAAATTCCTGGGGGACCTGGATTTCGCAGATGATTTAGCATTCTTAAGTTCAACACCCAGACAATCCCAAGAAGCAGTAAATAATTTGTGTCATCTTTCGGTTGAAATAGGTCTCCAAATAAATGCCTCTAAAACTAAAGTTATGAACTTTTCTAACGAGACCTTTAATATCATCCTGAACGGGGAAAAACTACAGAAAGTTGAAAGTTTCAATTACACTAGTCAACAACCAAAATGTACCAGAAATGAAAATAGCTGATCTTAACTAATTTTGGTGTGCTGAAAACGAAAATGACATTAAAAAATGTTGATTGGCTCTAGTTTTCAAGATATATGCTACTAGTTTATTTAATTACGGTCAATTTATATATATGACGCAACTGTTGTGGGCGATTGCATAATATTTTTCTAATGACCAATAAAAATGTAACTAGAAGTTGATGATGCAATCCTACCTATGATTAAATCAACTTTGTGTATAAATATCTTATCTCTGATAAAATTTTGCCATTAGTTAGTGCATTTGTCAAAAGTATCGTAGTTAGAAATGCCAAGGACATGTGTGAACAGTCCTAATAAATTCTGTTATATATGTGGTGAGGTGACATTTCTATCAAAAAAACGAAATATAACTAAAGTGATTAAGAAGGCGTACAGTTTGTATTTTGGCTGCAGAATAGGAGATCAAGATAAGAGCTTGGCGCCACACATATGCTGCAATACATGTGCAGCACATCTTAAACTGTGGTTGACTGGCAAAAGGCAAGCTACGCCTTTTGCAGTCCCAGTGATTTGGAGAGAGCCCTCTGATCATCTCAACAACTGTTACTTTTGCATGGTCCCTCCAATTGGGAAAGGCATATCAAAGAAGAAAAAATGGACTCTGGAATATCCAAACATCCCCTCTGCAATACGTCCGGCACCACATGGCGATGACCTACCAGTTCCCAAAGTGCCAGAATCATTTTCAGCTGCTTCCACTGATGAAGAAGAGGACATTGGTGGTCCTGAACCATCAACCTCAAGCGACCCAGATTTTGAGCAAACTACATCCACTAAACCACACTTAATAACCCAAGGTGAACTGAATGATCTTGTAAGAGATCTGAATTTACCGAAGAACAAGGCGGAGCTTTTGGGTTCCAGATTGCAACAGTGGAATCTCCTGGCAGAAGATGTTACAATTTCTGTGTATAGGAACCACCAGAAGCCGCTTATTACATTCTTTTTCAAAGAGGGTGACCTTTCTGCGTGCCACAACATTTCTGGTTTAATGGCAGCCCTCAAAATCAATTACATACCGGAAGAGTGGAGGCTTTTCATTGATTCATCCAAGACGAGTCTTAAAGCTGTTTTGTTGAATAATGGTAATGTGTTACCGTCAATTCCAGTTGGTCACACAGTTCATATGAAAGAAACTTATGAAAACATTAAGCAGCTTTTGAAGTGTATAAACTACGATCATCATCATTGGTCATTTTGCGGTGACTTAAAAGTGGTCGCTCTTTTGCTTGGACTACAGGGTGGATACACCAAGTACTGTTGCTTTCTCTGTGAGTGGGATAGCCGTGCACGAAGTGACCATTACATCAGAAGACATTGGCCAATCAGGCAGTCATTGCAGCCTGGCAGTAAGAACGTTGAGAACCCAGCACTTGCCGACACCAGCAAGATTTTGTTGCCACCCTTGCACATTATGTGTGGGTCTCATGAAAAACGTTGTCAAGGCAATGGAGAAAACAGATGAGGCTTTCAAATACCTCATCAGAAAATTTCAAAGACTGAGTGAAGCTAAAATAAGAGAGGGAGTATTTGTTGGTCCGCAAATTCGAAAACTTCTTCATAATGACGAGTTTCTTTGTGTGTTGCATGGCAAGGAAAAAGCAGCATGGCTAGCATTTAAGTCAGTGGTGGACAATTTTCTTGGAAACAACAGATCTGATAATTACAATGAAATTGTAGAAAATCTCCTTCTGAAGTATAAGAGTCTTGGCTGCAACATGTCTTTGAAAATTCATTTTCTGGATTCTCATCTGGATTTCTTTACGTCAAACTGTGGAGCGGTCATTGATGAGCATGGTGAACGATTTCACCAGGACATTGCTGCTATGGAGACAAGGTATCAAGGCAATTGGAGCCCTTCAGTGCTTGCTGATTACTGTTGGACTGTGACAAGAGACACCTCATCGATTGACTACAAGAAGCAAGCAAAGAGAGCTCGAACAGCGACTGAATAATGACGGAATGGGTTCAAATGTGCCTTTTTAAAACATGATATGTGAACTTTAAATAATGTTTTTTATTTTTTCTATCATTTTATGTTGAAATATCAATTAATTGAATATGTAACCACAATTTTTATAATGCTAAAGTAGAAAGACTAGCTGTTCACCCCAGAGAATTAAACAAGCATACATTATTTGTATTACTGTAATGTAAATTCATCATTTAAAAAAAAAACCAGAGCCAATTGGTGAATTTCATTATGATATTTGAAATCAGCATGTCAAAATCAATAAGAAATGGTATATTTAATTTCTGGTACAAATAACTTTTGAAAATTTGTTGACTAGTGTTATTTAGGCAGTAAAATGACTCGGGATGGTGACACAACAAGAGAAATTCATACTAGAATTGCTTTGGCAGCTAGCGCCTTCAATAGATTATCTAACATTTGGAAATTACGATCATTGAATATACATACCAAGCTTCGTCTGTTTAATTCAAATGTTATCTCAGTGTTAACATACGGCTGTGAGAGTTGGAAAATAACAAAATCTTTGGAGAACAAGCTATTCGAGAACTCGAGCTATTCGAGCATTCGAGAACAAATGTCTTAGAAAACTCATGAACATCAGTTGGAAAGAATTCAAGACTAATCGACAAATAAGAGAAGACTCTAGGCAGAAATATGTCTCCAACTATATAAGGAAAAGAAGATGGTCATATATCGGTCATGTCCTACGAATGCAAAACAACAGAATACCATTGCAGGCACTCACTTGGGTTCCTGAGGGTAAGAGGAAAAAAGGAAGACCAAAAGAAACACTCAGAAGAACAATAATAAGAGAAGGAAGAACATTGGGATTAAACAATGTGCAAGAGCTAAGAGGAGTGGCGTCACAACGAACAACCTGGAGAGCACTGGTTTCTGCCTTATGCGCCGTGTTTGGTGCTTAAAGAATTTATTATTATTATTATTATGTTTATAGGGACATTTACACTGCTTTGAAAATGTAAGTCTTATTCTTAGAATGTACATCATCTGTTTCATCTTTCCCTCCCTGCTCCAAAGGGAACCTGGAACTACTTTATGTTTTTAGTTCTCTTTACGAAACTATCAATAAAGCAATCACCAGCCCGTGCAGTGGTGGTTCATGAATCATCATTCTAGATACTGAGGTTGCCAGCCCCAATGACTTTGACATCCAATAGCGAGTTTCACACAATAAAATTCACATGGTAATATATACATATATATGTTAGTTCACATGTTAGTAATAAAATATGAAATGTAAATCCAACTTACGCCAATCCTGGCTACAGACTTGTCGCACAGATGAATAAAAGAGACGAATCTTCCTCTTACACGTGTCTGAGATTTCTTTTAATTTTACAGTAGATTGCCCCTTCTGACTTCGTGTTTCTTCAGTTTCCTAGTCCCGGTGTTCATTATAAAAATTTGAAAGAGATTTCCTGTGCTTTATAAGTCTTATCTGGTTCTCCAATAAAAGGTCCGGATAACAATTAGGAATTATGAATCTAGTTCTTCCCTCTGGCGAAAGTCTGATGTTGTCTTGGCAAGCGTGCAAATCACAGAGAAATAAAACTGAAATTGTCAGCATATATTCCCTCCAATGATGTTATGAATCTAATCTGAGAGACTTCACCATGCTATGTCCAGCATAGAGCAAAATAGTGAAAATACAAATGAAAAGGCATGATTTATGCCAAATAAAAGCGATGAGTGAGAAAACTGAAGAAAAATAAAGGATACTGCTGGAGGGCTGAAGGTGTGAGAGATCACACAAAAGAGCATGTTCAGACGTTTTGTCACAGCGATTCTCTCTACTGCGCCACCTCATATTGGGCGAAAAGAAGCTTTCATGGCAAGCAGAAGAGAGGAGAAATCGTCAAAAAAGAACACCTGGAAAATAAGCAGCTGAGGGCTGTCACCTCAGGGGCGCATTCCCGAAGTCAGTTATGAATGAGGAGGCTATTATTATTATTATAAGCAATTACTAGCGTTTTTTTATCTATTTGTAGATATGGTAACGATAATTCTTTTAGAAAATAACGCGCACATATATTTGATACTTTTTTTGTACAATATAACTAACTGATTTCCCGTTGTCAGTGTTCTGTTTTGTACAATTACATTTGAGTTATGTATACTATACTATGTTTATGATCATTCCCCTTCTAAAATATTTAGCATGTCTCGCACCCTCTGAAGTTGGGTCGCACACCACCAGGAAATGCATGTACCCCTGATTAGGAAGAACTGCATTAGAGCCATAGTTGGGGTTGAATACCCCAGTAATTGCCACAGTTACGCAGTCATTAGGGCTCGCTACAGGCCGGACAGACTTAAGGAACGGTCAAGGCTAAGAAAGAAAAGCCCGAATATTACAAGGGCCCGAAAGGGGAGCAGAGAGTAGTAACACAGTGACCAACTAAGAATGTCATAAAGGCGATTAAGAACAATTAGACGTGGGGCCGGCTATACTAACGAGTAGAAACTGGAAGCCAAAAAGGTTGCAACAAATTAAAGTATGTATCTTTGGCAGTGCCATGAAAAGGATCAGGGTACGGGCAACGCTTTCAAAATAATGTTAAAGATGGGAAGAAAACTTTTCACTGCGTTTAGAAGTAATCTGACAAGATCAAGTCCTACATACAAATCAAGTTTATTATTTTTTAAATCTAAAATTTTAAAGCAGTCTCTTTGCATGGTTCAGAAACGTTTGGGAAAATAATAACAATAATTTAAATAGTTGCGAACGTTTGTGGAACATCTGTTCGTGCAAAGTCAAACTACAGCAGCATGTCAGGATCGTCAGTGTTAAATGTATACATGAATTAAATACCAATTATTTGTTTGTTCCCATCCTCACGGGTTCGAGTTATTCACTCTTTTAACCTTGCAACAACATTTGGGGTATGGGTTTTGGGCTTTCTTGCGACCCCAGAGAACTTCCCCGACTCAGCAGGCCCAGCTGGTGGAGGTCACACCAGACCCACTAATTGGCGTGTGTGCAATGTCACGAGAAGGATAGTTCTCTACCCTTCCAAAGGGGTCATTGTGAGGCGGTGGCGCACATCCCCGCCAAAAGACACCGTCCGAACAGACACACTGTTAAGTTATTTTATATTCATAGAGGGGGAGTTATATGTTTGAGATCCTCACATGTACGTCTAGTATATTGTAGACGCACATTTGAGCGCATCTAGGTTAATTGTATGTTTAATTATTTGCGTACGACCGTGCACCATTCTTAAACGGGTATGGCGCGGTTTGTCGCGGTGATTTGTTGCTATCCGGGCAACGTACTAGAAGAGATCCATAGATCCTTCGTCGTGAACAGACGTTATTTGACCCGGGATCTTATCCCAAGTCTAGGGAGGACACGGCCACGATATAATTATAATCATCTGTGAGATGAAGTTACTTTTCTTGTGCCCGACATGCCAAGAATAATGTATTGTTAATATTCAGCCAGAATCGGCTTATTGTAGTATTCAGCCTCTGATACATATTCCTCCATTACCGTTTATTGCAGAGCTTCAACCTAACCAGTGGAGTCGGTTGTTAGTGTGTTCAATACAACGCTAGGAGATGTTATTAGATCGTCATTAAATATATTAATGCTCAACGCTTTTAACATGGTTATTTTTTTGTAAACCCATGCATCCTACAACTTCGTTGCCGTAGAGCTTCCGTTAACCTTCGTGTGGTAACGGCTAGTGCAGTCAGTCAACGTCCATGTTGATTATTATTGACTATGTACTTTTTCTGCCATGAATATAATATTGATGATCGTCTACCTTACTGATGTCAACGTTATGTCTTCAATAAACTGTGTGTCGTCACCAACTGTCCACTATGAGTCCAGCATCAATTTTTCGCCAGTTTGGTCATACTGTCTTGACCCATTAAACATCGTTACCGAGCTCAATTGTCATCAACATAAGCCAAAGTAACGGCCTACATCATATTCGCGTTATCAAGAAATACGTAGGCCACACGTAGTAAGCCCGACAGCTCTGACAACATCTGCGACAGTCCCGTTAAAGAAAACACACACCGGTAACACACAGGGCCGGCTCTACCGACGGTGCAACACGTGCATTTGCACGGGGCGGCAAGCTTTGGGGGGCGGCAAAAAATCTTTTTACTTATTTTTACAATCCCGCCAAAATATTCCGCCTGGGAGCCGCGCTGGTGTAATGGTTACCACACTGCGCTAGCGATCAGGTGTTCAAGGTTCAAGCCCGGGCGCGGGCATTTGCAGGAGTGTCATCGACCGGGATTTTGACTGAATAACCTGAACGGCTCCTGAAATAAACCCTCTGTGGATGGTGTTACGGAGTGTTCGAAGGTTTCGTCTAGATTATTTTAAAATTCCTTACTTTTCTATTCCTTCACATTTTGTCTGTTTTCTCTACGAAATATTTGCACACGCGGTCTGTTCTTTAGCTGTTTTTCAAGTCTTCACTAATAGTTCTGCCATACGATCCTAATGTTATCTTCTCCTACAAAGGCACTAAAAGGTATTTCTTTAGGGACGTCAGTACAATTTATTCGCTTAGTCGAAACCACAGTGGTTCCCAGATTATTATATTTCCGTGTTCAGTGGTCAACTGAAGACCGCCACGATAAATCTTCTGGCATGGACAAGAGACGGGAATTAATTAACTTGGCGTGGGAATCAGGAATTTATTTTTTTATCGACCGTTCTATGTTGGCGGCTCGAATGTTTCAGTTGTTTTCGAGTGTGCATTCAAGGAAGTTGATTTTGCTCAGTGTTAGTGTGCCATGTGTTACAGTGATAAATAAGATTTTAAACGTTTTATGGAAATTAGTACAGTGCTGCAGCGTCCATTCATTACTAAATAATACATTTTATTGTAGGGTTTATTAAAACAGTTTTAATATTCAAATAGATATAATGTCCGATAAAAGAAAAAAACTATCAGGTGCCGAATATCGGAAACGGAAACTGGAAAAAGAACGCGATATTCAAAAACATAGCGGGGCTTTACATAAATATCTAAAAACTGAAACAGCTGATTTAGGACAGAAGAAAATAAGCAAATGTACCGAAACAAATGATTCTGAGCTCATGGCAAGTACTTCTAACTCGGACCCCAGTAACGTAGATATTACTAACAATGTCGAAAATGAGACAGATTTGACCGTTTCTAATTCCAGAGATTTAAGTGATGAGAGGTACACTGATCCGGCAAGATGGAATCCTTCTTTAAGCATACCGAAAGACTGGAAATCGTAAAAAAAGGCCTGCCAGAGAGACCAAAAAATGAGTTCGTTTTTCCGCGCAGCTCTAATGGTCAGACATTTTCACTAAATTTTTACAATGGAGAACATATTAATCGATCATGGTTAGTGTATTAAAAAGAAAAAGATTCTGTATTTTGTTTCTGCTGTAAGTTGTTTTCCTGTAATAAAATGTCACTCACTACTGATGGCTATAACGATTGGGGTCATTTGTATGTGTATCTTAATGAACACGAAAAATCTAAAAACCACTTGGAGTCCCATACAAAGTGGATTGAATTATCGTCCAGGCTTAAATCAGTACAGACAATTGATTCAATGCAACAAAAGTTATTAAATTCAGAAGTTCGACACTGGAGGAGTATAATAGAACGCCTAATTTGTATTGTCCAGTTCTTGAGCCAACAATGCTTGCCATTTCGTGGAACATCTGATAAATTATATGACCCTAACAATGGAAATTTTTTAAAGCTTGTTGAACTGGTTGCCAGATTTGATAGTGCTATGTGTGAACATTTAATGACAGCAGCTCGTGGATCGACCCAACATTACCTTGGGAAAAACATTCAAAATGAATTGATTTCTCTTCTCTCTGGAACCATAAAAAAAGAAATAATTTCTATGGTGGAGAAAGCTAAATATTATAGCATAGTTGCAGACTGTACTCCCGATGTAAGTCACATAGAACAATTAACACTAATTGTAAGATTTGTTAATACGAATCCAGATGATATCAACATTCATGAGCATTTTCTTGGTTTCATTGCTGTAGAAGCCACTACAGGCTCAGCGTTAACCGAATGCATTCTAAGAAAATTGTCAGACATGGATATTCCAATCGCAAACATGCGTGGCCAGGGATATGACAATGGATCAAATATGAAAGGAAAACATTCAGGAGTTCAACAACGTATTAGGGACTTAAACCCGAGAGCTTTTTATATCCCTTGCTGTTCTCATTCTCTCAACTTGGTGGTCAATGATGTCGCGATGTCATTTAGAGAAGGGGTTTTATTTTTTGAAACGGTTCAGAAATTGTATGTGTTTTTCTCAGCGTCAACACAAGCGTTGGGGAATCCTTAAGAAACATATTACAACTCTAACGCCCAAGCCACTAAGTACAACTCGCTGGGAATCTAGAATCGGGGACATTCGTCCTTTAAGATATTATATTGAGGAATTTTATGATGCATTGATAGAAATTGCTGATGACGAGTTAGTAGACAAAATGGCGAGACATGAAGCTGAAACCCTTGCCCTAAAACTCAGA
This sequence comes from Oreohelix idahoensis, assembly GCA_024509875.1. Lineage (NCBI taxonomy): Eukaryota > Metazoa > Mollusca > Gastropoda > Stylommatophora > Oreohelicidae > Oreohelix > Oreohelix idahoensis. The sequence continues at coordinate 606,877 of JAMPIV010013845.1, read as the reverse complement.
GATTTTAAATTTTTATGTTGTCTGGTTATATGGCACTATGTTTTAAACGAAATTAATGTTGCTAATAAACTGTTGCAAAGCATAAAAATGGAATTGACTAGTGCCATAACAACTTTGAGAAATGTTCCCCAAAGCCTTAAGAATATCAGAAATGATGAATCATTTCAAAATTTTCTTTTTGATGCTACAACATTAGCTGAGAAAGTTGAAGCTGATCCTGATTTGATACCAACGTTTGAATGTACTAGAGTGCGTCGGCAGAAAAAGCAACACAACTATGAAGCAAGAGATTAACCTATTTTGGATCCCAAAACTAAATTCAAAATTGAATTTTTCGTTTTTATTATTGATGCTGCAACTAATTCTATTGAAGAAAGGTTCGAGCAATTGGAACATCACAGTTCACATGTTTCCTTTTTATATAACATCCCTAAATTGAAATTTGAGACGACAAATGAGCTCTTAAACAAATGTAAAAACCTAGAAGGCGTTTTAACACATCAAGAAAATAGAGACATCGAGCTATGTGATGAACTGAAAGTAGTATCCAAATTAGTACCAGAAAATACACCGCCAATTGAAGTTCTTCGTTATATTATTGAAAATAACATTGCTCCTAATGTCGCTATAGCCTTTAGAATATTACTAACTTTGCCTGTAACCGTAGCAAGTGGTGAGCGTAGTTTTTCAAAACTGAAGCTTATTAAAACGTATTTACGCTCAACAATGGCCGAAACTAGATTGGAAGGACTTACCATGATTTCAATTGAACATGAAATCGGTCAAAAATTAGACTACGCAGATCTTATTTCTGCTTTTGCAAATATGAAAGCAAGAAAAGTGTCTTTTTAAGCAGTACATTCTTCAAACAATATAAATTCAAATAATGTGAAAATAGTGCTAAAAACTATAACATGTACATACTATAGTTAAGTGTTTGTGATTCAACAGTTCATCGTTCCACACAAGAAGAGCATCCCCTATATGTAAGAAATGTAACTACATTTATTTCATATAATTGTCTCTAATAAAGTCAATGGTTTATTTTATGAATATACAGTATTTTCATCAATTTATCAATACATTATTATTAATGGTACTATTTAAAATTAGGCTAATGGTCATGAAATTAATGTTGAAGCTTGTTTAACATAATGGTTTTAAAAATTTCAAACGTTAATTTGAGGTTGGGCTGGGGCGGCAAGGTACGGTATTGCACGGGGCGGCAAATTTCCTAGGGCCGGCCCTGGTAACACACACACACACAGCTCTGCCCCATCTGAACTGGGAAGGGTCGTCACCAGGAGCGCCACGCACAGTCTTATGGAGGCAGCGTACGCCAAAAGTTCGCTAACCGATTAACTGGGAGACAGCGACCGCAAGCGCACGCGAGCTGGCAAACGAAAATACTAACCGCTTCCTACTCCTAGACATGTGCGTGCAGTACGATGTGAAGAAAAAATGATTAAGCAAAGCGAACAATTTTTTAAGACGCCATATGGTAGCATTACAGAGCAGTTATAGTTTTGGAACCTGAAGTGTAGCCGAAAATGAGGAATGCTCGCCCTCTATTAAAAACCCACACACACACACTCACAAGAAGAAGAGAATGAAAGACAGATATCACAAAGACCATGAAGATGCCACAAGAATAGATCTGACTGTCTAATCCAGCACAGAAAGGCGTGGGGAGATCTCACTGAAGGCTAATGTTCCACAACAAAGAAGCAAAGAAGAAAATACACACACAAAGACAAATACGCTAAACGTACTTTTAAAAAACTAGTTTGTGTGTGTGTGTGTGTGTGTGTAAAAGTGTGAGTCATTCAACTTTCTGTTCTACAGCTCACTAATATGTTTGGTGAATTGGTGATGTCAATAGCGAGTCACAAATACACCATTATGTTGTTGTCACTGTTTTTATTTGCGTTGCAGTTGTAACGAATTATGAAGTTTCCTCCACAGATGTTTCAAACTGGTATTCTAAATATTGCATTTGTTTGCAACAACAACAACAACAACAGCAGCAGCAGCAACAACAACAGCAAATGCGGCAGCAGCAGCAGCAGCAACAACAACAACACTCTTTCTCCCTTTCTAGTTTTAGTCTTTATCTTTAGTTTTGCTTCTATGTGGTGCAGCAAAATGGACACCAGATTCGTCACTCATTTTAGCGAATTGCAGACGTTCATATGTAACCGACCTTCACCTCGTGACAAAAAATTATGCCGCTCCCCAATGACGTTTTATTCCTTTAATTTATTGGCGCAATGTACACGTCACACTTTCGTCAAACAGAATATATGTGACGTCACACTTTCGTCAAACAGAATATATGTGAGGTAACATTGTAATACCCTTGTTCTAATATTGTTTATTGGCTTTGTTGTCATACCAGACACATAATGCAAACTTCTATGTCTCTTTCATTGTGTGTATTCTAATCTTTATTTTCATTTACTTTCGTACATTACCACCAGACAAACATAAACTCTTACGATCGGTCGGAGCCGGGAATTACCCTTACTGAAGTAAAGTATCAATGTTCAATAAAACGTGTCCCTTTTTTAAACACTTAAATACTGTATTTCGCTTTGAAAGGTGTGCGCTTTTCAGTTTCATTAAATCTATTTCAATATTTGTTTTTTCCTCACAAACACACGCATGCACGCGCGCGAGCATACATATACTGTATATATAATTTTTGTTAACCTGACTGTTTTATATCATCATCATCACCCTTCAGCTCCCCAAGGAGCATAGGAATTCAACAAACTTGTGCCAAGTCTTCCTGTCCTGTGCCATCAGCTCAGAGTCTGTCCATGTCTTCTTCACGTCTCCAATTCTCTTCTTCATTTCTTCCTTGGTCACCCTCTACCTATCTTACCCTGGGAATTCCAGTCCAAGGACTGCCTTGTAATGCTATCAACAGGCTTCCACAATGTGCGTCCTATCCACCTCCAACGTCTTTTTCTGGTTCCACTAGCGCGTGTCTGGTTCTTATTGTCCGTTCTACATTAGTGATCTTTTCTTACCACTTTAATGCTTCTATACCACGCATGCACACATTTATGAAAGTCGCCAGCTTGTTATTTTTGTTGTTCTCCATTTTGCAATATTGGATAAATATTCGTTATTATTGTCGAGTTTTTATATCGCTTGTTCTTTTTAAAAGTGCTTCTATTTCTAATGTGTTCAATGTTTATAAATATGTTCTCATAGTTTTCTTTGTCATTTTGGTTTATTCTTGATTACTTACTCCTCCATCCCGTATCTCAGTCATCACTTTCCTTATGCGGCGCATTCACTTTTTTTCATATTTCAAATATTACCGTATTTGTTCAAAAAATTGGCATCGGAAAGTGAGGTGCTTCTTTAACGTTCAGGAAGGAAAATACATTTTTGTGAAAGTTACAAGCTCAATTTTTATTCATAACTTATGGCACTGTCAACTATTCATAACTTATCGCACTGTTAACTATTCACAACTTATAGCACTGCTAACCATTCATAACTTATGACACCGTTCATAACTTATAGCAATGTTAACTATTCATAATTTATAGCACTGTTAACTGTTCATAACTTATAGTACTGTTAACTGTTCATAATTTATAGAACTGTGAACTACTCGTAACTTATAGCACTGTTCACTTTTCATAACTTATCGCACTGTTAACTCCTCATAACTTATATCACTGTTAACTATTCGTAACTTATCGCACTGTTAACTATTCATAACTTATCGCACTGTTAACTACTCATAACTTATAGCACTGTCACTATTCATACCTTATCGCACTATTAACTATTCATAACATGTAGCACTGTTAACTATTCATAACCAATAGCACTGTTCACTATTCATAACTTATCGCACTGTTAACTACTCATAACTTATAGCAGTGTTAACTATTCATAACTTATCGCACTGTTAACTATTCATAACCTATAGCACTGTTAACTATTCATAACTTAGAGCACTGTTCACTATTTATAACTTATCGCACTGTTAACTATTCATAACTTAAAGCACTGTTAACTATTCATAACGTATAGCACTGTTAACTATTCGTACCTTATAGCACTGTCCACTATTCATAACTTATAACACTGTTACATATTAACAATTGTGAAGCAAAAGAAACGATGTAATCTTCATATCCCATATATACTGTTTACATGAAGCGTCATGTAACAAGGAATGTAGCAGTCCAGCAAGCATTTCGGGAAAAGGCTCCCATTGCACAGTGAAAGCTACATTGAACACCTATTAAAAGAGCGCGTTGGTCTTTTAATTTTTGTCCTGATCCATTGACCATTGACCAAAAGTTTGACTACAAAGATCCAATGATGTTGAAATGGTATAGAAAGGAATGAGAACAGCACAGGAAATTAAGTGCCGGTTGAAATGAAGCACAGTGGGGCGTGTTCGTCAATGCCATCCAAATAAGTTGTCAACGTCGTTTGAATTAGGTGTATGGTTAGTGTTTAGGGTTGATTTTAGGATTCCTAAGGTGGCTGTATACCGCTCCACCTATGTCCCAGTCTTGACGTATGGATGCGAGTCGTGAGCAATGACTACAACCCCCTAAAGTGAGATCCAAACCTCAGAAATGAGGTATTTGAGAAAGGTGGTTGAAGTAACAAAAAGAGACATGGTCCAAGTCAAGGCGTCCAAACCCAAATCCTGCAGACCCAAGTAGAACAGTCCCTACCATGTCTGCAGAATGGGAGAAGATTGGCTGCCACGGCAGGTATGGGAGGTTAAGAGCCAGGGATCCAGACCTCCAGGACAACCCAGAGTCCGCTGGGAGGACAACATTCGGTGCAACTTTAAACTTTAATAACCTTGGGTGCACACATGCCAGAAGCACACTATAACAACATATGAAAGCATAATTTATGCATTTTTTAAAATGTTAGTGATATCAATTTTAAGTTAATTTTGTTAGATCGTGTAACTGATTGAAAATCGCGACAATAAAAGACAAAGTTTCACTGTATGTTGGATAATTGGACTGAATGGTCACGAAAGGTGGCAGATATTTTGAAGCCTAAAAACTGTGAACTGTATTTTAAAAGAACTATGTTAAAGCCATGTACATATTACTTTCAAATTTTTAATAAAGAATTGTGCTGTGTGCCCAGATCTGGCTCCGCTATTGGTATCATATTGTGGCATGAATATTTTAAGTACACATTGATAGAACACCACTATTTCGCTCCCTGTTGTTCATGCAGAAACAACCACAGCTGCTCCCCTAACAAGTAGCCTGAACCAAAGCAGCTAATAAAAAAACATAAATTTGTGAACGATATGAAGAAACATCGACTAACAACAACTTACCATCCACTTTTATTGTAAGCAAAAGAAAGTACTGAAAATGTATCTTCTGCTTATCGGACAATTGGGTAACAACTAGAAAAGTGGTCCATAACACTTTTTTTATTCTTTTACTCGTTTTATTATTCTAAGTCAAGACTGAATATTGTTTTTTGTTTTGGTATGGAGTAAAATTTCTCTGTAAATAAAAGATACTTTAGCTAAGCTTAAACACAAAATGTAAAACTCATAAGAAAGTTTGTCATTACTAGAGCTGAATTCGAAACAAAAGACTCTGACTTGGTTTTTAAAGAAGACATTCATTTAGTCGGCACATAATCATTCACCCCCCGACGCCCGCCTCTTCAAATAAGAAACACAATCTATATTAGCAGTTCATTATTTCCCTACTTTAAAACCTTTACTTTAACTCAGTTATTTCAACATTATTTTACATTATTTTAATTATTATGTGAAATCGGTTATGTCAATGCTGGTCAAAACTTGAAAGATTAAAATGTGCCAAGAAAGGGAGCTGCGTGCCAAGTTTCAGCTCAAGTTTTGAGCAGCTCTCAACGTACGTGCATATTTAGCCATATGTGAGCCCGCTTTCAGGTTATTATTTTAGCATTAAGGAATTTACGAAAGCATATTTAGCCATATGTATTTTTTTTTTTTTTTGTTTTTTTTTTTTTTTTTTTTTTTAATTTCGTTCGCCCGCTAATACTCGAGGCGAAATTCTAACACGACCAATATACAACGTCCAGCCATTCAGATACTTAATAATTGCAAGGAAAACACTCCCTTGTAGCCAGTTTTTAATCGAAAGCGATATTTAGCCATATGTGAAAACCACTAGAAGTATGTAAAATAGAAGTTAGAAATGTCAATATTATTTTCCACTAGCTCATACATTAATAGGCAGCATATGTGGAGTGATTTCACGTACTTAACGACATATGATTTTGCTAATTCCTTTAGCACAAAGAAGTTTAGGACTCCTGTTGCATCAACATCATTAATATACCCTTCATTTCCAGTTCGTGTTTCTATTTGGCCATTTTTCGAATGACATTGGTACATAGATGGAGATAACATTTACATTAGGTCAAAATTTTCTTTTAGTTCTTTCTACATTATTTGCTGTGTTACTATAGTTAGTTTTTCTGCATTTATATTTCAATCTCGCTTGGTATTTTTATTTAGTAATACACTTTTCTTCCCCATGTTTGTTGTATACTACGCCTTTTCGGTTGAAATGTAGAACAGAGGGACGTCTTCTTCGATGAGATCCAAATAAGTCACCCTAATCGTTATGGTTAAGATTAAATGTAATCTTTACCTTTTAGACTAGTAAATAATGTTAGGAACTACCGATAAGTGTGAATGTGGCACCGATAAAATGACTGCTGAACATCTGCATCAAAGATGCCCAACATATGAGGAACAGAGAAAGCACATGTGACCATCACTTTTTTTTCTTTTCTCTAACCAGCGGCACTCGAGCTTTCCAGCTCTGTTGGCCCAATGACATGTCATTGCGAGGCTGGGGGGTCAGTAGACTTTCCTTCCAACCCGTTCAGGAGCTTCGCTTCTTCCCATCCACACGGGATTTATGTGCAGGAGCCATTCAGGTTATTCAGTCAAATTTCCGGTCGTAAACATTCCTTCAAACGCTGACGCCCGGGTTTGAACCATGAAAACCTGGTCGCCAGTACAACGCCGTAGCCATTACACCAGGCAGTAACATTCCTGGAAAAGCTCTATGGAGATACAGATAACCTCAAGCTGATCAGACCACTGCTTTCTTTGAACATATTCAAGTTGACATCTGACAGGGTACGAAGAAGAAGAAGAATAGTAAATTATATTGACTTCCTCTTAATGTTACAAACATTAAAAAGACAAACACTACACAGGGAGGTCACTATAATTTACTAGGCTAAAGGCAAAGATAAACAGGATGGGGTTTAAGATTCCTAAACCTTACCCCTTGTTAGTGGGCCACTGAATTATTATTTAAATTTCGTATCGAACACACGTCCCATTATTTTTCACTTCAGCTGCATTTGTTTTTTCCATAGCCTTTCTAAGTTTCTCATATTTCTCCATATTTGTGATTGAGGGGTCAATCCGAAACGTCCTGTGCTTCTAGTGTATATTCATGAGTAAAACTAACTACATTGCCTTGTTTCATATATTTGTACAGTTTAGTTCCTAAGAAAGACTAAGGTGACTCTAAATTCAATTTAACATTTAAACAATTTCTATTAGACATTCAGATGTTTATAGCACCACTCCCTGTTTCACTTTCTACCAGAAATGTTAATACATTACCATTCTGTTATAATTAAGTTTCAATGAAAAAAATTTAGATAATGACATGACCTTAATATTTTATATAATTTAGTTCTCACCAGATATTAACATGCCTCTTGTAGTTCTGGGGGTGGGGGTCTCTGAAGAGACATTGAATGAAAAGGACTACTGCACTCTCCGGCATGTCGTACAAAAAAGGTCAAGGATCCCGTTACACGCCCATTGAGGCATAATGGGAATACGGTGTTTGGCCCATATTTTCTTGACCATCGGCACACTGTGGGTGATGTGGTCAGCACCATGCCAGCCGCCTTAACCTTCACAGAGTTCCTCTGGTATCCACCTCATGAGGCTGGGTCGACTCCGGCGCCGTTTGCGGCCTAAAAAAATCCCACCTCAACTGGGGATTGAACCATGGACCACCGAGCTAGGAAGCCAGTGCACTAACCACTGCGATACCGCATGTCGTACAAGGCGACTAATATGGGGTTGGCAACCTCATCAAATAAAACAAATTGTTACAGAAACCACAACTACAAGAGCATGTCAATGCTTCGTACAGGCTTCCAGCAAGGGAACCAGCTGCCTTGATGGCATCATGCCACGTAAGGAGTGCAAAAAGGAAGAAGAAGAAGACACTAGCATTACAGTCATATTTCTACCCAAAGTATTTTATATCATACATCAAGATGTCACATCTCGGTAACCATCATACATCAAGATGTCACATCTCGGTAACCATCATACATCAAGATGTCACATCTCGGTAACCATCATACATCAAGATGTCACATCTCGGTAACCATCATACATCAAGATGTCACATCTCGGTAACCATCATACATCAAGATGTCACATCTCGGTAACCATCATACATCAAGATGTCACATCTCGGTAACCATCATACATCAAGATGTCACATCTCGGTAACCATCTCGGTAAAGATGTCCATCTCGGTATACATCATACATCAAGATGTCACATCTCGGTAACCATCATACATCAAGATGTCACATCTCGGTAACCATCATACATCAAGATGTCACATCTCGGTAACCATCATACATCAAGATGTCACATCTCGGTAACCATCATACATCAAGATGTCACATCTCGGTAACCATCATACATCAAGATGTCACATCTCGGTAACCATCATACATCAAGATGTCACATCTCGGTAACCATCATACATCAAGATGTCACATCTCGGTAACCATCATACATCAAGATGTCACATCTCGGTAACCATCATACATCAAGATGTCACATCTCGGTAACCATCATACATCAATCAAGATGTCACATCTCGGTAACCATCATACATCAAGATGTCACATCTCGGTAACCATCATACATCAAGATGTCACATCTCGGTAACCATCATACATCAAGATGTCACATCTCGGTAACCATCATACATCAAGATGTCACATCTCGGTAACCAAACATCATACATCAAGATGTCACATCTCGGTAACCATCATACATCAAGATGTCACATCTCGGTAACCATCATACATCACACATCTCGGTAACAATCATACATGTCACATCTCGGTAACCATCATACATCAAGATGTCACATCTCGGTAACCATCATACATCAAGATGTCACATCTCGGTAACCATCATACATCAAGATGTCACATCTCGGTAACCATCATACATCAAGATGTCACATCTCGGTAACCATCATACATCAAGATGTCACATCTCGGTAACCATCATACATCAAGATGTCACATCTCGGTAACCATCATACATCAAGATGTCACATCTCGGTAACCATCATACATCAAGATGTCACATCTCGGTAACCATCATACATCAAGATGTCACATCTCGGTAACCATCATACATCAAGATGTCACATCTCGGTAACCATCATACATCAAGATGTCACAAGATCTCGGTATCCATCATACATCAAGATGTCACATCTCGGTAACCATCATACATCAAGATGTCACATCTCGGTAACCATCATACATCAAGATGTCACATCTCGGTAACCATCATCATACATCAAGATGTCACATCTCGGTAACCATCATACATCAAGATGTCACATCTCGGTAACCATCATACATCAAGATGTCACATCTCGTAACCAGCATACATCAAGATGTCACATCTCGGTAACCATCATACATCAAGATGTCACATCTCGGTAACCATCATACATCAAGATGTCACATCATACATCAAGATGTCACATCTCGGTAACCATCATACATCAAGATGTCACATCTCGGTAACCATCATACATCAAGATGTCACATCTCGGTAACCATCATACATCAAGATGTCACATCTCGGTAACCATCCTACATCAAGAAGATGTCACATCTCGGTAACCATCATACATCAAGATGTCACATCTCGGTAACCATCATACATCAAGATGTCACATCTCGGTAACCATCATACATCAAGATGTCACATCTCGGTAACCATCATACATCAAGATGTCACATCCATCATACATCAAGATGTACACTCGGTAACCATCATACATCAAGATGTCACATCTCGGTAACCATCATCATCAAGATGACACATCTCGGTAACCATCATACATCAAGATGTCACATCTCGGTAACCATCATACATCAAGATGTCACATCTCGGTAACCATCATACATCAAGATGTCACATCTCGGTAACCATCATACATCAAGATGTCACATCTCGGTAACCATCATACATCAAGATGTCACATCTCGGTAACCATCATACATCAAGATGTCACATCTCGGTAACCATCATACATCAAGATGTCACATCTCGGTAACCATCATACATCAAGATGTCACATCTCGGTAACCATCATACATCAAGATGTCACATCTCGGTAACCATCATACATCAAGATGTCACATCTCGGTAACCATCATACATCAAGATGTCACATCTCGGTAACCATCATACATCAAGATGTCACATCTCGGTAACCATCATACATCAAGATGTCACATCTCGGTAACCATCATACATCAAGATGTCACATCTCGGTAACCATCATACATCAAGATGTCACATCTCGGTAACCATCATACATCAAGATGTCACATCTCGGTAACCATCATACATCAAGATGTCACATCTCGGTAACCATCATACATCAAGATGTCACATCTCGGTAACCAGCATACATCAAGATGTCACATCTCGGTAACCATCATACATCAAGATGTCACATCTCGGTAACCATCATACATCAAGATGTCACATCTCGGTAACCATCATACATCAAGATGTCACATCTCGGTAACCATCATACATCAAGATGTCACATCTCGGTCAAGATGTCACATCTCGGTAACCATCATACATCAAGATGTCACATCTCGGTAACCATCATACATCAAGATGTCACATCTCGGTAACCATCATACATCAAGATGTCACATCTCGGTAACCATCATACATCAAGATGTCACATCTCGGTAACCAGCATACATCAAGATGTCACATCTCGGGAACCATCATACATCAAGATGTCACATCTCGGTAACCATCATACATCAAGATGTCACATCTCGGTAACCACTGATCCTTTTGTTTTTCAGTTGTAGACTACTTAATTACTAGTAAATGTCTTTTATCAACAGTGACACAAAAACTGCGATGCACATGGATGCCTTCAAGAGTGACAACAAAGTACATAACAGTACGGGCCATGAAGTCATCATCATCATGCCAGTTTTACTTATATATATATATATATATATGTCCCGGATCATTGACCCCCTTTTTTGTACGACATGCCGGACAGTGTAGAAGTCCTTTTATTTCAATGTCTCTTGGGATTTTTTTCACTTCAAGCATGGACTGTGACAGACTTCCTCCAGACCAAGGGTTCCCAAGTTAGACTAATCACCTTTTATTCATATTTTTTTGTTTCATGCCCATCGACCCAACCTGGAAAAAGTGTACTGCGAGGGGGTATGAGAAACAACAAGCTTGGTGGGGTGGGGTGAGAGTGGAGGGGGGTGTTTACAAGGAATTCTTGGTAATTAACTATGTTATCCTTTTGAGTTTTCCAAATGCAGTAGTTATTTTCTACTTCTCATTCGTTCATCATCAGACTTCTACATTAATGACTCTAATAAAGGTAGTAGTCAACTCAAGGTTCCTGACATCTCGTTCATCATCAGACTTCTACATTAATGACTCTAATAAAGGCAGTAGTCAACTCAAGGTTCCTGACATCTCGTTCATCATCAGACTTCTACATTAATGACTCTAATAAAGGCAGTAGTCAACTCAAGGTTCCTGACATCTCGTTCATCATCAGACTTCTACATTAATGACTCTAATAAAGGCAGTAGTCAACTCAAGGTTCCTGACATCTCGTTCATCATCAGACTTCTACATTAATGACTCTAATAAAGGCAGTAGTCAACTCAAGGTTCCTGACATCTCGTTCATCATCAGACTTCTACATTAATGACTCTAATAAAGGCAGTAGTCAACTCAAGGTTCCTGACATCTCGTTCATCATCAGACTTCTACATTAATGACTCTAATAAAGGCAGTAGTCAACTCAAGGTTCCTGACATCTCGTTCATCATCAGACTTCTACATTAATGACTCTAATAAAGGCAGTAGTCAACTCAAGGTTCCTGACATCTCGTTCATCATCAGACTTCTACATTAATGACTCTAATAAAGGTAGTAGTCAACTCAAGGTTCCTGACATCTCGTTCATCATCAGACTTCTACATTAATGACTCTAATAAAGGCAGTAGTCAACTCAAGGTTCCTGACATCTCGTTCATCATCAGACTTCTACATTAATGACTCTAATAAAGGCAGTAGTCAACTCAAGGTTCCTGACATCTCGTTCATCATCAGACTTCTACATTAATGACTCTAATAAAGGCAGTAGTCAACTCAAGGTTCCTGACATCTCGTTCATCATCAGACTTCTACATTAATGACTCTAATAAAGGCAGTAGTCAACTCAAGGTTCCTGACATCTCGTTCATCATCAGACTTCTACATTAATGACTCTAATAAAGGCAGTAGTCAACTCAAGGTTCCTGACATCTCGTTCATCATCAGACTTCTACATTAATGACTCTAATAAAGGTAGTAGTCAACTCAAGGTTCCTGACATCTCGTTCATCATCAGACTTCTACATTAATGACTCTAATAAAGGCAGTAGTCAACTCAAGGTTCCTGACATCTCGTTCATCATCAGACTTCTACATTAATGACTCTAATAAAGGCAGTAGTCAACTCAAGGTTCCTGACATCTCGTTCATCATCAGACTTCTACATTAATGACTCTAATAAAGGTAGTAGTCAGCTCAAGGTTCCTGACATCTCCAAACAGTTTTTCTTGGAGAGAAGTGGGGTGTTGCCATATGCTACTCTGTTCACTGTTGTATGTTGGCCATGACTGCTGCAGATGTTCGGCTGTTATGGGGCTGGTGCCACAGGTGCAGAGATCTGTTGTAACAATCCTGTATTTGTGGTACAGATGGTACTTCAACCTATTGAGTGCAGTACGTAAGCGGAAAATGATGACCTGATCTCGCGCATAGATAGCTGGTGATAGGCATCATTTTGTAATATGGCCTGGGTGCTCTTTTTCCCATTTGGACTTGAATGTGGCTTTGATGGTTGTTTTAGCAATACATAAGATGCCCCAATATCATTTTGTTGTAGCGCTTCCCCCTTCTTAAGCAAGTTTGTCTGCCTTTTCGTTGTCTGGATTGTTGCAATGGTCTGGTATCCACTGGACTGTACACTTGTTATGTTTAAAAAGTTATGGACTTGAGAGAGTACAGTGAATCCTGTTCTCAGTCAAATCCAAAGCAATGAACAAACTCAAGGCAGAACAGGATATGTGTGTCTCTTTCAAAAACTCTACCGAGAATTAAACAGTTGACAAGATACAAAATGAAGGGTGTCATTGTTTTTATCTGCCTAAACTCTGATAAACATTTAACAAATGTATGATACTTACAAATAGTTTTCTTAATGAACAATTAATTAATCTATTTATTTCTTAAGGAACAATTAATTCATCTACTTATTTATTTTGTTATATATGCATATGGTGGTAAGCTCTAGAACAGTGTTTTCCAAAAAATCTCGGGTCACATCCCCAAAGTGCCCTCCATTTCCCATCTTTCATATCTCGTCCACGCCTCACTGATGTTGTTTCTCAAACCCACACAATTGTTTTCCTGCTAACACTGCTACTCACTATTTGAATACGATAATGCCGATATGTACCAAATATTAGCATTACCCCTTGAAAAGCTTCTCGTATTCCCTGGTACGCACACCCCAGTTTGGGAACCTCTGTTTTGAGGTGTTTAAGAAACTGGGACGAGCGACGTTAGGGAGGATCGTTGAGTTACTGTTTGTCCAGGCTATATTCTCCTTTTAATCACTCACGTCAGGGCCCTGTATAATCCAATTGCTTTTACATGTAAGCGTTATATTAAGTAATATTGCTGAATTTAGCTTGACAAGTCCTCAACCACACCCTTACTACTGAACCCCCCCCCCCTTTTTTTTCCCTTACCGCCCCTCAGGCCTTCCACCGCCCACTTTGAAAATCACTGCTCTAGAACTTATTTCCTTGCATATTGAATATAATGTATCAGGAAGGTATTAAAAAAAAAAAAAAAAAGCCTAAAAGCCAAGGCGGTAGAGAAAGGTTTACTCAAACGCCAAAGGGGGGGGGGGGGGGGGGGGAGAAAGAGACAGACAGGAACTTAAAAAATGTTGGGCATCCCTGCTATAGAATGTAACTTTTTGACATACACTAAGTAAAAATATCTTGCAGATTTAACTTTTAAACGCCTGTCAGAATAAACTGTTCACACTTTGCTATTGTTGTTTTTTTTTTTTTTTTTTTTGTACAGTAATTATATCTTATAACGTGAAACTTTTTTTATAGTCCGTTCGGAAATTCGTGCCCACAGAAAGCGTCAATTTTCTCCAAAACTGTTTGTTGTATGGACATGAATTTTTGCATGCAGTCTTAGATTTTCCATGCAGTTATTAATATATTTTTTGCCCTTACAAAACTCATGTCATGTTCGAATTTTCTTCTTTACGTTATATAAAAAACTCTTACTGTTGTCTGGGTTAATTTTTAGTAGTTTTACAGGAAAGTTACAAGATCCGTTCAAAAAAAAATTTTTTTTTTTAAATTAGTGTAGTGACTACATGTCCGCACGAGTGCGCACCTATTGTACACAGTCGCGAGTAACTAATTCAAACCAAAAAAAAAAAAAAATTTTGAACGGATCTTGTAACTTTCCTGTAAAACTACTAAAAATTAACCCAGACAACAGTAAGAGTTTTTTATATAACGTAAAGAAGAAAATTCGAACATGACATGAGTTTTGTAAGGGCAAAAAATATATTAATAACTGCATGGAAAATCTAAGACTGCATGCAAAAATTCATGTCCGTACAACAAACAGTTTTGGAGAAAATTGACGCTTTCTGTGGGCACGAATTTCCGAACGGACTATAACAACTATAATAATGTCCTCTAGATTGTACCTTTTTTTAAGACTAATCATATTCTGTAGACTGTAGCTTCTTAGCTTGCTTACTTACTTAGTCGTTCCCCTTCTACCGTGAGGTGTAGAGCTTCTTAGCACCTGTACGAAAGTTCTGTATATTGTCACCTTTTAACACCTATGCAAACTGTAGATTTCTAAGACCAGCAAAAATATCTGGCTGATTATAAATGTTCACCTCTCTCTTTCTTACCTTTTAGCACCCAAAGAAGCACACTTCATTCTGGCCTTCCTGTCCTCTGGCGTCCCTCCAAGTCCTTTTTATTTTCCTTCTTTCTGTCACCAGTTCTTTTCTCTATGTGCTTCTGTGCCTTCCTGTATTTCTTTTACCTTGGAGATTCTAGAAGGACAGTTTAGTAATACTATAATTAGTAGGGTTACCATATGATTTTTTCTTACAAAGGAGGACATTTTCTGATTATTATTTTTTGGACTTAAAAAGGAGGACAAAAGGAAGACACTTTTAAAGAAAAGGAGGACACATTAATTTCACGAATTTAATACATTTATGTTAAAGAGTCGTGATAAACTATATAAAAATACTTCAACAAAATAATAAAAAAAAAATTTAATCTTCATAAAATGTACATTTTAATAATTTTTCCCACCAAGCATGATTTTTTTCAACATGGCTAAATATTCAGTCTTTAACATTGTACTTTTCACTTGACATTATTTTTCTCACGAAGTCTGAATTTCCAACTGAATACTCATGGGGCTCTGTACATGAAACACTCTTATAATTGTACTGAGCTTGTAATATTTCTTTAATACATTCAACAGTGAATATATTTCTGTTCTTTGTCCACTGATTTTCCATTAAAGAACAAAGCCTCTTTGATCCACTGTGCTTGTATGAGTGAAAAGAGTGTTTCAACTATAGATTGTAACTTCTTAATACACTGTAAGAATATCCTACAGATTGTAACTTCCTAATACATGTAAGAATATCCCATAGATCAGGGGTCGGCAACCTGCGGCACGCGTGCCAAGCGTGGCACGTGAAACGATTTTCAATGGCACGCTGAGTGCATTAAAATACTGTACAGAATATGATCTCATTTTTAAAAAAAATTGAATTTTTAATTAAATAGAAGCATATAATTCTTTTAAAGCTATACCTGTTTTTACAACCCCTCAAAACGAAAGTTTTTAGACATTGGAGGTAAGAATGTGTGATCTGATGCAAACTAAAGGCCTGATCATTCGTTTTTACGGACCGTTTCCAAGAACAAACATTCTTCAACGAATTTCAAGGGGAGTGGTTATACTTTGCGGCGCCCGCTAGTCTGGAGTCTACCTGCTACCGTAGTTTGCAGGATGAGATTCTTGAAAAGAATCCCAAGCGAATTTTGACGGGCAAGCGGAGAGTAATATCATAATTACGCCAGTTTGACTTTCTGTTCAGCCACGCGCTCATCAACAGAAAGCGATTTTGATAGAATTTCGGTCCTTGCCTTCAGGGAAGTACCCAGTTTTTATTTTATTTAGTTTTTATGTGTCCTATCTAGCCTTCACTTTCTTTCCTTTCCTGACGAAGGCCTTGTGGCCGTAACGTAGACTATTTTCTTTGTCTTTTGTCCTCGTAAGACGAATCACCTTTTTTCGATTTTTTTTCAAACCCATCCATTGTATTCCACGTCTTACCGCAGTTCCCCTCCACTTCCTCTATCATGATTACGCAATAGTGTCTGGATAGCGCCTGGACGAGCGTATTTATTTCGTTTTCGCTCGCAGTTTTTGACTCCCAGTGTGAGTTTGGAGCAACAATGACTGACCTCGACGAAGTTATATTTCCGTCCTATCCTTCCCCTCTCTCCCGACCACCACCACCTCTACAGTTCTCTCGGCTGTCGCATACTCATGCCCGTACAGTCCATTGACCGCAGCACAAACGTTGGTGTTGTTATTAAGTAATACGGTGCCGTTAAAATGACTCAAAAAAGAAAAAAACGTGATATACGCTCGTTTCAAGACTTTTTGACAAACGAATATGGATTCATACAACAAAAGGATCGTGCTGTTTGTGCTTTATGTTATGAAAGTGTCATGTGCCGTACGTCAAGTGTACAAAGACACTATCAAACCAAACATCAGTCCATGTTTGAAAACTCTGAGGAGAAAAGTGAAGCCATAAAAATGGCTGTTTCTGGCTACAAAAAACAAAGTAGCTTTTTTAGTAAGTAATTGGAACCAAAAATAAAGCTACCGAATGTAGTTACAAAATTGCACAGTGTGTGGCTTCGAAGGGCAAACCTTTCACAGATAGAGAATACATCAAGGAAACTTTTTTTGAGCAGTGCTGAAATTTTGTTTAGTGATTTACCAAATAAAGAAACAATACTGTCTCGGATTCGAGAAATACCGGCTTCTGCGAGATCAATCGAGAGGCGCATAACTGATATGGCTGAAAATGTAACGGTAAAACAAACAACCGGTTACAACAAGCTGTTGTATTTAGTGTCGCTCTTGACGAAAGTGTCGATGTGAATGACGTGGCGCGCCTAGCTATAGTTGCGCGATAATGTGACAACGACCGTATTTATGAAGAACTGTGCTGCTTGATACCTTTTGATGGTACAGCCAAAGGAGAGGACATTATAACTGCATTTGTAAGCTATTTCGAAAATCATAACATTAACATGAATAAAACATTCTGTGTTACTACTGATGCCGCCCCTGCATTTGTTGGAAAGAACAAAGGATTTGTTAAACTTCTTGAGGATCGTATTGGAAGTCAAGTATTGAGCTTCCATTGCATTATACACCAGGAGAGTTTGTGTGCGAAGATTTCGTCACTATCCTTGAACTCTGTAATGGAAACTGTTGTCAAGATAGTTAACTTCATAGTTTCTCGCTCTTCATTGACCCACAGGCAATTCAAGTCTCTTCTACAAGAAATGGAGAGCGCATGTGCGGACCTCCCGCTGTACAGCAATGTTCGTTGGCTTAGTCGAGGTAATGTTCTGAACAGATTTGTATCATGTCTAGCAGCAATCAAGGTGTTTCTTGATGAAAAAGAACAACATTTCCCGGAATTGAATGACGAGGACTGGCTGTGCAAGCTGATGTTTCTGGCTGACATAACTACAAATCTGAATGAATTAAACTTGCGTTTACAAAGGCAGGGTAAAACAGTACTTGATCTTTTTGAGCACTGGAAAGGATTTGCGCCAAATTTAGACATATTTTGCAGAGATATTACCACTAACACATACAAGTACTTTCCAAACGTAAAGGCTCATTCAAATCGATTTACTGTCAACAGAGATGAGCTTCAGAAGTACGTTGAAGCGCTCAAAGGAGAGTTTGCTAAATGAGGTCAAGACTTCAAAATTCACGGGCCCATATTTTCTTACCTCATCAAGCCCGACTTAATTGATCATACTAACATCCCATTTGACCTATCTCTTTTCGAGTGGATGGATGGTGACATTTTTGAAATGCAACACATCGAATTCAAGGCATCAGAGTTATGGACGATAAAATTTGTAGAATTGCGAAAAACTCTTCAATGAAGCTGCTTGAAAGTCAGCTGCCATCCTCAACTGCTGGACATCCCTGCCTGGAGCGTTCACCTGTTTGAAGAAAGTTGCATTTGCTCTAATTCCGTCTTTTGGGTCAACTTATACATGTGAACAAATTTGCTCACACATGAAAGCTGTTTTAAATCCACAGAGAAGTCGCCTAACATCTGTGCATTCAGAAGCCTGTGTGAAGCTGAAATTGACAAAATACACACCTGATATTGAACAATTAACCAAGGAGAAGCAAGGACACGGGTCCCATTAATTGATTAATGACTCAGATCAATAATAATCAAATGATTACTCATATTAAAATTTTAATAACGTGTTTTATGTTTGGTTTATTTAATTGTTTTGTTCTTCAAACTATTGGACTTTCTGTAATACATAATATTTGAATTGATATTTGTTCCTATTTATATTAAAATATTGAATAATCTACAAAGAATAGAACAGTTATTTAATGTATCGGAAACATGTTAATACAAGATCATTTTTAAATTGTTTCAATAATTGTTGTATATAAAAATATGGTGGACTTAGGTTGGCACGCTGAGTGACTTTGCAACATTACTTCGGCACGACACTACTAAAAGTTTGCCGACCCCTGCCATAGATTGTAACTTCCTAATACATGTAAGAATATCCTTACTTACTTACTTAGTCGTTCCCCTTCTACCGTGAGGTGTAGAGGTTTGGAAGAGAGAGCGCCAGACTATCCTATCGGCTGTCTTCCTCCTGGCCTGGTTCCATTCTAGTCCTCGGTCCTTCAAAGATTGTCTAATGTTGTCATCCTGGGGGCCTGGCTCTTTGTTTCCCATGCTTGTCGTGGTAGTCGATCTTCTCCCATTCTGCAGACATGGCCAAACCATCTTAGTTAAGACTGTTCTACTTGGGTCTGCAGGGGGTGGGATTTTAGGCCTTGACGTATCGTCTGGTTGCGGACCATGTCTCTTCTTGTTACTTCAACCACCTTCCTCAGATACCTCATTTCTGAGGTTTGGAATAAAATCACGAGAATAGGAAATCGTGTTAGCTCATACGCTATTTATCACGAGGTGACTATGCTTTGCGCAACCAAGTAACACAAGGTGAATGAGAAAAATGCCATCCAGCTGAATGTAGTGACCAGGGGAAGAATTCACCAAAAAAAAAAAAAACATACACACATCTCATGCCGCACGAGTGTGTATTGCTCAGTTCTCTCGTGTTTGTGTACTTTTTTGATACAGCACCACAAATATGAGTAAGTGTTCTGGTTATAATAATCCAAGTGATGAATGAAAAAGGAAAGCCGTGAGTATTGAGGAGAAGCTTCAAATAATAAAACGAATAAACGTTCATCAAACTGGGAAATGTACTTGATCAACACGTGAATTGTGCACATTTGAGGCAAGTGAAAGGGGAGCAATCGGGAAAAACTGGGGCCCGATCTCTGACCTTGGTTTACGTGATCCCATGTTATATAGAGCCATGTAATACCGGTTCTACAGTGTAATTGTACAGTGTAATCCTGCAGATTGAAATATTATTACTGAACACTACTTTCAAGCTCTACTACTGCAGTGAACAGAATCCATCATCTTCATGTAACCTACCTTATTCAACTTGCTACAGTAAATCTATTCTGCTCATGATCAGTTTCTGTCTATTAATTTCTCTACACTCTGCACTCCTCTTCCCATTCCCATTCTATCTATCTTCAACTGTAGTCTGAATGATTCTTACACTGCTTTTCTACATCACAGTGACTTTGTTTTTTAAGCTACATTGTTTCTTCACTATCTATTTTTAATTAAGTTACTTAATTAATGGATGTATGTTCTGCTTGCAAAGAATGATGGTATGAGTGTTCAGTTTGTTGATTTACTTGAGTCTGGGTTGGATGCCATAATACATCACATTCATTTCAGCAGCTGTGTTGTATGACTAAAATCTGCCATTTGCTACTTCAATTCCATGTTTGTAAAAATAAAAAAAGTGATGCTATCATGTCAGTGCCCTCTTAAATTTATAAAGGACAAGCAAAGGCAAATTGCTTACTGCCCCAAAAGAAGTAATGGAAAGATGGAATGAATATTTCTCAGAACTCCTTGATGGTGAGCAAGGTCAAACATCAGAAATGATAACCACTAGCACAGAAGAGGAAACCAATGGTGGCAAAGATGGCATCAAGATGGAACAACTGAAGGCAGCACCAAAGAAAATCAAGATAGGCAAAGAAGCAGGGCATGATGGTATAACACCAGAAATGGTTAAGTACATGGAAGCAGCAGGCGACCTATTACTCCTGAGGGTCCTACATACAGCTTGGTGCAACAAGACCATACAAAAGGATTGGGAGATTGCCATCATAACACCCATTTTCAAAAAGGGTGACAACCGACATTGTGGAAATCATAGAGGCATATCCCTTCTCAGTGTTCCTGGTAAAATGTACTCTAGAATCCTAGAGCAGAGACTCAGACGCCTAGCTGAGCCACAAATGGATGAGGTTCAATGTGGCTTCCGAGCAAACCGAAGTACTCAAGACCTGATGTTCACACTCAGACAGCTGAGTGAAAAGGCCCTTGAGTATAAAGGTGAGATGCACCTTTGTTTCTTGGATCTGGAAAAGGTATTTGACAAGGTCCTCTGGAGCAAACTTTGGGACTGCTTGGCAAGGAAGAACATTCCAGAACCTCTGATACATGCTAAACAGAGCTTCTACAAGTCTTGCAGAAATTATGTGAGGATGGCAAACAATAAGTCAGAAGAGTTCAGGACCTCCACTGGTGATATATAAATTAAAAAATAATATGGTATGAAATCAGTTTTACAAGTAAACAGTACACATGACACAAGGGACGTTTCGGGTTTTACCCTTCGTCAGCCACAGTTACGAACAGGTGACAAGGACAAGAACTACATGTAGGTACTACAAAAATCTATGATGAGAGGAAAATGCCAAATGAGCGATACAAGCAGATGAAACAAAGGTGATGAGCGAAACGATAACAGTAATAATGCAAGAAAATCGTAAAACCAGAAAGACATGTCGAAACAAGAAAGTAAATAATCAACGAAACGAAGACAGAAATGAACAACACTATTAAAACAAGTAAAAAATCACTTAGCTGGATCCAAGAAAGAAACATTCAAGATGGCTGAGAAAATAAGGCGTCATGCGGAAGTGACGTATGAGCTAGTGACGGCTAAGAAAAGATAATTGAGGAAACGAAACGAACCAAAGCAAAAACAAGGATAGGAAAATAACGACAGAAGAAATAAAGTATGAAACAGAGACAGAAGCCACCAGAATTATGCAAAATGATGCTGGACATTAATGCCAGCAGGAGATAAAATGCCCATTTGAAAAATGAGACGATTCTCCAACGAGAAGCGAGTTCGGTCTTCGCCGACACATGAAAGGAGGGCAGTGACATGAATGTCAGAGTTACCTGAATGGTCAGGGCTAATGTAGTGAAGGGCCACCGGTAAATGTTTGCCATGATAGATGTCATTCAAGTGCTCTCGAAACCTGTCTGCCAAACGTCTGCCAGTTTCACCAATATAGGCCATGTCACACCTCTTGCAGATGATAGCATAAATCAGGTTTCTGGATTCGCATGTGAAAGACTCCCCAATGGCAAATTTACTGTTCGGAAAGGAGACTGACTGCATTTGGAGTACAAAAGGACAGGTCTTATATATGCGGTGTTGGCATGGTTTAGTACCAAAGTGAGAAGGACTAGTTTGTCTCAAGCGACTATGCACAAGAATATCCCTAAAATTCTTATCCCTACGATATGCCACCAAAGGTGTATCACGAAACAACTCTCTGGTATCAGGATCGGAGTGGAGAATAGGCAGATGACGAAACAGAATTTTTTTCACCGCCAAACAGTGAGAGTGGAACGTTAAAGACAAGTTTGAGCTGTCAGATGTAGTAGTATGTTTAGCAGTAAGTGCAACCTGATGAGTAATGTGACTAATGCGATTAAGGGCATCAGATAAAACTCTTTCAGGATAGTGACGTCGGCGAAAAAACTTTAGCATTTCTTGAGCTCGTTCATGGAAATCATCTTCATCGTGACATATCCGACGTAAGAGTAGAAGTTGAGAGTAGGGAATGGAATTTTTACAGCTGAGAAGGTGAGAAGAGGTGTAAAGAAGGAAACCATGAGCATCAGTAGATTTATAAAAGACAAAGGTAGTAAGGCCAGTAGGAGTAATATTGACAGTAAGGTCAAGGAAGTTAACTGAAGTGGTAGAAATCTGAGAAGTGAATTTGATGGCAGGATGGAAATTGCCAACATAGTCAATGAATCTACGGAGGTTAACTTCAGACATGTCTGTGACTCCAATACCATCATCGATATAGCGACGGTAAAACTCAGGTAATGGTCCATCGTAACTTTAAAGCACCAAATATTCAAAGTGACCCATGAAGAGGCAAGCATAAGACAAGGTGATATCCTGTCACCATATCTGTTTATACTCCTCATGAATGATGTCATAAAAACATGTAAGGAGAGGACAAGAAAATATTCAGTGGGGTACTGGAAGATGAGACAGGTTTGTATTTCAGAGCTGGTATTTGCTAATGATGTTGCCCTGATTTCTAAACCAGAGGCACATCTTCAATCCAAATGCAAGTCTGGAAGGAAGAGCTGGAGAAGAGAGATATGGTCATCAGCTGCTCCAAAACAAAAATGATGGTGACATGACAAGAGGAAAGAAGGCATCAGCTTAAGCTGGCAGAACAGGTCCTGGAGCAGGTCAACCACTTTAAATACCTCAGAGCTGTCACAGACTGGAAAGGAAGCATCAAAGAAGATTTGGCTACCCAAAGAGCAACAGCAGGGAGACTTTTTCATGCCATAAATCGAGGATTCCTCAGCAAAAGAGAAGTTGGTAAGAAAATGAAGATGACTGTATACCGCTTCACCTATGTTCCAGTCTTGATGTATGGATGAGTCATGGGCAACAACTACAACCCACAAAAGTCAGATTCAAACCTCAGAAATGAGGTATCTGAGAAAGGTGGTTGAAGTAACAAGAAGAGGCATGGCACGCAACCATATGATAAGGCATGCAACCATATGATAAGGCAAGGCCTCAAAACCCAGCCACTGCAGACTCACGTAGAACAGTCACAACCACGATGATCTGGCCATGTCTGCAGAATGTCTTGCTACCACAACAAGTATGGGAAACTAAGAGCCAAGGATCCAGACCTCCAGGACAACCCAGAGTCCGCTGGGAGGACAACATTAGACAATCTCTGAAGGACTAGAATGGAACCAAGCCAGGAGGAAGACAGCCGATAGAATAGTATGGCACTCTCTTCCAAACGTCTACACCTCACAGTAGAAGAGGAACGACTAAGTAAGATGCTACCATGTCAAAATGATATTTAGCATCATGCTGTTCAATGGAAACAAACACTAAATTAATAGAGCTTCTATATGTCTCCATCTTTTGCTACATAATGAATAATGACCAACAACTGATTGCGTGGTTTACGTCTGGGTTGAATCTACACTGATACCATAATATTTGGCTATTTTAACTTCAGATGTGATCTGCGCCAACACTTTTGACCCTAAGTTGATAAATTCTTTATATGTATTGCAGAAAAGTAAGAAACATTTTCACTTCCTGGATTTCTGTTATGTCTAATATAAAAAAAAGATTCAAACTCATATAGAAGATCAGTGCATCTTAGGAAGCTGCAACAGTAAGGATTATTGTGACATGATTTATCCCCCTTTTTGTTTAGCCCATTTTGGAATAAAAGTGCATAAGGCCTATAAAAACCTAAATTCGGGCCTGAGCTAGCATGGTGAAGCTCTGAAAATGGCTGCTAGGTTTTGCAGCATAGATAAATACTAAGCCCTGAAAATGACTACTACAGGTCTGTACCCTTGAAAGTCAACAATCACACTGCTCATCACATAATAAAATTAACAATCACACTGCTCATCACGTGATAAAGTCAACAATCACACTGCTCATCAAATAATAAAATTAATAATCACACTGCTTATCACGTAATAAAGTTAACAATCAACTGGTTGGTCAATGAACTTTCTGTATTGCATAAAATAAGCTCCCACGTATTGAAAAATTTAAATAAAAGTATACAGAAAGCTACAAATACCATTTACTGGTGGAATACATTCATGGCGGAAATAAATCTCCATCGTTGCCACATTAGATGCTTGTTAAATGTTATTTATTGCATATGTGCTCAATTATTTTTTGTTACAATAAACATACATTCTCACCACTGGGGTGTTATGATTTCAACATACTCACAATTAAAACAACAACTACAACTCAGCTGTAGGAAGCAGGAATATAATTATCATGAATAACAATACATCTCATGTAAATATAAACTTGGCAGTAAATAAAACCTACTTATTAAACAAAAAACAGTAGCAATAGAAAAATCAGAAATAGCCAGGCATGTACGGGTTTCAATTTATACGTAATAAAAAGGAAAAGTGAGCCAGTTAAATGAAAAAATGTGTTACTAAAATAATATTACTCATGAAAGACAAGCAGTTTTTGTTTACTAATGCATCTGATATAACAATAACCATGATATGATTTGTTTTACCTTCAGGAAACAATGCAAGAGTTCAGAAAAGATATATCCCTTTAACGATAAAACTTTAAAGTTATCACTAATACCTAACATTATTGGCCTACTCATTTTCATTCATAAGTCATTACAAAAAATTTATAATAATTATTTCAGTGCAAAAGGAATAAGCAAAGAATTAACACAAAAAAGATGCAGGATAACATGCCTTTTACTGACAAACCTGGCAAAGTGTTATAACTACTAAACAACGCTATATACCTGTGCTTTAAAGCAAAATTATGAGTTGCAAAACACAAGATAGACAAAGCAGTTTATAGCCATGTAAAGATCCATTTTGGTTCTTAAAAATCAAATGTTTTCAACAATCTTAAAGCACTGTTTTATAAATTAAAAGAACATATTGAACTGCACACAAAACAATTAATAAAAAATAATAATCTGCACCATCACCCTTCAGCTTCCCAAGGAACACAGTCCTTCAACAAACTTATGCCAAACGGGTACTGTCCTGTGCCGTCATCTAAATAACATTTTTTATTTCACCTAAAAAATAGTTTCCAACTATATAATATGTAAAAGAGTGCACTTTTCTTTTTAAAAGCTAGAATTAAAACCAAAAATGTCATTAGGTGAAGATGGACTTAGACCGTTTTGATCGTCAGCTCCTCACATACATTGTTTTACAAATAGATACTCTTGTCTAAGAACGAAGGGCCTGGTAAAAACTGGTCAAATGTCTGTGCTCCTCAGAGTGTTGAATGACAAACAGGACAAATACGACCTATATAAGAGTATGCATGGACTGTACAAACAGACAGTAAGAAGGCAGCTAGCACAGTCAGGCAGAACAAAATACAAGAAACAAATGCTGTTCTTCTTTATATTCTTTTTATATTCTGTAAAGGGCTGTAGTTCATAACACTTAAGTAGTAGCTTATGTTTCAGATTTGCACATATATGTTGTGCACATCAGAATTACATTCAGACATACCTAGAACATTTGAGAATGCGTAGACTACGTAATCTATGTAAAATAGAACATCAGGAACATAATACATATTATTACAAATGTACATGATTTTTTTTTAAAGACAATAGCAAGAAACATCCAGGACAGATGGAAAAAAAAATATTACACATGTAAAGACAATAAACAGCAGCTGTAAGAATTAGCGGCCAAATAGGAATGTTTCAGCAAGTAAAATAAGGGTGTCAGGCAGGAATGTGTGCTGTCACCAGATCTGTTCAATCTGTGCAGTGAAAGTATAATGAGATCCCTGTAGGACGTATCAGGAATACCCTTTGGTGGACATAATATAAATAACTTACTTGAGATTCACTGATGATACAATCGTAATAGCAAAAAGTGAAAAGGTGCTAAAGAAAATGAAAATAAAGGCCTCAGCATTAATAGCAAAAAGACAGAAGTAATGGTCGTCTCAAAGGAAATAGCCTACCCAGAATGCACTATCAAAGTAAATGGATCAGTTTTAAAACAGCCCAATAGATTCAAATACCTGGGCACATTAATAACAGGTGGCAGATGCATCTCAGAAGTGAAGAGCAGAATAGCTCTGGCAAAAACAGCATTCTAAAAAGTGAAGAGTATTTTATGCAACAATTCTTTGTCTATGGAAGTAAGAAAGAGAATTCTTCAGTGTTACATAGAACCAATCCTGACATATGGGAGTGAATCATGGACAATTAGTAAACAAGTAGGGAAAGCACTAGAGACAACAGAGATGTAGTTTTACAGAAGAATGTTAAAAATACCATGGACAGCCAAAAAGAGTAATGAGGATGTCCTGAAAGAGGCCAATGTGCAAAGGAAACTTATTTCACAAATTAGAAAGAAGCAATCCACTTTTTTGGGACATGTTATGAGAAGAGGAAAGCTGGAATATATCGTAACAACAAGTAAGATTGAAGGAAAAAGAGATAGAGGAAGACAAAGAGAGCATATACTGGACAGTTTGACATCGTGGCATGGAAAGAAGTCAACAAAAGAATTGATAAATTGTACTGGAGACAGGAAGTTGTGGAGAGACATGATCTCCTACGTCACTAGACATGACACTTGAAGAAGAAATAAAGGCAAGTGCTAGTGGGACAAGTGATGAGAAGAAGACATTGGTGATGGATAGGACACACATTGAGGAAGCCTGATGATACAAGGCAGTCCTTGTTCTAGAATCCCCAGACTAAGAAAGGCAGAGGCAGACCAAAAACACATAGAGAAGAGAACTGGAAACATAAATGAAAATGATGAGAAAGACATGGAAAGAACATGAGCTGGTAGCACTCGACAGGAGCTCTGAGAGCACTCGACAGGAGCACTTAGAGCACTCGACAGGAGCACTTAGAATGTCTTTGTTGAAGGCCTATAAATCTTGGGGAACTAAAGGGTATTAATTACTTACCTACTCAGGGAGAGGATTTCAAAGGTCATTTCTATAGAATTCTGACAGGTTTCTTACTGGGGACTGAAATAGCATTTTTATTTGTTAATGTTCACTGTTGCTTTATAATAAATTTCTAAATCATTATCAAAATCACAACTCCGAGATTTTTCAATAATCAATCAAATGCTAGCCTCAACAATGTAGTATAATACAAAAGACAGAGGTCTTCTTAACATGTCTGACACAACAGGTGCTGGGACACATATAATAATCAATTTTGTGAATATATTTTATATGTCAAACCTGGAGACTTGCTGGCATGGCAGCTGATATGTCTGACATAACAACCTTCTTTTTACACAGCACATTTACGTAACAATCCGTCACATATGTTTGGAAAAAACAACAACCTTAAGAACCTATTTGACATAGCAATCATGGAGGCATGTTTGAGGCAGCAATCTTGGGAACCTGTTTGACATAATAATCTTAGGAACCTGTTTGATTAATAATAATTAGGGAGGCATGATTGAAATAACAATCACAGAGGTAAGTGTTTGAGACAGCATTCTGGGGAACTTGCCTGACATAATAATCTTAGGAACTTGTTTGATTAATAATAATTAGAGAGGTATGATTGAGGTAACATATGATACAGCATATTGAGGGATGTGTTTGAAATTACAATCTTAGGGACGCAGACAATGTACTTTAACACATTATATTGCAATAAAAGAGACAGCAAAGTCCATCATGAGCAGAATCATTTTTAACTTTTCATGATAAGGTTTGTACGGACATTACATCCACTTTTTTTTAAAAACAAAATCTCATTTCAGTAAGCATTTGGACTGTACTGAATATAAACTTGCTCAATGAAAGAAAAGAAGCTGTTTAGTGATCAAGTGTTGTAATATTTGCTAAAACAATTACTCCTGTTTTCTTGTAATCTTATGAGGTAAGTACTTCAGGTTTATCTCTATGTAAGAAAAGCTGGTAATGAGCTGAAAAAATATAATACTCTGCACAATTAATGCTCAAAATAGAACATTTGGAAACCCCAGGACAAATCCAACAAGATAGAGTGTGCACTTTCAGAGGCCACAAGCCCAACTAATAGCAAACAACCATTATAAAGATTAATGTAACTCAACCCCTTTACCATTACTGATGACTCTAGCTTGTTAGGTACTGTCACTCCCATGCTTTGTTTGATCCATTCTAAAGTCTCTGTGGACTAGTCTTATAATTTTTTACTCAGTCCTTCATTATCTCCAAGTAATAGTCAATCTATAAATAGTTCATTAGAACAAATGTCACAGGACCACTGAATATGTTAAGTCGTATAAAGTCCTGTTGTGAAGGTTAAATAATATCCAAGAGTTGTGTCCGGAAGGCCCTGACTTAAAAATTAATTTAACATCAGAAATAACAATCAGGTTGAAAAATGTGACAGTAAAAACAACAATAAAGATACGTCACAAATAAATCTACAAGTCTAGCTTGAAAGTGACAGGAGAAAAAAAGACTGCTCAAACAAATTCATCTGGTGAAAACTTTTCCTGTGACAATTCAGGACATAATTGCAAAAAAGAAAACAATATTTCTCTCTAGGCATGGTTAAGCTTGGAGCCGCGGTAACACAGTGGTGTTAGTGCACAGGCTTCCTAGCTCGGCGGTCCATAATTTGATCCCCAGTTGAGGTGGGATTTTTTTAGACCGCAAACGGCTCCGGGGTCGACCCAGCCTCAAGAATTGGGTACCAGAGCAACTCTGGGAAGGTTAAGGCAGCCGGCATGATGCTGACCACATCACCCCTAGTGTGCCGTTGGTCAAGAAAATATGGGCCTAACACCATATTCCCAATATGCCTCAAATGGGCATGTAACGGGATCCTTTTACCAACTTTCTTTTAGCTCGCTAGACCTATCAATAGCTGCACTATTAATGTGTTATCTCTATCACGTACAACTTTCTCAAAACACTTTTTTGCAATCAAAATGATATGATAATATGATGAAATAGGATACAAGAGCTTACAGGCATTCTTGCTTGATCAAAGAATGGAACATATACCTTTTTATAAACATAATTCTATTGATTTTGCTGTAAAGTATAGCTGACAGCTTAAAGCTGTTTCTGATTTAGCTAACATGGTCTAGTTAAACATGCTGTCATGTCACATTTAGTTATAATGTCTGTTGTATCAACGATACCTCCTTTTCTATATCAGTCCTCTTTTACTGGTTAATTGTAATCTTTTTTTTTTTTTTAACGTACGCCCGCTATTACTCGAGGCGAGAATGTCCGGTTAGTATATCTAACCTGAGACTGATTTTTATGTGAGTATCCCTTTTTTCCCTGTACAGGCAGATACTCGCTGTCTTTGGAGGGTACCCATTAGAGCTGGGTCGGCTCAGGAGCCGTTCAGGTTATTCCAGTCACTGGTCAACGACACTCCTTCAAATGCCTTTGCCAGGGTTCGAATTAATCCAGTCCAAGTCCTGGTCGACAACGCTGCTTCAAATGTTCTCGCCCGGGCTTGAACCTGGATCACCCGATCGCCAGCGCAGTGTGGTAACCATTACACCAGAGCAGCTCCCAGTTTTAATCTAATGCACAAGCTCCGGCTGCTGATTAATCATGTTTCATTCTTACTTTGTGCCCTAATGCCCTGTGCAGTTGCCATGGGTCTCTGAAGAGACAAAAAGAAAAATGAGACCACCGCTTCCTCAGGCATATCATATGAGGCAATAGTATGTGATTGTGTATGGGGCTGGCAATGTCACTATGTAGAACAAACTGACATAGAAACCACTGCTGCAAGAGCACATGAATGAGCCTCCAGCAAGAGGGTACAAATAGGAAATAATGATGTGTCTAAATGACATTATGTCCCATTACACCTTTTCATATGTTTTGCAGTGGTATTGTCCCATTTACACCCTTGACATTTTCATTACTTAGTTCTCTGTAACTTACTGACTGTTTTTTTTTTTTTTTTTTTTTTACACACCTCAGTTCAAGTATATTTATTTTTGTTTCTGTTTATAACAAATAACAACTTATTTAAAATAAGGCACCATACTGTTAAGACCCTTTAGCTTTTAAGGAGCATTGGCCTTCAACAAACACATGCCAAGTCCTCTTGTCACGTGCCATCAACTTTCTTTCCATGTCATCATTTTCACTTCTGTCTCCCCTAGACAAAGAAAGATTACTCTGCAACCCAGACTCCTTTCAGTTTTCTCATGATGCTAAATTAATGGAATGTAAGTACCAAAAATTGGACAAAACATTAAATAGATTTCTCACCGATTTGTTTTACTATTTTAAAAACATTTCTTGAATAAATTTATAATCTGCTAGGCTTCACCCATAAGAAAAAATAGAGAAAATCTGATGATGCGATTTCCACCTATGCCAAGAGATGCAAACTCTTGAACATGTACACTCAGCATGTAAGGTGTCGCTAGGATAAGGGCGGTATACAAGGTGACACAACAGAATACTAAATGGGTAACCTATAAAAGTTTAATCTACATTGGTGCCTACTGTGATAATCTGATCCACATTAGCGAATACTGTGAGCATTTGACCTATTCTGGTGGTTGCTGTAATACTTTGATTTACAATAGCAGATGCCGTAAGAGCTTCATCTGCATCAGTGGTGGCTGTGACATTTTGACCTACATTGGTTGGCTGCAGTGGCAGCTAAACAAATTCAAAAGTTCAATTAAATCTGTAAACTTTAAAAAATAATCACAACAAATGTATTATATTAACAGCAATCATGATAATTCTTTAACCCAAAAAGTAATTGTAACTAGTTTTAACCTTCACAACAATGAGTTTCAAAGGTTAAAGGTTATGTATAGTGTTTATTTCATGCTTTTAAAAGTGAACTGTCTAAGATTTTCAATGACCATGCCTACTATACATTAAAGGCCTCACAGATTTTCATTAGATTAATCCAGAAAGATGTCTGTAGAAATTCTAAATAAAATAACTATTTTAGAATGTGGTGATTATACCACTTGCAAATGAAGTTGTGAAGTGTCCTTCCAGGTATGTGCTTACAAAAATTACGTTTCCCATTGTAATTTTATTATGATTCCATGAACTGCTGTTTGTGCAAAAGAAAGTCATTTCTGAACAAATTTAACAACAACTATAGTTAAACATTATTAGAATATTAGTGTGTTTCTCCTTTTTAAGTTTTTTTAATGGATTATTGATAAGGACATTCTTATAAAATTTGGACCACTTTATTCACTGCAGTACTAAATAATTTTCCCCGGAAAGTGCTCATATTTTGAACACCACAGTAATCTAAATGCATTTATCTCTTTTTTCTTTTCAGACAACATAAACATATCTATTTATGATCAACATAAACAATTGAATTGTTTATTAAATAAAACCAATTATATTGCACACAGGGAAAGTCATTTCTGCTCGGGTCAAAACCATCTTCTTTTTTTTTTTTAACCTGGCACTAAAAGAGTTAAAACTCCAGCATAGACATGCCAATTATATAGAGATAAAATACAGTGTTGATTAAACCTCAATTAGGAGCAGGATACTTGTGATAGAAGAACCTTACTCTGTAGTAGAATGTTTACAGAAAAACTCTAAAGCATATTACTTACTAATGTACAGGAAATACAAACAAAGAAAACCACTAAGTTAACAGAATACTTTAAAGCACAAAACTATCCACTTTCTTTTGACTTAATGCTGAAAACTGATCTATGCAGAGAAATACATAACATGGTGAAACAATATGTAACAAAAAATAATAGCTGTACATGGTAAAACAAATGGTTAAAAGTAAGTAACTACATTATCTGGACAAGCAATAAAACATAATTAGTCAAATTATCCATAAAACTTGATATACTAATAAAAACCAAGAAAAGTTAACAAAACATTAATTTATTATTAAAAAGACAAACAAATTAGCCTATGGCAAGAGTTAAATTACTAAATTCATGTAATAAAATTCCCCCAAACACATAATTAGTAATAAATGAGATCATTACAGAGATGGAAAAGGATACTCTACATACAATATAATCACAGAAAAGCATCTGGAATGTTATCTGGAATAATCAACAAGGAATGCCAACAAATAGAATGTGCACTCTAGAATAAATAAACACTGTATACCCTAAAAATAACCCACATGGGTTGAAGATAGTATATAAAGATTACAATGTTTAAAAAAAAAAAAAAAAAATTATTCCTGAAACTCACAACTCTGAAGAGTCAAGCAAAAAAACAAAATGAGTTCTAATACTACTGTATTGACATAATTTCGCCACATGTAGTTCACAGGAATCTCTGAAGAGACAAAGAAAGAACAGGCTCACTGTACCCCCAGGCATGTCATAGAAGGAGACTAACATGATGGGACTGATGGTACTTATGACCTCATCATGTAAAACTAATTGCCACAAAATGAAGCATAATGAATGCTTGATACAGACTTCCTGCAAGGGGACCAGTTGTAGTGGTGTTTCTACACTCTACAAGGAGTGCACACAAAAACTGATGTTGATGATGATAATATTGATGACATAATTTCTTTGCATAACATACTGTTTGGGTGATTTCTCATTAAGCTCAACTGCTGTTAACCATCTATTTTCAGTCCTTGTAAGTAGAAATCTTTAATACAACAAAGAAAGTGTATCAACCTGGACAATTAACACCAGAAAAACACCCTCAAATCTATAAAAGAAACAACCATTAATGGAATGTTTTGTAAATCTTTGCAGAAAATGTGTTACAAATTGACACTAAAATACATTTATAAAAACACTGTGTTTTCTTCATTGAAAACTTTTAGATCTAAATGAAAAATATAATTAAATCTACTGGAAGAACCAGGGAATGTTAAGAACTGTCATTTGGCCTCAGTGCAGGCTTTTTTTAGTCCAGCAGTCAATGTATCTTATGGGCAAAATGGAATGAATACTGAGAAAGGAACCTCCCATGAGTCCTTTGGAATGGTTTTGGCAGATTAAAGAAATGAGGATAACAAATTAGTATGTGTCAGATATACTTACACACATTATTTCTGCATACACAGCATTTGTTACCAGGGTATGAAAATGGAGCAAATACTAGTAACATTACTAGGCATGTCAAAGAGGTGGTTTGGTCTTAAGGACTACCTTCATTGCATACGAACAACTCCATCAGTGCTCCAATCTCCTCCCTTAAATGACACAAGGAGGATCTCAGCACAATGCACGAACTCTGTAGCACTGGCGAGAATCTAAATGTGTTTATATAGGAATCACACATTCTATAAATATGTTTGTGGTGGGTATGTTTCTAATTTTTAAATTTTGTCAGGACAGTGGCCTGATAGGCCTACTCTTTATGATTTCCAATGAGCGCAACTTGCACATGGGACCTCCTATTTTTTCGCCTTTATCTGAGAAGGCTAGGCATCCGATCTCACTACCCAGGAGATCAGGGGGGAGTATGACATCATTAGAACCACTGGCTCTGAAAAAAAACTTCCATAAATCATATCCCCTCAACTGAGAATTTAACCCAGTACCTCTAGAATTTGAGGCGGATGCCATACCTCATAGCCACCCGACCCCCATGCAAAGAGGTGACAAATGAGGGGCTGGCTACTTCATCTTGCAGAGTCTAAAAACCACACAATAAAACTTCAACAACAGGAACATGCCATCCAAAGCAAGTACTTCAACTCAGCCATCCAAGGTGGAACAAGGCCCTCTATGAAGGAGGATAACAACATGATTCAGAGAAAGTCTAAAGGAATCTCGACTGCTGACTCACTTCTTTTCACCTAAGAAAATCTCCAGACTGGGCACCTGGAATGTTAAAACCCTAAATGAACAAGGAAAAACTGCACAGGTGGCAGTGGAAATTTAAACAATCTATATAGAACCGACATGCTGGGACTGTGCAAAACAAGATGAAAGGGAAGAGAAGAGAAGAAACTGAACAGAGGTCACTGATATCCATAGGACACAAAAAAGAAAGTGCACTTCATAGTGAAGATGTGGCTTTAATGCTGTTAAAGGAGGCACAGAAGGAACTTAAAGAATGGGAACCAGTGGGTTCCAATATTTAAAACTGCCAAAAACAAAAATAAAGTTGAACATCAACCAGTGTTATGAGCCAACTAATGACAAAGAAGAATCTTTGAAAGAAGAATTTTACACCAGACTTCAAAACATTATGGATATAAAGATAAGTAAAGACATGACACTCGTCTGGTGACCTAAATGCAAAGACAGGAACAGACAATAAAGGCTTTGAAGAGATCATGAGAAAACATGGACTTGGGAATAATGAATGAAAATGAAGAAATATTCATAAACTTCTGTGATTCAAATCAACTTGTTACAGGAGGAAGAATGCTCCCACATAAAAGAATACATAAAGCAACATGGGGAAAGACCACAGAAAATCAGGTTGATTCACAATGATCATATATGTATAAAACAAGTAGTTCAGATCACCACTATATGGCATAAGAGTATAGATAAGCAGATCTGGCATCAGAATACCACCTTCTATTAACCAAAATTAAAGATGAAACTCAGATATACAGCAACAAACAGACAACAGTTTAATGTGGGATATCTCAGAAGTAAGAAAAAAAAAAGGGACACATTTATGGTCACTATATCCAATAAGTCACCCGTGTGTTACCGGGGCCTGAAAGGGGAGCAAAGAATAGTAACACTGTTCCCTTCCATGCATGTCGTAGAAAGCGACTAAGGAGGGTTGGGCATGGGGCTGGTTACCCCATCCTGTAAAAAATTTAAACCACAAAAAGCTTCAACAAATACGGACAAGTCAAATAAGGAAAATAAAACACAGCCATCCAAGACAGGGGAAGGTCCTCTCGCAGGGAGGCGTATGATGCAACACAGAGAAAGCCGAAAGGAGTCTGTGTTGCTGACTAACCTTCTTTCTTTTAGAAGAACTTCCAGATTTGGCACCTGGAATGTTCGGACATTAAACGAACAAGGGAAAGTGGCACAAGTAGCAGCAGAAATTAAGGAATATAAAATCGAGGTTCTGGGAATGTGTGAAACAAAGTGGAAGGGGGTAGACAGGAAGAAACACATCACAGGTGAATTGATGCTGTCCTCAGGACATGAAGACGAAAGTTCACACCACAGTGAAGGGGTAGCTCTTATGTTATCTAAAGAAGCACAGAAAGCACTCATTGAATGGGAAGCTGTTGGACCCAGAATAATAACAGCCACTTTTAAAACAGCTAAAAAGAAAATACATGTAACTGTCATCCAATGTTATGCACCAACTAATGACAAAGAAGAGTCGGTGAAAGAAGCATTTTATACTAGACTACAGGAAATTATGGATAAAGTAAAAAGAAGAGACATCACAATTTTGATGGGTGACATGAATGCAAAGATAGGTACAGTCAACACCGGATTTGAAGAAGTCATGGGAAAACATGGGCTAGGAATAATGAATGAAAATGGGGAACTATTCTCAAACTTCTGTGCTTCAAATCAACTGGCTATAGGAGGAAGCATGTTTCCACATAAGAGAATACACAAGGCAACATGGATATCACCAGACCATAGAACAGAAAATCAGATTGATCATATATGCATAAACAAGAAGTTTAGATCATCATTGCAGGATGTAAAGGTATATAGAGGAGCAGATGTGGCATCAGATCACCACCTTCTGATAGCCAAAGTAAAAATGAAACTCAAGAGAAATGCAACAATGCAAAATTATAGACAACAATTTAATGTAGGACATCTAAGAAATCAAGAAACAAGAGACAAATTTGCGGTCACAGTATCCAACAAATTCCAAGTGCTCCAACAGCTGGAAGATGTAGAGAATACAGAAGACTATTGGCAGCAGGTCAAAACTGTATGGAATGAGACATGTGAAGAAATACTGGGGAAAAGGGAAAGACAACAAAAAGCATGGATAACAACATAAACCATCAATAAGATAAAAGACAGAAAAAACAAGAAAGCAGGTTTAAACACAAGCAAAACCAGAAGTTCCAAAGCCAAGGCTCAAGAAGTGTACACAGAAGCAAACAAAGAAGTAAACAGAAGTATCAAAAGAGACAAGAGGAAGTATATTGAGGAGTTGGCAAGAGAGGCAGAAGATGCTGCAGCCAAAGGAAATATGAGAGAACTGTATAGCAGCACAAAGAAGCTAACAGGGAAATACAAGCAAACAAGTTGCCTCATAAAAGACAAGAATGGGAAACTGCTCAGCAATATACAGGAGCAAATGAAGAGGTGGACAGAATATTTTGGTGACCTTCTCAATAGACCAGCTCCACAAAACCCCCCCTGACATCCCGCCAGCAGAAGAAGAGCTACAAATTAATGGTGAAAGACCAACGAAGGAAGAAATAAAGAAAGCCATAAAGCTTCTAAGAGATGGAAAAGTGGCTGGACCTGATGGCATTCCAGCAGAGGCCATAAAAGCAGATATCGACACGGCTACAGAGATGGTATATAAATTACTTGGTAAAGTCTGGGAAAAGGAAGAGATACTAGCAGAATGGAAGGAAGGATATCTGGTTAAGTTGCCTAAGAAGGGAAATTTACAAGAGTGCACAAATTATAGAGGAATAATGTTACTATCAGTGCCAGGAAAAGTATTAAACAGGATTATCCTTGAGAGATTAAAAGAGTCCATAGACAAGAAACTGAGAGATGAACAAGCAGGTTTTCGACAAAACAGATCATGTACAGACAAGATAGCCACTTTGAGAATAATAGTTGAAGAAAGTCTGGAATGGAATTCACCACTATACTTCGGATTTGTGGACTACGAAAAGGCATTTGACAGTGTAGACAGAGAATCACTTTGGAAATTGATAAGGCATTATGGAGTTCCCCTGAAGATCATTAATTTAATAAAGAAACCATATGAAGACATGACATGCAGAGTTCTTCACGAAGGACGCTTACAGAACCGTTTGGTATAAGAACAGGAGTGCGACAGGGATGCCTCT
This sequence comes from Oreohelix idahoensis, assembly GCA_024509875.1. Taxonomy (NCBI): domain Eukaryota; kingdom Metazoa; phylum Mollusca; class Gastropoda; order Stylommatophora; family Oreohelicidae; genus Oreohelix; species Oreohelix idahoensis. Next base: position 569,118 of record JAMPIV010013845.1, on the reverse strand, counting down.
TGTCTCCATTTCTTTTCTTACTAGCAATAGACTGGGTTATGAGATCATCGACAACACAACAGAAATGGAATCCAGTGGACTCTGACTAAGCAGTTGGATGATCTGGATTTTGCTGATGACTTGGCTCTTCTGTCCCATAACCATAATTAGATGCAGGACAAATTGAAAACACTCGATGAGAGGTCACAGCAATTGGGTCTGAAAATACACAGGGAAAAGATAAAAATAATGAGAATAAATGCAGGTAATGATAACAGGGTTGAACTTGAAGAAACACCAATACAAGATGTAGAATCGTACACACATCTTGGCAGTAATATAGACAAAGTTGGAGGGACAGACAGTGATATCAAAATAAGAATACAAAAGGCAAGAGGAGCTTTCATTGCGTTGGGAAATATATGGAGATCAAGAGAAATCGGATCCAACACGAAAATAAGAATCTTCAACTCAAATGTGAAGTCAGTCCTATTGTATGGCTCTGAGACATGGAGAACAACAAAGACAACAACCAAAAAGCTACAGACTTTCATAAATGGGTGCTTGCGTAGAATAGAGGGATTAAAATGGTATGAAAAAGTTACCAACGTGGAACTGATGACAAGAACTAGACAAGTGCCAGTGGAACAAGAGATGAGAAGAAGATGATGGCGATGGATAGGACACACACTGAGGAAACCTGTTGATAGCATTACAAGGCAGTCCTTGTTCTGGAACCCCCAGGGCAAGAGAGGCAGAGGTAGACCAAGAAGCACATGGAAAAGAGAGCTGGAAACAGAGGTGAAAATGATGAGGAGAACGTGGAAAGAACTTGAGATGATGGCACGTGACAGGAGGACTTGGCATGTGTTTGTTGAAGGCCTATGCTCCTTTGGGAGTGGAGGGTTATGATGATGATATCCAATAAGTACCACATGCTTTGACAGTTATAGGATGAAGATACAGATGTCTACTGGCCCAAAAAAAAAAAAAATATGGTTTTGAGATATGTGGAGACGTTCTTGGAAAAAATGACCACCAGCACAAAGAATTAATAACATCTCAAGCCATAACAAGAGGTGCTTCTTGTCACCATTTTTCTTCTTACTGGCTACAGACTGGATTATGAAAACAACAGTATCAAGCAACAGAAATGGAATTCAGCAGATTACGACTAAACAGCTAGAGAGTCTAGATTTTGCTGATGACTTAGCCCTTCTATCCCATAACCAAAACCAGATGCAAGATAAAATGAAAATATTGGATGACAGGTCACAGCTACTGTGTATGAAAATCCACGGGGAAAAGTCAACGATTATGAGAATAAAAGTGGATATTGATAAAATGCACTTGCAGAAACACCTCAGCAAGACATGGACTAATACATTTAACTTGGCAGCAAAATGGAGGAACCTACAGCACTATCAAAATAAAAGTACAGAAGACAAGAGGAGCTTTCCAGCACTGGGGAATACGTGGAAATCAAAAGAAATCTAATCCAATTTTTTTTTAAACCCCCACAAAAAAACATAGGCATTTCAACTCAAATCAGTTCATTCTTGTATTGCTCTGAATCACAGACAACAAAAATGACAACCAAGAAGTTTCAGACTTGTACAGAATTTGGATTAAAATAACAAGATCACTAATGTGGAACTGATGGAAAGAACCAGACAAATGTCAGAGGAAGAAGAGGTGAAGAAAAGATTCTTGTGTTGGATATGTCACATTGAGTAAACCAGCTGACAGCGTTACATGGTAGTCTTTGTTCTGGAATTCCCAATGTAAAAGAAGTAGAGGGAGACCCAGAAATGTATGGAGAAGAGAACTGGAGACAGACCCAAAAATAAAGAACTTGAGTGGATGGCACAGAACAAGATGGATTGGTGTTAATTTATTAAGGTCTATTCTCCATAGGGAGCTGAAAGGCAAAGAAAATCTATTGCTAGAAATTCTAAAGAAGAAACTCATCACAATATAAAAACATATGAATGCCAGCTTTTATGACAAAACTACATACACAAATGAGAGACATACCGGAACAAAAACTGCTAAATTTCAGTTAAACCACAAAAACATGTGAGAGTCAGTAAAACTACAAAAACTTCTGAGTCATATGAGAACCAAAGCATGCATATAATAAGGTCTCTTGAAATAAGAACCTCTGAGTCATATATATTTATATACACAGTGCTTGTTTACAAAAAAAAAAAAAAAACACTATAAGAATTCTGAGAGTCAATTAAGAATATATATACATGCACATTTTCTTACCAAAGCCACAAGAACTCTGACAGTCATTTGAAAAACAATTTATACAAGCATTAACAAAAGCAAGTAAAAGGGCTTCTGACAGTTATATGAGATACTATACATTAGCCTCATGAGAAAACTTAAGGAATTCTGACAGCCAATTGAGAATATATACTTAAAAGGCTTTGTGACAAAATTACAAGAACTTTAGAAAAACTATTTACAAAAACCTGATTCTCCTTTATTTAACAGTGAAACGTATATTACCAATACATGATGCACTTCATAAGAAATACCTCACATAGCACAACTATGTACAGCCGATCAAAATGTACATTTGATGTTCTCTGTCCTTCAATAGTAACAATATTTACCAGTTTAAAAATGGTTTGACGCTCTGTGGAGGTTCCACATATATCGTTTTTTTGTGTACATAAAAAGGTAAATGTAGTCCCATAACAGATAGTTGTAGAGGAGTGAAGTGTTAGAGATTTCACTGTACCACATATTCTTCTTCAAACACTCTTAGATGTCTACTTTAATATTTTCAAAAAAAACCAGTAATCAACTTCAGGCTATATGCATCTCCATAGAGTTTTTATGAAAACAGTACTGGTGACGGCCATAAAGTACTTTCTATGTTCCTCATATGTTGGGTATCTTTGAAGCAGATGTTCAGCAGTCATTTATACCAGGTACAAGACTCTTTCTTTTTATGATGATGGGTCACCAGATCCCTTCTTCATTGCCTTTTCCTTCCCCAACTCAACAGCAGAGTCAGATATCATTTTACAGCCGAGAAGACTGGAGCATGAAGCTACCAAGTTTTGATCCTGGAATTCAGTAACTTTGCCATGGAAGGCAAGCACTCTAACCAGTCAGACACTCATCTCTGTACATTCAAACCATTTTAAAATCTTAGCGGCAATCACATTCTTTACAAACCAAAGTATTTTTCTCATCATCATAATGAAATGTAAAAAGAATGCTATCTTAAACATGGGCAGAGCACAATATATAAACAAGCTTTCCTGTAATTCATCCACAACCATAAAATCTTAGGTGTCAGACTGGAAATAAGTATGCAACATGCATGTGGCCGGCCCTGTGTAGTTACCGGGGAGTCTCTGCGGAGATAAAGACAGAATAGGACTACCACAGCCTTGACGATCATCAAACAAGGTGACTAACATGAGGCTGTGCATGGGGGCAGGCAACCTCATCACGTAAAACAAATCACCATAGAAACCACTACTGCAACAGCATGTTCATGCTTGGTACAGGCTTTCTGCAATGGGACCAGCTACAGCATAGCTCCATGCTCTGTATGGAGCACAAAAGAAAATGATGATGATGTTGCCAGCTTGTTTTGAGTAGGAGTGTATAAGCCCTTGTAAAAAAGCATGCTCAAATGAATGGCACCTACAAGAGAAACCTTAACTCTTAGTATACGAGCGGCCTTCTAGAGAGGCCGATGATCGATCCCCGTCAATAGCGAAAATTTATAGCTAAATGCATGTTTAAAACCACTGAACAATTTAGTTACATGCATGATATAGGGGTTTCATTTCTTCACATTTTGGTATATCACACTTATGTTATCTTTATAAATAAATTATTTATTGCAAAATCTGTAATGGTAGTCATGAAAGGCCGCTCGTATACTAAGAGTTAATGAGTGTTGCAGAGGCCCTTTGCTTCACCAGGAACTAATGGGAATATGTCAAGACTCGAGAACAACTTGTATGTGCAAGATGCACGTGGCCTCTGTTTCAGCACTTAATATAGTTAGATATCATTAACTCCTTTACCTCCTCCACATTATTTTTGGATATTCTTAAGTATGCCACTTAACATTTTGGTTTCAGAATAAAATTATTTGTAAGTCTAAACACAAGATGAAACTTCGTCTGATAAACTGATAATTCTGTTGACAAACAGTAGGAAGCAGAATGAGATTTCTTTAAATGAGTAGGATAATGTAGCAAAGACAGCTGTAGTGAAAGCGATAAAGTAGCAAGGAAGAAAAATGTTCAAACTTATTGTTATTACCATGACTCCGCCATATGAAATATTATTTTTAAATTTGAAATAATGCATCTTCTTGCGGTAATATATAATAATATTCCTGTGTTAGCAAGTTAAAAGTGATTTGATGTTGTTAAGAAACAAGTCTTCAAAAAAAATAATCTGAGAAAAACTCACTTCAAAGCAATATGCTGTTAGCGTCAAACCACAGCAAAATTGAAATTTCTTGATTTATTTGCCACAAACAGGAAAGTAGGTTGAATACTAGAATTTAACAAAAGATAAAAATGTTGTAAAATAATGCAGTGTCACACAGGAGAACAATGACATGTCAACCATGGCTTCTGGAATTTCGAGATACCCTCTGAGCCAGTATGGAGGAGATAAAGAGTTAAAAGATACTAAGTGCACAAAATAAAATAATAACAAAGCACTGAAAGAGCACTCCTTCACAAACTTAACAATGAAGAGTTTTGTGTGTTCTTTGTCACAGACTATAAAGACACCAGTACATTTAAAAAGCCCCCCCCCCCACCCCCCCCCCCCCCCCCCCCCCCCCCCCCGGTACATTTTTAAGGGTGTCACATGACGAATATGACTTAAGACAGGATGTGCAGCCACTGTCACCTAGTTTATGTGTCCCGTAATTTGTCCACTGTGATTTATTTTCGATATTTTTTAGATGACACCCACAGTGATTTTTCAATAATACACTCCCTTACGTTATCTTCATCCCCGCCTGTTTCTCATACCTTTAAAAATGTTATTATATATCATTCTTTAATAATTTCACTTCTAACATACCTGTCTTCTTTACCTTTTACTACGGGTTAGGTCATATGTTTGTATCCCATAATCAATATTCTTCAAAGTCATCAAATGTAGTTTGTGCACTTTATGATTTCATCATTTGTACTTCCTTTCACTTTCATCAAATCCTCCTGGCCTCTGCCATCTATTCAAGGCCTAAGTTTTCTTTATCATTTTTCATAAACTATCTCCAGCTCTTCTTCTCCAAATGTTTTTGTTCTCACTCCACTTCTTTTACCATGGGGATTCCAAGAAAAAAGGACTACTTTAGAATGCTAGTTTCCTTAATGTGTCTCATATTAAATGCCTAAAACCTGTGGGAGGAACTACAAGGGGCTGGCAACATGGCATGGCTGCATACTTATTCCACTGATATTTGGCCTTCCTTTTTTAGTAATAAGAAACAGTACACAGAATAGTAACAGAACGTAATATTTCATCAGAAGCTATACAGGATGATATGAATATTCCTCGTGTAATTATCACTACCTTCTTCATTTTCATCTGTCATCCAGGTTGGTGTATGAAAACCAAAATTACGTTACTAACTTGACACCCTCTTTAACCTTTCATCAGAAGTTACACAAATGATATCTGCCTCTAATAATCTTGTCTTTAATGCTACCACTTCACTCCTTATAAGAGGCTAGTTATGGTGATATGTGTGCATTCCACATAATGCTGTCTTTAATGTTACCATCCCATCGATGATATCTCTCTAAGCCATTCAGTGTGATATGCCAAGTCACTCTCATAATTCTGTCATTAATGACACCTTCTTCACCATCTTTTTCTCTGAAGCTTTCCAAGGTGGTTTATATAAACTGCTGTCATTGTGCGACGACTCGCTATTGTTCCTCACGACTTCAGTTACAATCATCTCACTTACTACGGTTGTCTTAGCTGTAGAGGATGAAGACTGCCTTCTGGAGACTGTCTTAGTTCTTGTAGATGTGGTTCCCTAAAGAGTGAATAGAAATTCAAAAAAGATATTGAAGTGATCTCCAACAAATGGCTGAAAAAAGAAATGAAACCTGGCTCTCTACAAATGTACAGAATACATCTAAATACATAATTGTTTTATGTGTGTGTGTGTGTGAGAGAGTGACAGGAAAAGTGGAGGGAGGAGGGAAGAGAGGGTGAGTGTTGAAATGAAGGAGATATCTTGTTCGACGCCGTCCCAATAAGTCATTAGAGTTTGTGATTAGGTTCAGGATTCCTAAAATATATATATATATATATATATATATATATATATATATATATATATATATATATATATATATATATATATATATATATATATATATATATATATATATATATATATATATATATATATATATATACACACACACACACATACACACACACACACACACATACTTGTATATATTAGATATTAGAGCAAACAGAGTAATATACATATATATAAAACCACAATCTAGTAATTACGTCAAGCAAAAATATATATGTCCAAGCTTAGCAGATACACACCTCCACCATGCAGACGACTAAATGATACAGGTGAAACGATTTATTGAAGCATGCATCATTTATCATCATTTTCTTTTTTGCTCCTTATGGAGCATGGAGCCACCACTATAGCTAGTCCTCTTGCAGGAAGCCTGCACCAAGCATTCACAGGCAGTGTTTCCTGTAACAATTTGTTTTACATGATGAAGTTGCCAGCTTCATGCACAACCTCATATTAGCCATCTCATACGACAGGCCTGAGGTAGCAGTACTTCTATCCTGTCTATGTCTCATCAGATACCCTCAGGGAACTACATGGGACTGAAGCATGTATGCTTTTGTTATTTTCTTTCCAAACTTTTTTTCTGTTATCTGGGTTATCTGCTAATGCTATGAAGTATTGCAGATGAATTAATTCTCCAGACCTAAAGGTCTTTTATATTTGGACATGCGCCCTAACATAACCGGCTAGGTTGAACGGGACGCGCCTCGCCAAAACTTTATTAAAAAAAAAAAAAAGATTACTGGTTTGCAAATCATAGCACATGATGTGGCCTGGTGTGCTGTCATGCTGTGGTTGAGATGTCTATCGCTCCTCTCATTTATCTTCTTGTGGAGCATCCTTTATTCCTGGTCATTTCCACCACGAGGTTATGTACACCCCTGTTAACAAAGTTCCGGGACTCATTTTTTATCCGGAAAACCGTTATAAGGAGCTAGGTGATATTAACACAGTGCACGTGTCAACCACGTGCCACTATATGTACCAAACCTGAAGTTTGTAATTTCGCGCATGCGCTGTGTGGTAGCGTATAAGCGGATGTGACGTAATAGTGCTCGTCGCAATTCAAAAATGGACAGCAAAATTCAACAACGTGTGTGTATTGATTTCTGTTTTCGTCTAGGAAAAACTGGTTCCGAAACTCTCGAAATGTTGCAAACAGCTTTCGGAGAGTCCTGTTTAAGTAGATCTAAAACATTTGAGTGGTATTCCCGTTTAAAAAGTGGACTCCAATCCTTTGAAGATGGCCCCCGTCAAGGAAGACCCTCCATCTCCCACACCGACGAGTTTGTGGCACGTGTGCAAGAAATGATACGCGCTGACCGACGTCTGACTATCAGAGAGGTTGCTGATGATCTTGGAATATCAATTGGTACGTGTCATAAAATCGTAACTGAAGATTTGCACATGAGACGGGTGTCAGCGAAACTCGTGCCACGCCACCTGACTGAAGACCAGAAGGACGATCGTTTGTCCATTTGCACTGACCTCCTTGAGATAGCAAAAAACGATGAAAATTTCATGTCCTCGATAATAACTGGTGATGAAAGCTGGTTGTACGGATATGACCCGGAAACAAAGCAAATGTCCTCCCAGTGGCAAACGCAATCATCTCCTCGGCCAAAGAAGGCACGACAGGTCAAGTCCAATGTCAAGACCATGTTAGTAGCGTTTTTCGACATTGATGGCCTGGTGCATCATGAATACGTGCCTATAGGACAGAGTGTCATTGCTGAATTCTACAAAACAGTCCTGCAACGCCTCCGCGACGCTGTGCACAGACATCGCCCTGAGAAGTGGCGCACAAGCTATTGGCGTGTTCATCATGACAATGCACCTGCACACAGGTCTGTCACCACAAACGCATTTTTGACGAAACACAACATTCCATTGCTCCCGCATCCTCCATACTCACCCGATCTTGCTCCGTGTGACCTTTTCTTGTTCCCGCAACTTAAGAAAACAATGAAAGGTCGTAGATTCGATGACATTGAGCAGATTCAAGCCAACGCGACGAGACAGATGAGGGCTATTCCGCAAAGTGACTACCAGAGGTGCTTCCTTCAGTGGCAGGAACGTTGGAATAAGTGTGTACACTCACAAGGGAACTACTTTGAAGGAGATAGAACCAAATAGTATGTAAGTCTTCTTATTCAAATTAAAAAAAAATGAGTCCCGGAACTTTGTGAACAGGGGAGTATATGTACTGCAGGCTGATTGGCGTACATCCTCACTACGTGTCAAAACCAGTTTATTCTGTTTCTCAGTACTTTATATTCCTGCACTGATGATGTTCCAATGATGGTCTGATCTCTTTGTTTCTCACTGGGTCTCTCAAAGTTTTCTTAGCTGCACCTCTCAGACATATCATTTCATATGCGGTGACTTTTTAAAACTTTTGTTCTTTGGCCAGTGTTCAAGTATGACTCATAGCTCACTATTGGCAAAAATAATGTATTTATCAGCTGTTTCTGTGCAGTCACCAGGATGCTTCAAACGGGTCAGGGGATAGATCACTTGGCTGATCTGTTGAATTCTTTTAAATCTCTTAGTGTAACCTTCCTTCTGTGGTGGTGAACATACTTCCAAGGCATTGGAACACTTGTTTTAGTTCAGGTATTTAACAATTTCCAAACTTCTCTCTCTTGGCATTTACCTTACTGTTAATAGTTGTATCTTCTCTGAGCTGATCTTTATGACATGCTCTAGGTAGTTTGTGTAAAAAAAAGATGTACATGTTTTTGTAGTTGTGTGCAGTCTCCATGAAATATAAACTGGTCATCATTATAAGACAAGTTCCCTTACATCACATGGTTCATTCTGATTACAAGCTTTTTCCTTTGCATCTTCAACAATCCTGTCCACATAGATGATGAACAATGGTGATGACAGTATGAATCCTTGCCCTACTCCAGATCTTATGCCAAATCACTTTTTAAAACTGCTTTGCCCTTACCATACTACTGCATTTTTAATACACTGCTCTTATACCGCCCAACAACTGTTTTCTGATTCCGTTTTCTAGCCCCCCATCCATAGCATGTTTCAGTAAATTCAGCCTAATGCTTTCACCTGGTCTATGAATGTAAAAGTAAGATTCTGCTTACACTGTTTAATACAGGGAGACTAAAATAACACATAAAGAAAATAACTGCAGACATGCATAAGAAGGATAAAGTACGCCTTGGACAGAACTTGGCACAGAACAAGAGGGTTTAGCATGAGCTAACTGAAGGCTTGAATCTGCTGATTGTACTCCTATGCCTGGATTATCTTTTTCTTCAGTGATCAATATGTGCTGGAATATCTTGTTGAATCACACAACATAGTATTATTTTTACAAAACATTAAATAACTCCATTTTTTTCCTTCAACTTTCTATTCTATGCAAGCACCCATTTATGAAAGTCTGTACAATAATCTTAAATGTCATGCACCCATTTATGAAAGTCTGTACAATAATCTTAAATGTCATGCACCCATTTATGAAAGTCTGTACAATAATCTTAAATGTCATGCAACTATTTATGAAAGTCTGTACAATAATCGTAAATGTCATGCACCTATTTATGAAAGTCTGTACAATAATCTTAAATGTCATGCACCCATTTATGAAAGTCTGTACAATAATCTTAAATGTCATGCACCCATTTATGAAAGTCTGTACAATAATCTTAAATGTCATGCACCAACTTATGAAAGTCTGTACAATAGTTACTGACCTTAACTGCATCTTTTATATTAACTTCACAATCAATACAAAAACTAAGGCTAAATAGTTATAGATATTAAGGAACTGAACATTCTAAGCTATGAAAAAAATGTAGGACTTTTAACTTTGAACATAATAATTTGCGTTTTAAAGAACATAAAAAAAAATATATATAAATATTAAACAACAAAATTATTTTGATTCTACTGAAATTATTTTGATTCTAAAGGTCACATACTGGCTTTAATGTAAAAATAGTTTCCTAACAATGTGAGCTTAAAAACTGCACCAGTGATAAGTAAATAGTTTGCAAACATCTAAATCTAAACATGCAAAGGTTTATTTAAAACAACTTGCTTCAATTTCAACTAATTTTCTTTTGACCACAGTAACATCTGTCATACTGTCACACGTTATACACATGAGGGACAGCTCTATGAAGGCATCTCTACAAAAGCAAAGAAACATGCACATTTTATTAGCTGTTTGGGGCACTTACAACAATGGTCACAGGGTCTTCAGCATCGGATATTGGTCTCCTTCCACTAGTGGGGCCAACATCCTGAGAATTTTCCTTCTTGGGAAGGTGGGAGGAAGGGGGTGGTGGTGGATGGGTTTTCTTCAAACTACGTGTAGATCTGACTGGCAGTTCTGAACTGCTATCAGGTTTCTGACTTATGGGCCTGGATGAAGAGAGTACACCTCCTGAAGGACTGATCCTTGGAAGAGGCACTCTTGCTGGTGCATTCCGTCTGTTTACATTATTATCAAGTGAGTATGATCTGGCTGCCTCATTCTCAACAGCATTATCAGAATACTCATCAAACTCATCCACACTTTCGCCATGTGACATGTTAAATGATTCCTTTCTTGCATCTGCAGCTTCATTATCTTCTAAAAATGGACTATTCTCTGCATGTGGTTGTGTCTGCTTGGCATCTGCTTTCATTCTCAAGGAATGTGCTTTGGCAGAATTTGAAGTGGGTGGGTTAGAAGGACTCTCATGCCAAATATGATTCAAATGGGTATTCTGAGTATCATCTTTATCTTCCACAATAAAAGATGTACGAGGTTTGGGTACTGGAGCAGATGACATAGATCGTGGCTGAGGTGCTGGTCTGGTCAGAGAATTGCTCTTTGAAGTTCTAACCGCTGGCAAAGGTGCGCCCTCTTTGGGTTCCTCATACAAGGATGCTTTGGACTTGCGCAACTGTGGTGGGGAAGGTGTAGGTGATCGTGAGGGAGGAGATGAAGATTCAGGGAGGGATGATGGTGATCTTGGATGGGGTGTAGCTTCCTGTCCAAAGCAAAAAAAAGAAACAATGTAGCAAGAAGCAGGGATGGTGGAAGGTAATGCAGAAAAAGACTGAGGTTCAGGGGGGAAAATACAATTTCAAAGCAAATGGAGCTTCCCTCAGCCCACTTCTAGGGTGGAAAAAGAAACATGTGTAATGATAGCAGCAAGGAAGTCAGTTAATATTAATATAGTGAGCTTCACTGCATCAATATGAAAAATCATATAATATTAATATATTGAATATGTGTTGAAACCTACTCTAGTTTGAGGTTTTTAAAACATCACCTTTTTTAAAGAGATCAAACAGTAATGATTCATTTTTTTTAGACAGGTAGGCAAACAGTACATTTGAGTGAAAGTAAAAGAGGTTCAAAGCCCTGACTTAAATGTGCAACACCGCCTCATCTTTATGACAAATAGCTATACAGCAATAGCTCCACTCCATATAGCAATAACGGATGGTGGTTGTGTAGTTGTCTTTAAGTCATTGAATGGATTTCACCTATTCTCCTTATATTTTCCCCAAGTGTATTATTAGTATTGTAAGTTCTGGAGACCAATCTTAGGAGCTGTTATTACTGTTTAATATCTAATCTTACGCCCCAAGGTTTCATAATTATTGTCATTAGTTGTGACAAGAATATCTGGACATCTGACTGAAGGCTCTAAGTCCCTTCTCATATTTACAACTATTTCACCTTCAGTATTTTTAGATCATTTGTAACAAAGACAATCTCTTCACTTTATTCTTGATAATCTGGTGCTTCTACACCTCTTTCTGGAACATTTTATGTTTTCCATCATCTTTCTAATCTCTTTTGATTTTACCTTTAATCTGTTTTACATAACATTTCTCTTCTTTCTTTGTTACATTCATTTATCATAGCCCAACAATCTAAGCTGGCTCACATTAAGAATACTGATGGGAACTTGTATTGTTGGCCCAGCACTTTGTTCTTATTATCTGCCACTGTTAATATCTTTGAGATTTTATTCTCTGTGTTTGTTTTAAATTTACTGTAACTGTATTAATTATTGGTTAGATGTGCTGCTAAACTGTCAGTCATACAGAACTACAGATGTAGTCATTGATTTCCATGTTTTGATTGTATTACATGTATTCTAATGTCTAAGACATAAATTACCTTTTTCTCACAATACAAATGTAGTAAAAACACTCATGCAGGGGGGAGAGACAATATGTGAATAAAAAGTATTTTAAAAAAATGAAGGGGACGAAGGTTAATGAAATATATGCAATACAACATATTTGCTTGAGAACTTTTTTAAATACATGCATGCTCATAGACGCATGCATGTTTTTACCCAGGCCATATAATAGTTGATGCCCATCAACGAGCTGTCTAGGTGAGACCAGGTCATCATTTTCCGGCTACGCCTCGGACACAACAGTTTGAGGTACCATCTAGACCACAAGTACAAGATTGGCACAACAGATCTCTGCACCTGCTGCACCAGGCCCATGACAGCCAAACATCTGCTGTAGCCCTGCCCAATATACAGCAGTGAAAGGAGTAGCATATGGCAACAACCCACTTCTCTCTCCATGAAAAACTGTTTGGAGATGTCAGGGACCTTGAGCTGACTACTGCCTTTATCAGTCATCAATGTGGAAGTCTGAGGGTGAACGGGGAAGAAAAAGAAGCTTGAGAGCTGGTCAAGCTTCTGTCATAGCTGCAGCCCTGCCATGGCTGCAAATTTTTGTATTGCAAAAGCAAGAAAAAATATAATTGCTTTTGCTATTTCTGCATCAGCTGCATTTGCATGACATCATCTATCCCATGATGCAACAGCCAACCAGATGATCCTTTTAGCAATATGAATAGTGTAGTAATTTTGTTGGATTTCAAATATGCATATTGTTGTGTAATAAAGTAGTGTGGTACCAGAACCTCTGTTTGATGGACGTTCATCCTCTGGTAAATTTGCATGCAAATACAGGAATACAATATTTTATCTATGCAATGAAATTTCTGCTAGAAGTAGTCCTTTTTACATCACTGAACATAAAAAAAAGGAGCCGGCTGGCAATTTGATGTGCATGAGAAGTGTGTTTGTCACTGCTGTTTGCAAGCAGAGCAACTTAAAAATACCCCCCCCCCCCCCCCAAAAAAAAGGTGCATTTCATGGGAGCATCCACAGCTCGAAGAAAAAATATCTAAATGTGAGCTCGTAACCCGCCACAGCACGACATGAACTAATTATGTTGTGCTCCTTCTGCTGCATGTCCTGATGACTGTACTAATTCTCCTGTTTTTTGTTTTTTTTGGCCTTCTTCTGGCGAGGCACGTTCCTTTCACCCCATGTGGTTATATCAGAGCGCGTTTACCATCCAAACAAATGTCAACTCTGTTGACTGCTAACCCGATCAGCGTTGATAGATACTAAGTCCTGAAAAGGATCAACATTATCTATCTGCTAGCATAAAGCCCTAAAAAGGACTCACCAGCTACGCCAACGCCCGAGCTAGTCCATTTACAGTGTATTCTCCTGTGGTCATTTCATTTCCTGTCATACCATTTCAACTTTAATGGATCTTTGCAGTCAAACTTATCATGAATTATGGTTAATGCATCATGAAAGTAAAAGTATTGCATGTTCTTTTAATGGGTGTTCACTTTAGCTTTCACAGCGCAATGTGAGCCTTTTCAGTATTTTCCCTCAAAAATTGGAGGGATTGTTTCATTGTGGGTTACAGATGTTCCAGTAGTTCCAGTAAAACAAATAGTATATAGGGGATGTTATAAATACTTGAAAATCTGGTTTTTGCTGTGATCAAGGAAATGATTCAGAAACGTTCTGGCAACAAACCATGTCACAAGCTCAACTCAAAGCAAATCTTGATGAGATACAAAGGTGTATGCATAACTGTAATTTGATAATACGAAAGCAATCAACACTATCCTAAAACTATCATTGCCGTGTTCCTATACAATTATCTATGAACTCAGATGAATATCACAACAACAAAAGAAAATAAGTGAGATAGATTCTGAGTGAAAATATATGCTCTGCTAGACAACCTCTATCACTTCTACTTTTAAAAAAACATAAACCATGGTAATTTCTATCAAATTATAAGAATTCGAGTTTTTAAATAAATGAAACAATCATCTTTACAGTTTTTGTTGAAACAGATATGTTTTAAAAGCATAAGCAAACTATTTATTTTCTTTTATACTTCAAAAAATTAAATTAAATAAGTAACAAATTAATGAACCACTGATAAGACAGAAAGCCAATCACTGAGGGTAAATGATGGGAAGCAATAAAGGAAAGAACCCTACCACACTCTCAATCATTTCATGGAAGCCAAACAAAACAACATGTTTTTTTTTTTAAATTAACAAGAAGAAGTGTCAACCAAGTGCATTTAAAAGTTACTGAACCATAAAAACTAATATGAAGAGCTTTTCACTCTGATAACTAGATGAGGGCTTCTGTATCACCTTAAGAAAACAGTTAAGGGCTTTGGTATCACAATAGCAAATTAGTTAATACCTTCTGTATCACCCTATTATAAATGTTCTTGTATACAATATAAAATAATTATGTGCCCATGTATTCTTAAACCTTCTGGTACATAATCTGAAATTATCTTGCATCAATGCAATCTTGCATTTATTGTATTAATATACATCATGTATTTTCCCAAATTAATATAATGTAAAAAAATTTTGTTGCATCAATATATTTAAAAAAAAAAAACTTTCTGCTATTAATTTATTCTTGCATTACACTCCGCAATTTCTCCCATACAAAATTTAGTTAAATCAAAATATTCTGCATTCTTTCTGTATTAACGTGTTCCTACTTCCTACATCAACACACAATGAAACTTTAAAACCATAACTTTCCTTCCATATTAAGGCACATTACATTAAAGAAAAAAACTTAACAAAACTGAAAAAAAAAAGCTTACAGACATGACAGCAAAACGATGAGCAAAAAAGTGAAAAAAGAGAAACCCTACATACCTGTGGAATGCCTCCCGTCTTTGAATGGACAGGTGGCAAAAAGACATCACTGCTCTGACTGGCATTTTGAAGTCGACGATTCCCTCCATTTAAACTCTTATTATGACTTGAGGAAGTCTGAGGGTCTGCTCTCTCAATGCTGAAATCTGGCTGAGCATGCAGGGATTTCTGTGAGACATGGGGCTCAATTTCAGTGTCAGAAGAATTATCAATTACAGTAGTATGTCCTTTCCTGTTAACACCACGAGTGCTGTTCACAGGACTGTGAGGTTCTGCATCAATGTTTGAATCAAGATCATCTTGATCAGAAGAGTTTCTTGAGCTTCTGTCCCTACGGGTATTCCCCAGACTTGTTTTACTTGTTCTTTGTGGTGTGCTGTCATACCTAGGAGTTATACAGAATGTGTTGAGCATGTGAAAATAGACCCTAAATAAATCATATTAATATAAAGTGTGAGCCATAAGCCACTAACCTTTCAAAATACTATCTATGAAGAAAAATTATCAGACTATTCTAATAATTTTTTTGCAGGATAACAACACAATTCCGAGTACACGTCTATTTCTTCTAATTTTTTTTTTTTAAACCAACTTTTATTCCCTTACTGTCACAAATTTTCCTGATAAAAAATGTCAACAGGTGCATAGGAAGATGAGATCCAATCAAGTGGCCTGTGAGATCTCCTGATTTAACTCCAGCAGATTATTTTGTATGGGTATATTTAAAGGACAAGGTACACGGCCAGAATCCTTAAACCTTAGAGCATCTCAAAACAGAAATAACAGAGGAGTTTCAAAGAACTGACCAAGATTTATGTCATAAAGTTTGCAGAAATTTTAAAAAAAGACTGGCTTTATTAGGCTTGTGGACCCCATTTTGAATGATAACTATAATTATTGCTAAATAAGTTGTTCTCTGTCACTGTTATGAGGTAAGGGGCTTATGGCTTACCCTGCATATAATTAACAAATATGCCATGAACTTTGAGTCTGCCAGTTTCTTATTCTATCAATATTAATGTACAGATCTTAGTAGAAAATGCCAGTAGAAAATAGAAACATGGAAATGATGGGACAAAAATATGGAAAAGAACATATTTACGACAAATAGTGATGAGGTTAAAAACCAGGCTGCATAAAGCTCCAGCCTCCTCAGCTGTAAAATAAGGTACTTGACTCTGCTCTCCGAGTTAAAGAGCAGTAGCCTGTAACAGATACAGTCAAAGGGGAGTGGAGTATTACAGACTTCACTATACTAGGTCTCAGCTTTATGAGGTGGGGTGACCGGATCCATTCCTCTCTGCCTTTGCCTTCCCTAACTCATGAGCAGAGTCAGGTACTCACATACAGCTGGGTAGACTGCAACCTGACACTACCTGTTTTGAACCTGGTAACTTTGCCCAAGTAGCAAGCGCTCTAACCACTTTGCTACTCTGCTCTTTGAGTTAGGGAAGGCAAATGTATTGAAGATGGCAACTGGTCAACCCACTTCAGTATTTCCCCAACCTTCTTTACCTAGGTGGAACCCCTAGAATAATTTTCAATAACCAGCAGAACCTCTGCTTATAAAAACCTTCACATCCCTTTTAAAAAAATAAAAATAAAATCAAGGAATGCCATTCAATTATTGCTAACTTAATTTAAAGACAATTTATGTTTAATTAACTTAGATGTGGGTGTGTGTGTACTTGTGAAAGCATGTGTGACCAAGTTTACAATGTAAGATAGCAATACTAGTACCTGACTCTGATAATGATTAACTTAAACTGTATGAGAAAATCACTACAGTGGAACTGACAGAAAGGACCGGACAAATACCAGTGCAACAAGATGTGGGGGAGCACACACTGTGAAAACCAGATGATATCATTATCAGGGAGTCCCTCTTATGACATTTTACAGTAAGAGAAACAGAGGGAGACCAAAAAAGCACAAAGAAGAGAACTGGAGGCATAAATGAAAGGGATAAAGAAGACATAAACAGACGGCACAAGACAGGAAGACTTGGCGTGTAAATTAATAAATATTAATGAGGTTATTACAAATATTTAATAAAAATTGTCTTATTGCCTGACCATTTATGTCTATTAACCAAAAAAATAAAAAAAAAATAAAAAAATAAGAAAAAACCTAAAAAAATCACGCAACATGGAAATGTCTAAACAAAGCTAATAATTCTGCTGAAAAAGGCAAAAAAGAATTAACCTAACTTGAACTACAGAAAGGGACACAACTTCTAGGATGTTTTAGTGAGTGTTCTGCATCTTGTCAGCAGATGGCTCGATTTTCTGTCCCAGCCCTTTCCCAAAACCTTACATACCAAATGAGAAAAAAAAAATTGAGAATTTGGGAGCAAGATGAAATTTACTGAGCATTAATAATCGCTGGGCTAAAATACCCTCATTACTTCAGTTTTTAAAAACGTATTCAAGGGATTTCGTGTAACCTTATCTGTCCAAGATCTTACACCTCATGGAACCCTGGTTGTGAATGACTGGCCAACTTCATTAAAAACTTAGGATACATGGAGTTTCTAAAACTTAACTTCCCTGCAGCAGTATCTCCTATGGGACTACCTTTGATAAATGAACACCTTGTACGGAGAAACAATAGGAAAACATGCAGATATCACTACATGGCACTGGGCCGAAGGACAGAAGCCTTAGAGCCGCTGGATTCACAACAACAATGACTACCGTTACATTTTTACTCAGATATTAACATATCCAGTGCAGCAAAAGATTGATGATGTTTTGAAATTACTACTTTTAATGTCTACAGCCAAGTGCACAATTGTGCTGGGTCCCTACTATAGGAGGATAATTGTAGATGTCTCTGGCATAAGGGCCAACATTTACAACAATAGAACAAATATTTCAGCAACAGCAGTTACATCAAAGATTTCAAGATGGTTTTCTAAAGAATGCTGTCTGATAACACTGGCTAACAAAAAAAAATTTTTTTTTTCTTTCTCTAACATTTCTATGTTTTTCTGGTCAATTTTAATGCGCTGTTTTTTAAATCTGCAAACCGTTTTTCTCTATCAGGTCGGGATCTCTAGAAATACGCAATTGAAGTTTTTTAACAACGCATACAGTATTACAACATCATTCGTACAAGAAGTATAACAGTTATGTAGGCTTGAATTTCTTTGCAGTCGACTTTCGTCTGTGAATGGCATGTGGTACATCGCGATGAAGCATCCAACAATAATCAGCAAGCATGGTCACACTCCACCGTCCTTGATAACGTGACACCATTACGGCGATATCTTGATGGAATCGTTCTCCATGTTCATCGCTGACTTTGCCAATGTTGTCAGGGAAAAAGTCAAGATGCGAATCGAGCAAATGGATTTTGAGGGACATGTTACAGCCCATAATTCTGTATGCATCTGTGCACTGCTTAACAATATGCACATAGTCGACAGATTTGTGATTTCCCAGAAAGTTATCGACGATCGATTTGAATGCCATCCATGCGCCAAGTTCACTACCATGTAACAAGTTCTCGAATTGTTTGTCTGCAATAACTTTCCTAATCTGAGGTCCTACAAAGATACGTTCCTTTATCTTTGCATCGCTAACTTGCGGAAACTTTTCTCGAAGATAAGTGAAAGCTTTGCTCGTTTTATCTAACGCTTTTACGAAATTCTTCATGAGCCCCAACTTTATATGTAACGGTGGTAAAATGATGCTGTCTTTGTTAACTAATGGCTCGTGTATTACATTTTTATGCCCGAGCTGCATACGATCCCTGATAGGCCACCCCTTTCTTGCATAATGTTCCTTCTGTTGCGGCTGTCCCATTCACATAGGAAGCAACAAAATTTAGTATACCCAGTCTGCATGCCCGTGAGAATTGCAATGACCTTTAGGTCTCCACAAATCCGCCATTGTTAGTCATTGTACTTTATTTTTGCCAAAAGTATAGCCATATTGTCATAAGTTTCTTTCATATGAACAGGGTAGGCGACTGGAATTGATGAAAATAAATTTCCGTTATGCAATAACACGGCTTTTAGACTAGTCTTGGAAGAGTCGATGAAAAGTCGCCATTCGTTGACTATGTGCTCATGACCGAGGTGCACCATTAGACCGTTTACATCTTTGCAATAGCAAATGTCATCATCCATCTCAAAGTATTGAACAAGTTCCCTGTGTCTATGACGAAATTTAGATATCGGAGTATTGGGCGCTAAAAGATTCCATTCTTTGAGTCGCGAACCGAGTAATTCCGCTTGTCCTTTGGTAAGAGCGAGATCACGTATTACAGTAGATCTGAAAGTTCTGAATGGTTAATTAAGTGAACACCATCATTCACCGGTATATCATCCGAGTCAGAATTAGTTTCTAAAGCAGGTAAACTATCACTTTCTGATGGTTCATTCATGTCCAACGGATATTCTTCTGGTGGAACTGGGATAGGACACGTGATTGGATCATGAGGCAATGGTTTCGAAACCGATTCAATATTTTGATAAACCACAGACTTTTTAGTTTTAAAAGTGAAACTATGGATATTTGTCAAGCAGAAGTAACAATCAGTAGTGTGATTTGTCGGTTCACGCCATATTACTGGCACTCCAAAAGGCATCGACTTATGCTTCGGCAATTTTCGTAACCAACCTGCCAATGTATTTGCACAAGTCGAACAAACTGCATTTGGCTTCCAAGATTTATTTGCGTCATCAACTTTCGAATCGAAATAAAGTTCATATGCTTTCTTTAGTAATGGTGTAAAGTTTTTCTGGTGAACACGATCGGTAAAATTCCGCACACGTAACAGAACAGATCAGCCGAATTTCTACAACTTCTCGAAGCCATATTTCGCTCAGAATTATTTCAAAATACAGTAACTATTTGAAAAATAGCGTAACATATGTCATGCATCTTTTAGCAGTATAAAAAGTACAATTATTTTGCATTTTATTAATTTTTAATAAGTTATATAGTAAAAATGAAACGGAGCAAATAACGGTTTCCCAAAAATATATTTATTCACAAATATCTTAAGAACCCGATGTGATAGAGATAAACGGATTTCAGATTTGAAATCAGCGCAAGAAACTGACCTAAGAACACTTATTCTTATATAAGAAAGAAAAATGTTGTTTGTCAGTGTAATCTAAAGGCACTCATGTGAGTGGCCAAGAGACCTGTTGCTGAACGTGAGTGATGCTTCCATGAAGCTCTTACAAATAAAGACTTTAAGTGGAGACATAATCAACCTCATAAAATAAACATACAATCCTCCAATGCTTTGCAATACCCTTTGATCTCTTGGCAGGGAGAAGACAGCTATCACTTCTACATCATTATAATCATTAGCCTTTAGCTCCCCATGGAGCATAGGTCTTCAATAAACTCACCCTGAGTCCTCCTGTCCCATGCATCAGATCAAAGTTTTTCTATCTTCTTTATCCCTTCCATTTCTGTCCCCAGTTCTTTTCTTTGTGTGTTTTTTGGTCTCCCATGACCTCTCTTACCCTGGGGACCCAGAATAAGGATTGCCCTGTGATTTTATCAACACGTTTCCTAAATGTGTCTCCTTTCTATCACCACCATCTTCTTCTCCTCTCTTGTTCCACTGGCATTTGTCTTGTTCTTGTCATATGTTTCACATTAGTGATCCTGTGTTGTACCATGTCAACCTTTCTCTTCTATGCAAGAACCCATTTATCAAAGTTTTTAACTTCTTGGTTGTTGTTTTTGTCATTATCCATGCTTCATAATAACCACTTTTGTCAGTAGTGAAACGTTGAAAGCTTGCCTGGTTTGGGCATGTAACTCATCATGACTCCCTTTTTAAAACGATCCTCCAGGGAACAGTCGAAGGTAAACGGCGAAGAGGAAGGCAAAGAAAATCCTGGGCTGATAACATCAAAGAATGGGCAGGGCACGGTTTTTCCCACACTTGTACGCATTGCTGAGGATAGAGAGCAGTGGAGGACCCTGTCTGCTGATGCTTCCACCATCGCACCCCTACGACGCATGACGGGTTACGGATTGAGATGAGATGATGCTTCATACAATAGGACTGACATGACACTTGAGTCGAAAACTTAAATTTGTGCTGAATTTGATTTCTTTTGATATCACTTCTACATAATGCAGGTTAATCCTATAACAGAGCAGCCTGTTACTATCTCAACACTCTTAAGAAAACGCCAGATAACCGCTAGTTAAAATAAATTACTAATCAGGTTCATAAAAAGCTCAGAGAAACTAAGTACCACTTACAAGAAGTAAAATATATTGAAAACAAAATGCTACAAAACATATCTGGTCTCATCAAGGGTAATATCACAGAAAGATAACCAAAAAAAAAAAAATGAAGCTTCTCTTCTTCTTTGGTCCTTGGCAGCTGACTGACTTGCAATCAGTGACCATCACGCATGGTGGCATCTTGTAGGGCAGCAACAAACTGTCTCCACTTTGCTCAGTTGGCAGCTATCCTTTGTGTGATGCCCAGTTCTCCGCCAGGTGGCTTTTGGCCAGCCTTGCTTTCACTTTCCTTCTCAAGTCCACAGCATGGCAGTTCTGGTGATGGTCTCAGGGTCTCTTTTGAGGATGTGGCCAACCCAACCCAATTCCAGTGTCAACCAGCTATGATGGTGCACACGTCTTCTTGGTGGCTCTGAGTTAGCAGTTCTTGGTTGGTGATTATATTCGGCCAGAAAATTCAAAGAATTTTCCTTAGGCAGGTTGTGTGGAGAGAGGACAGTTTGGACATTTCCTTTTCTGTTACTCTCCAGCATTAAAAAAACTGAGGCTTTAAAAACTCAAAAAACATTTGAAAGTAAAAACTTCTAATGCTCAGCCGATTGGTCAGTAAAACCATAAAACAGTAAAAATGAGGGAACTATATGTTAAAACTGGTATAAAACTAAACAAGCAGCAAGCCAAAGAAAATTATATATTAAGGTAAAATGACAAACAAAAAGTAGACACAGCAAACGTAATGCTCAAATGATCTTTACAGAAAAAAACCCCAAATAAGCAAACAAAAAAACACCTGTCATTTTTTGTGCCTTCACTTTCTCCTTCTACATCATTGCTGGCAGTGGCAGAAAAGTCTGGAAGAAACTTTTTCTTGACAATTTTTGACTCTGATTTGCTGCTACTAATATTATCACTGCAAGCAAAGAATTCATATGAAGGGTTTGATAAAGTCTAGTGAAGGCTAACAACTACAAAAGAAAAGGTACGGAAAATAGAACAAACAGTATCTAAATTTTTAATGAACCAATCATTCATAAATGTTTCTCAGATGGTTTTAAATTAATCAATTTTCACTAAGCTACCAGAAACCTGCAAAGGAAAAACATTTCCCTTTACTGAGAAATAAAAATTGTATCCTAACATTATGCATTGCTTATTTCATCAAATAGCCACTAATTTTACTTCATGCAGATATCCCTTCTTATAAAAACAATACAATTATTACCATGCAGAGCAAAACAGTAATTTCCCAGCTATATACAGCAATTTTTAATCACAAATTATTTTAATACAGAAATGTTTACTTCATAAAGGCTGCACGTAAAGCTAATTAAAAAGATATGTCGCAGCTAATGGGTTCATATGCAATGAAAAAATTAAAAACTGCTAACACTCAAGTATACAAATACACAAAAAAGGCAATGATTCTTACTACGAGGAAAGCACTATTCGCCCCATACTTCAAGTTATTATAAACCTACACAAGATATTATAATCCTACCATATGTTCCTTAGAGGCTGTAAAGATTTTAATAGTGTCTCCAAGCTTTTATGTTTATACTAGCAACAACCCGCCAAAATTGGCGGGTTTTTAATTATAGTGTGTTGTTTCTGTTACACGTATTACATTGCTGCTTCTTCTATAGTCTCGCTTGCTCACTGTGAATGACACGATCGTTTCGTCCTTTTAGCCATCTTATCATTTTGATCCATAATAATAAGTCTGCAATACTTTAAATTAAAATTTTGTCTTGAAATAACAATAAAAAAACTTACATTTTAAGGTTATTTTTAAGAAAAATGATGAGTTAAATCCATTTCCCGAATGAAACTGGATAGAAGAGTATCCTGATTGTCTGTTGATTTAATGCACACCGTCACACCTTTCTATCTTCGCGAGAGTACATATAAGGGGAAACAATACAATTATTGTCTAACTTTCAACCACAGTTGCACCCCCTTAGCTGTGGTCAAAAGTTAATGCACTCTCTCGAAAATAGAAAAAAGTGCACAAATGGCGGTGTGCAAAGTATGACAGACCGACCGACCGAAGTACCTTACGGCGGGAATTATGGTATTGGATCATATATGCTGAGATGAAAATAACTTCTGGGGTACACCTCATGAGGCGCTAGATTTCTTTAATAAAGTTTATATCCTAAATGTATTTTACCTGAGCATAAACCCTTTATTTTTACCTGGTTTTTTTTGTTGTTGTAATCAACATCTAAGATTAGCATCAGTTTTCTGCTCTACGTGGTTATATTTTAGTTCTAACTATTGGGTTTTAATGTTTTTCCAGTTCTATTTTGTTCTGTATATTATTATTTACTTTTTCCTGCTTGCTTGTGTATCACACGTTAAATCATCATTTTCCTTTTCGCTCCCTATGGAACACATGGAGCCACTCGGTAGCTGGTCCCCCTGCAGGAATCCACCAAGCAATCACATGCTCTTGCAGAAGTGGTTTCTATAGCAATTTGTTTGACATGATGTGGTTTGTCAGCATCATGCATAACCTCATGTTAACACCTTTTACGACATGCTGAGGGAGCCTATTCTTTCTTTGTCTCACCTAAAACCTCGAGAACTACACAGGGCCATATGTTTAATACAACTCTTATTTTATCTTCTATATTTCTCTTATTAGTTACCAAGGCTAAAGAAAGGTTTATTTCCTCCCTGATACAGTCAAAGACTCTATTGTATTGTTGCTATGTAAAACTTACATTCTAATAAAATTTATAAATTTTATTCTAACCAACATAAATTAGATGAAGTTTATATAAAACCACACAAGAAGCAAAATAATTTATAAGATACAAAGGATATGAAACCAACTAAAAAAACCGAACCCAAAAATAAAAAAAACCACACAAAGTTGAGACTGTTCATAACCCCATAATTCTTACCTGTGTTCTAATGTTGTGTCATCATCTCCACCTGGGGGAAAAATCATTAGACATTAGGTTTTTTACAATACCTAAACAATGATATGAACTACAAAACAGCCTATAAATGTAGCAATGCCTTGCCAGTTAAAAACAACAAAAAAGTAATTCCATAGTAATTTTGATGCATCATGCAAGCAAAATATGTGTCTAAACATGGACATCAATATCATTGTTTCACTTAATTCATGATAACTTAGTTTTTTGCTTCTCTGAATTATTTAACTGCTGGTTAACTGCAAATACCTTCATTTACTATGAAACAGTGTACGGTAGCAAAAAAACATAATTAATTTCTTTTAACAGTTATTGATACGCCAAATGTTCTTATAAAGTTAGAATGACAGCCTCTCCACCGACTGAGTAATAAGTGTTAACTTCTCTGACTGAGTAAAAAGTCTTCTAACAAACATATTTGGTTGTTCGTCCATCACGGGTGATGAAGACCACTCTGTTCATCCAATTATTTAAGAATATGTTAGGTTAGTCTATGGAACAAACATATTTAATTTTAAAATGACTACGGTTCTTTCTTTTCTGAGATAATTTTTTTCTCCTATAATGTTTTTAATGATACGTTTAAAATCTCACAAGTCTGGAAAATCACCAAGTCTGGACTTCAATTATGTCCATAACATTCAAATTTTCAAGAAGATTATAATAAATAAAGAAGGTGGAAAAGCGATTGTTACAAATTAAATATAATGAACCAAAATTAAAGAATTATCTATCAAATGGCTGTAAAAAATTTGATCATGTAATTAGCTTCCATGTATGCTCAGCAGGGAGCTGAAGGGTAATTACTGAAATATATGTGTTTTTTAACTAGACTGACCCCTTGATGTCCTGCACGGATAATGACTGGTAACAAAAGTAGTCAGTGCATGACTTTTCTATGCTGCTTACCTCTTAAATAGAAGCTATGACTATTTGTGATGACAAACGAGGTGTGTTCAGAAAGTAATGCACCACATCGTTTTTCTCAGGAGCTGTTTATTCAAAAAGCATGAAATTTATACACAATATACATGGATATGTCATGTAAACATCGGTATTATTCAACATAATCCCCATCAACTTGTATGGCTTTATGCCAGCGTGAAACAAGTGCATGTATTCCTAGCCCGTACCATTTTTTGTCTTGATCATGTAGCCATTTCTTCACTGCATGAATCACTCCTTCAACATTTTCAAACCTTGTCCCACGGAGTGCATCTTTAAGTGGAACAAATAGATGAAAATCAGAGGGTGCCAAATTGGGACTATAGGGTGGATGGGGTAGTACAGTCCAACCCAATTTGGTGATTGCTTCCCGTGTTGACAGACTTGTGTGAGGTCATGCATTGTCATGAAGGAGAAGCAGGTCTGCTGGATTCTTGTGCGGCCGAACTCTGCGAAAACGTTGACTGAGTTTTTTCAATGTCTTAATGTAAGCTTGCGAATTGATTGTCTCTCCTCTTGGCATAACGTCCACAAGAATCACACCTTCAATGTCCCAAAAGACAGTGATTATGACCTTTCCAGCTGAAGGAATTGTCTTGAATTTCTTTCTTCATGGTGATTGCGGATGATGCCACTCCATTGACTGTCTTTTTGTCTCAGGTTCAAAATGATGTGCCCAGGTTTCGTCACCTGTAACGATCTTAGCCAAAAAGTTCTCTCCATCAGCATTTAAACGCTCCAACAATTCAGAAGAAATTGCTTTCCTTTGGAATCGGTGGTCATTTGTGAGACTTCGAGGAACCCATCTTGCGCAAACCTTAGAAAATCCGAGAGTTTTTATAACTGCATTTGCACTACCAATGCTGAATGACAGCTGTAAGGCCAATTGTTGAGTAGTGATTCGCATATCAGTAAGAATAATGCCCTCAGCGCATTTCAACATTTCTGCGTTGGTGGCTGTGGCAGGACGTCCACAGCGCGGCCGATCAAGCAGCTCCGTATCTCCACTTCCTGATTCTTTGAACCCAGCGACTGACTGTACTCCTGTTGACTGCAAAACTTCCATACACATCACATAGACGCTTGTGAATGTTCACAACAGTTTCCTTCTCTGCAACGAGAAATTCTATCACAATTCGCTGCTTATAACGCAAGTTGCTAACACGCTCCATTTCAACGGTTTAGGGCAGCCGTATTATTTGGCTGGTTGCAATGCAATTTGGTGCACACAATTGGCACATGCCATATTTGAAGTGTTCAAAATTGCATGCTTCTATCTTTATTATTAGCTGAGAAAAACGATGTGGTGCATTACTTTCTGAACGCCCCTCGTACATGTCAATAATCAATGCAGTAACCATTTTTTCCTCTTTAACTTCTCAATTATTCTGCAACTTTGTATTCATAAATTATAATTTTATATTAACGCTTTAACTACCACAGACCACTCTCACTCAGCTGCTCGGAAGTTTGTCCAATGTGCCCATGTGCCACGCAGCGCGTAGAGCTTCGTGTTGTAATAAAACATGAAAAATGTACCGAAATATTTTCCGATTTCGTCCAAGATTTTAATTTACCACAGGAAGTGTCATTTTCAAAACATGAATTGTTGTCGAGTTCGTAAATTAATACTATATTCATATTTTTCGTCTCATGTTTAAAATACTAATTGGTTTTAAACTATGTATTATACACTAATACCAAAGCTGCAGCATATTACGCCTGCGTCACCGTATGGAGAGGCATGGACAACCTATGCTAAGCAAGAAATAAGGCTCAATCCCTTCCATCAATGGTGTCTATGCCACATCCTTGGTATTTCATGGAAGGACAAAGTAACAAATGTCAAGGTGAGATCATGTGCTGGCCTTCAGAGCATGTATACACTGCTTAGACAACGCAGACTACACTGACTTGGCCATGTCCGGTGCATGGAAGATGGTTGCATCCCAAAGATATTTTCTACTTGCAGCTGGCAAAAGAACAGTCAGGCGACAACAGATGAGGTTCAAAGATGTGTGCAAGAGAGACATTAAGGCACTGGACATAAATCAAGCAACCTGGGAGGAAGAAGCTGCCGATCGCATCAAGTGGTAATGCTCCCTATGGCGCTACCTCCGATTGGGCAAAAAGAAGCTGTCACAACAAGCAGAAGAGAAAAGAACACGCTAAAAGAAATATCAGACACAAAAAAAAAACAGCTGAGGGCTATCAACTCAGGGACACATTCCCATAGTCAGTTATGACTGAAGGGGGCTACTACTTCTAAGGTACTAATAGCATTGTTTACTTTTTTTTGGGGGGTTCTATTTTTCGATAAATATCAGCCACTTAGTATGCAAAGTCTACAGCTTTGACTGACATCACATACTACTCATGGCCAGCAGTAGTAGGTTAAAAAAAATACTAACATTTTATAATGACACTTTCAAAGCAGCAAAAAAAAAAAAATATCGGACAAGAAAATAACATTTCAACGTGAGCTGCAAATTTCGTAAAGTAAAATTTGACCACTAGTCAAATTCACCCTATAACAGCTTATAATTCATATAGGATGTCACCAGTTTTAAAATTCTGAAGTACGGTGAAATCTTAATTCTGACCGGCAGCCAAATTTCAACTCATCGATCCTGACACTTTACTTTCGGATAAATGTTAAATATGGCAAATATGTGAAAAGTATGTCCATTTCATTGTTTTTGCATTAGCACTCACCCCTACATTTTTCGACGCCTTTCATCTTGCTCTTTATTTGTGCAAATCGTGAAAAATTTACATACATCAATAATTGATTGATTCCTGGTTTTTAAATATATAATACAAAGTTGTTTTATATATCCCAACTAACATAATTACCGATGTATGTTACGTCCGTCGGTCTCACTCAAAATAGTAACTCGCGCCAGAAAAAAAAGTGCGCAACGCACGGTGTGCAACTTGCGTGGCGTGGGTGTTATATAAAACAAATACTTTGGTGTTTTTTTTTATTCTTTCACGAAATTAGTAGCGCTCGACAAAGAAAAAGTGCGTAAAAATTGGTGTGCATGAGCCCTCACCCGATGTACAAATCATGAAAACTTGAAAGCTTTTGTTAAAACCACTTATTATCAGGGAACACTCTTTGAAAACAATCCACGCACTTTCACATGAGATGTTGTCATCAAAGAACTTTTAAATTGAATCTAAAATAACATAATTCTCGCCGTGTTTACGTTGGTCACAGCTGAGGAATGCAACCGTGTTGAAAAATTGCATTGTTTCCATTATATATATACTCTCCCGAAAATAGTTACAATCAACAAAGAAAAGCGTTTAAATGACAGTGTTCATGAACAGTTTTATTACACTGTATAATGGAAAGAAACAACCAAAAACACTCTAAGAATGTACTTCTATCTGCTCATCCGAGAACGGAAACAGCACACTATAATTAAAAACCCCGTCAAGTTTGACGGGTTATTGCTAGTTTAGTACATAAATTCTGTATTTTACTGTAAGGCATGTGATTTAGCCACAAGTACTTAAATTTTTTTACTGTAAACCGGGCACCGTTTGGAAGTGCTGTATAATAACATATAATCTAACCAGAAACAAGGTACAACACCAGAACCATTGGTTAGAAAAGCTAACTGTCTAAAAGAAAGATAACAAACACAGTAACCATATATTCTATATCTCCTTATCATCATTTCCCTCTTTTGTCCTCATGAAGCATGGAGCCACTACAGCAGCTGGTACCCTTTGCAGGAAACCAGGTACAAAGTATTAAGGTGCTCCTGCAGAAGTGGTTTCTCTAGCAATTTGTTATACAAGATGAGGTTGCCGACCTATATTAGACATGCCTGATGGAGCAGTTGTCCTCTTCTTTCTTTAAGAATAGTAGAGTATTCCTCCTCCCCCCCAATAAAACAACTTCACAGGGCATACCTTACATTTCACAGAAAGCAAATTTAAATAATGAACAGTGCAAGACAAAACAACTGAGTGAATTACCCTGAAGCATAACATACTTCAAAGAAAACCCGAATAAGAATACTGTCTACGTACAAGCTATTATGTTTTAAACAAAGCATTAAGCAGAATGTCTGAATGCCCAGGTTTCAGCAGACAAAGGACAAAGATAAGGAGGACACCCGGATCAAATTACAAGACAATAAATCTACACGTGTCATGCTGTGAAAGTGTGAGAATGTCAGAATTTGAAATTTTTAAAAATAAATATAATTATGAAATGATTACTTTATCCTAACCAACAACAACAAAAATTAAAAAAGACAAACAGACATAGAAAATTATGTAGGTGATTCTTAACAATAAAAAGACAGACTTGACAAGAAATACAAGCACTTTAAAAATCAGTAAAAGTAGATACTACTATCAGAACTGGAAAAGGTAGTCTCAATGTCTACACAGGATGTTACCACAGGTACAGGATAGGAACAAACAAAAATCTAAAGATGTCTCCAATACCAGTAATACACTAGTTACCACCTATAATTACTACACACAATCCTCCATTCACATCAACTGTACAAGTTCCCACTTATACCCAACCTTCCACTTGTTCCAATGCAAACTACTCATAAGTTCCACCCATGCCAGTTATACATAAGTTCCCACTTCCATATACATGCCTTATACTCCCAGTTATACATAAGTTCCCACTCCCATATACATGCCTTATACTCAATCTCCCTTCTGTACTAACTACAGACTAGTCTCCATCTATACCAGCTATACATAATTTTCAGCAAGCTTATTACAACCTCCAGCATGAGGAGGTAGAGGCAGCTACTGCAGCTTTAAGGTGGTTGTCTGAAACTTCATTAACAAGGGCAGTTACTGTATCAGACTCTCAGTCCCTGCTTCTGAAGATCCAAAAAGTTGGCTACGGCATGAATGGAAAAACTCCATATAAGTCTTGAATCTTCAAGAACTGGGGTATGCGGCAATGAAAGAGCTGACAGACTAGCTTCAAGGCACCTACAGTAGGTGCATTGGATATGGACATGGTAGAGATGCTGAGGACAATTAATGATCGCCTATTAGAGACTGACACAGCAATTGATGAATCATCAAAGCTAAAATTGCTGGAGTTTGGCATTAGGCGTAAGACTGGCAGGGATGAGAGGATGCATCTGGCGTGTATACAACCAGCGCGTAACAGGAACAATTAGCATTCAAACCCTTCAACGTTTGCTGAGGGAGACTGAGCACCTATGGGTTTGCCCGGAGTGCAATGATGTTGATTCTGAACAACAATAACAACAGCAAGCTATTGTAGAAGTAAAGTCCCTTGCCAGTTATTACAGGCTATTAAGAGAGCATGAAGATAGGCCAAAATGCACAGGACATGGCACTAAATAACTGGTATATAAATTGTTGAACAGAAATCCTAAATAATAATATTTGAAGTTTAGGAAGGAATTCCTGCAGGATAACAATAGTTTTTGCTAGGATTCGTGATCATTCTAATCTGACCGTTAATGCGAGTGAATGCTGAATGAGTGTTTTATGATACCAATCAATGAAGAAGCATCATTTCCAGTCGTTTTTTTTAAAGAGATGAGATAGTAAGTCTGATCGCAAGCAGAGTTTTGCTACATCAGTTACGAACTATGTGGAACAGATTTTAAGGATTCATCCTGAAAATGTATAGAATATTTAGAATAGATGGATTGGCTCCATCAGTAGATGTCAAAGTAAGGTTATATTAGGGACACAAATACTTGTGTTAACAGGCCATGATAGGTATTCCTATCTGCTGATTCACAGAGGCAAACACACTATATTCTAATCAATCTTAGAATCTCCTTGGTTGTGAAATGTCACAACTTGAAGCATGACCTCTCAAAATGTATGATTATAATCTAGTACAGTAGAACTCCATTTATCCGAACCCCAATTATCCGAACATCCAATTATCCGAACACTTTTTCCAGAAAAAAAAAAAAATCAGATGCCACAGTCACGTTAGACTAAAATTCTGAATCTTTTGATGCGGCAAACTTCAAATGTGTGCGAACAATTTGTAGAGAATGGGATGGCTAATGGTCGGTCGCTTACGTACAGGAAGTCAGTTAGATCATAAAGTCAGTTAATATCTGGTTTAAAAATACAGTGTACGTGTGCGTTCTAGGTAGAACACTGGCTAAACAGACAGTTCAACTTAAAATAATTGTGTCTGCTACTACAGCAGAATAATTTTGGCGTACAAGTATTTCTCTGTGCGATATGGCATCTTCCAGTAGGCCTAAAGCATATAAAAGGAACCGCAATGTTTTGTCAATTGAAACGAAAACAGAATTTATCACGAGACTAGGACAAGGTGAAACTGTGTCTTCACTTGCGAGGATTTTCAATGTTGGGAAAGCTACCGTCTCTGACATTAAAAGTAACAAGGATAAAATTATGAGTTTTGCATCGAAATTTGATAGTGAAAATGGGTCGAAGAAACGTAAAACCATGAGAAATGCGAAAGATGTGAAATTGGAAGAGGCTTTGTATATATGGTTTGTGCAAAGAAGAAGCAAAGGGGAACCTATCTCTGGTTCTCTGTTGTGTGAAAAGGCACTTCAGTTCAACAATCAACTTGACGGTCCTCCTGACTTTAAGGCTAGCCAGGAATGGTTAAGAAACTTTAAATCTCGTCATGGCATACGAGAATTGGAGATTCAAGGGGAATCTTTATCTAGCGATGCAACTGCCGCTAAAAATTTTATAGAAACATTCTTGGCTTTTTTGGAAGAAGAAGGTTATTCACTCGAGGATGTGTATAATGCCGATGAGACTGGCTTATACTGGAAATCATTGCCTCAAAAATCACTTGCATCTCAGCGCGAAGCAGCTGCCCCTGGGTTTAAAAAGTGCAAAGAGAGAGTAACAATTTTGGTAGCCGCGAATGCCAGTGGAAGTCATCGTTTACCGGTGCTAATGATCGGCAAAGCCAAAAAACCACGTTGTTTAAAGAATGTGACATGTCTCCCATTGTGTTACAAAGCACAGAAGAGTGCTTGGATGAATAGTGAAATATTTCTTGATTGGTATACAAATCAGTTCATCCCAAATGTGAAGAGGTTGGGAGAACAAGAAAAGAAAACTGGAAAAGTAATTCTTCTACTGGACAATGCACCATCTCATCCAGAGACGGATACATTGAATGCAGTTGATGCAAATTTTAAAGTAATTTTTCTGCCTCCCAATGTAACAGCACTGATTCAACCAATGGATCAGGGTGTTATAGCAAAGCTTAAAAAGATGTACAAGAAGGAAGTCCTGCGTCGTTTATTGTTGGCTGAAGATGAAGAAAGTGTGGTGGCGTTTTCCAAAAAGCTTAATCTCAAAGACTGCTGCTATATGTTAGCTGATGCTTGGACCACCCTGTCACAAGATAATCTCAACAAGGCTTGGAGTAGATTGCTTGGGAAAAAAGGAGGAAATGAAACTACTGCAGTGGACACAAATGATGATTGTATAAATGAAGTTGTGGAACTGTTTCAAGCAATGCCCGGATTTTCGGACTGTGACAAAGATGATGCACACATGTGGCTAGAAGATGATAATGATTCTGGTTTTCAGTTTTTGAATGACGAAGAAATTTTGTCTTTTGTGCAAGAAGAAAACCAAATACATGTAGTGACCGATGATGAAAACACCTCAGAAGTACATCATGTACTTGTAGATTATGAAGAAAAACCAAAACGTTGACCAAGTCCTGAAGAGGCCTTTATAGCACTAGAAACTGCGATGGCTTGGTACGAGCAAGAAGATGACAGCTTTCCTACACAGCTTCTGCTGTTGAAGAGAATTCGGGACTTAGCAGCCAAAAGGAGACTATCCAGTTTGGTGCAAAAGAGGATTCCTCATTATTTTAAATAGTGGGCTACATCTGTGCAAGTACATATATACGTAAGTTGCGCCTGGTTTTGAATCGTTTGTAATGTTATTTTGAAAACATTTCTCTTTCTTAACAAAAATAATTAATACAAGAAGTACATGCACTGCAGTGTAATAAAAGATTTTGGTGATACAGTGATCTAATACAGTGTGGGTATTATTATTACAGTACAAGTAAATATGTTTTATAGTGTATTTTCCTTGTGATGGTTAATTATTTTTAGAAATATGTGTACATGTACTCGATACATTATGTAATCCAATTATCCGAACATTTGATTATCCGAACGATGCTCGGTCCCATGGGGTTCGGATAAATGGAGTTCTACTGTATATGAATAAATGAAAATTTTACAAGACTGTTATGACGTGATATTTGTAAGATTACTAGTAGCTGTAAAATCAAGAAAGAACAGATTTTATTACATTTGGATTGTCAATGATTGAGGTGATGTGCCAGAATTTAATGGAGTGGTCTGATTTTGTTTATAAAGAGGAAGACAAATCAGACTTTTCTACTACCACAATCAGAGAACTTTTCTATTGACCAGCTGAAAATAAATATTAGTATTAAAGGCTGGTTTTTGTGTCTTGAAGCAGTGAGTTGGAGTTCAATCATTTATGCTGAATGAAAGAAACAATCATAATCAATAATGGAGATCAAGAGAAATCAAGTCCAACCCAAACATATGAATCTTCCATTCAAATGTTAAGTCAGTATTGTATGGCTCTGAAACATGCAGAACAACAAATACAACCATCAATAAGCTACAGACTTCATAAATGGGTGCTTGCGTAAAATAGGATTGAAATGGTATGACAAGATCACCAACATGGAACTGATGATGAGAACCAGACAAGTGCCAGTGGAACAAGAGATGAGAAGAAGATGCTGGCAGTGGAAAGGACACATATTGAGGAAACCTGTTTCTTACCATTACAAAGCAGATATTGTTCTGAAATCTCCAGGATAAGAGAGGCAGTGGTAGACAAAAAAAAAACATGTGGAGAAGAGAACTGGAAACAGAAGAGAAAATGATGAGGAAGATGTGGAAAAAACTTGAGCTGATGTCATGTGACAAGAGGACTTGGCACATAACTGTTGAAGGCCTATACTCCTTGGGGAGCTAGAGGGTACTGATTCATTCATTGAACTATATGTAAGTTTCTAACAATTTCAACTTTACAAGTCTACACCTATTTCAAATTCATGTCAATACATGCATTCAACTCAAAAGCCACACCGTTGGTTAAAACATTGTCAAGTGATGGGGTCAATCAGAGAGAGATCATGTATGCAAGTCAAGACAAGGAGTAGGTTAAAAAGAAGAAAAAATAATTTCACAGTACATTAAAAGATGATATATGAAGTGCATAAAGTAAGCCATGTAAAGACAATACAAATAACTCCCACAACAACATGCAAAATTAAATAACCCAAAATACATTTAACATTCAAGTGGTACCTCAGCCTGTGCAAGAGACTAGCAAGACTTCTACTCTTAAGAGCAGTCAACTCAAGCAAGAATTCTACTTTTAAGAGCACTGTCAACTCAAGCAAGAATTCTACTTTTAAGAGCACTGTCAACTCAAGCAAGAATTCTACTTTTAAGAGTATTATCAGCTCAAGCAAAAATTCTCAGGCAGCCAGGATTGAAA
Source organism: Oreohelix idahoensis (assembly GCA_024509875.1). NCBI lineage: Eukaryota > Metazoa > Mollusca > Gastropoda > Stylommatophora > Oreohelicidae > Oreohelix > Oreohelix idahoensis. The sequence continues at coordinate 534,111 of JAMPIV010013845.1, read as the reverse complement.
CAAAGTTAACATAACAGGTAAACCTTTCTGATGTTCTTCTTCCATTCTGGCTTTGAGTATATTACATTTCATGTTCTCCAACGGAATGCTGGAAGCTCCCCCTGTGAACTTGACTTGGTTGTTCTGAAAGGTGTTCACATCCTTGCGTTTTACTGGTGGAGGTATCGACTCATCCAGGTTCTTCATTTTAACAATGGCCTTCTCACTTTCATCTGGACATGAGATAGAACAAGTTTATTAAAGTTTACTAAGTGATGGTCCTCTTGCAACACCAACATATTTTTTAATGGCAAGAGAAAAGTGTAAGTTGTGTTGAAGTAAGCCATAACTATAAATCATGGTTATATTTTATAAACACAGAAATAAAAAGAAATGGTTTATGTTCTGTTCAGAATTATTAGATACCATAGCAATCTGCGTATAATTCCCATTTCCTTATCGTGTTGAATGTTCTTAGCTTTTCATCTATTTGAACTTTAAATCTGAAAATACTTTCCTAAATGAATGATCCATTATGGCTAATTGCACAATGACCTAGAAGCCTGCATATGTATATTTTAGTTAGTTCTAACAAGCCAAGTGAAAGATCTGAAATATGACAGAATATGTATCTGTACATGGGTCTGCTAGCACATATATTAGTAAGTATAAGTCACCACCAACCTCTGAGATTCTTTTTATCGCTAGCCATAGACTTGTGTACATTTGGCGACAATTCTGACACTTCACCAGAACCTTTTTCCAAAGCTGATGACTTAATCAGATTATCCAACCTCTCCATAGCAGAAATGTCTGTGATTTCAGATGAGACTGACTCAGGTCCGAGACTTTTTGGCGCATTACGTTTAGGTGGTCGTGGTGGAGGACTATCTGGGGCTTTGACACTTGACCTTCCTGTGGCTGTTGTTGAAGTGCTATTTACAGAAGCACGGGCACTGTCTGGTAAGGCATCAAATGTGGTTTCCACAGAGGCTTTCTTAGCAGCTATTGCTGCTCTCCTATCAAAGAAGAACATTTGATCTCATAATTCTGTAAAATGTACCTCCTGGTCTCAATTCTGAAGAACTCATAGCAATTAAAAAACAGAAGCATTAAAAAACAACACAAATAAAAACAAAAATCAAAGCCATACAGAACAAACAATCAGACATAGAAGTAAAAAGAGAAGGCTAGAGCTTACTGTACTGTGTAATGAAAGTGAAAAAAAGCATTACCAAGTTTGACAATGATGCATGTACAAAACAGTTTATCTTCTTCTTCTTCTTCATACACTCTCAGACATCTACTTGAATATTTTTAAAGAAAGCAATGGTCAGCTTGAGGCTATTTGTATCTCCATAGAGTTTTTCTAGGAATGGTACTGGGCGTCAAAACAGTTTATGAACACTAAGAGTAGAAAAATGAACGCAGCTCTTCAACAGCAAACAGCAGGCTGTTGAAAGTGACAGGGAAGGTTAGGCTGAAGAACCTCATTCTGAAGAAACATAAAACCAAAAAAAAAAAAACTTCAACTACACAAACAAGCTCAGTCAAAGCAAGTAATTCAAGAAATTCAACTCAGCCATACAAAACAAAATATAGTGCTTAATTTGAAGGTCGGTGGTGCAGTTGATAGAAAGCCAAAAGGAATCTGGACTGCTGATTCACAATTTAACTTCTATGAAAATTTCCAGATTTAAAAGAAATAGAGGGAGGTCTAAAGACAAAAGCAATGAAAATAGGAGACGAGGCTTAAAAGAGATTAAAAAGACACTAATCGGATGGCACAAGACAGGAAGGATTGGCGTGAAATTGAAGGTTTATGCTCCACATGATGATGATGATGGCATTGAAGTTAAACTTTCTGGCGGTTAAATACAAGGGGCGTTCAGAAAGTAATGCACCACATCGTTTTTCTCAGGAGCTGTTTATTCAAAAAGCATGAAATTTATACACAATATACATGGATATGTCATGTAAACATCGGTATTATTCAACATAATCCCCATCAACCTGTACGGCTTTATGCCAGCACGAAACAAGTGCATGTATTCCTAGCCCGTACCAGATTTTGTCTTGATCATGTAGCCATTTCTTCGCTGCATGAATCACTCCTTCATCATCTTCAAACCTTGTCCCACGGAGTGCATCTTTAAGTGGACCAAATAGATGAAAATCAGAGGGTGCCAAATTGGGACTATAGGGTGGATGGGGTAGTACAGTCCAACCCAATTTGGTGATTGCTTCCCGTGTTGCCAGACATGTGAGGGCGCGCATTGTCGTGAAGGAGAAGCAGCTCTGCTAGATTCTTGTGCGGCCGAACTCTGCGAAAACGTAGATTGAGTTTTTTCAATGTCTTAATGTAAGCTTGCGAATTGATTGTCTCTTTTCTTGGCATAACATCCACAAGAATCACACCTTCAATGTCCCAAAAGACAGTGATCATGACCTTTCCAGCTGAAGGAATTGTCTTGAATTTCTTTCTTCTTGGTGATTGCCGATGATGCCACTCCGTTGACTGTCTTTTTGTCTCAGGTTCAAAATGATGTGCCCAGGTTTCGTCACCTGTAACGATCTTAGCCAAAAAGTTCTCTCCATCAGCATTGAAACGCTCCAACAATTCAGAAGAAATTGCTTTCCTTTGCAATCGGTGGTCATTTGTGAGATTTCGAGGAACCCATCTTGCGCAAACCTTAGAAAATCCGAGAGTTTTTATAACTGCATTTGCACTACCAATGCTGACTGACAGCTGTAAGGCCAATTGTTGAGTAGTGATTCGCCTATCAGTAAGAATAATGCCCTCAGCGCATTTCAACATTTCTGCGTTGGTGGCTGTGGCAGGACGTTCACAGCGCGGCCGATCAAGCAGCTCCGTTTCTCCACTTCCTGATTCTTTGATTCTCTGAACCCAGCGACTGACTGTACTCCTGTCGACTGCAAAACTTCCATACACATCACATAGACGCTTGTGAATATTCACAACAGTTTCCTTCTCTGCAACGAGAAATTCTATCACAATTCGCTGTTTATAACGCATGTTGCTAACACGCTCCATTTCAACGGTTTAGGGCAGCCGTATTATTTGGACGGTTGCGGTGCAATTTGGTGCACACAATTGGCACCAGCCATATTTGAAGTGTGCAAAATTTCATGCTTCTATCTTCATTATTAGCTGAGAAAAACGATGTGGTGCATTACTTTCTGAACGCCCCTCGTAGTTCATAGAACAATACGTTTAAAAAAAATTATTCATATTTGTGAAACTTAAAACTTGTGTGATGGCCAGGTGTTAATATCATATAGGTTGTCCAATACCATAATTATTGGGACAGTCCCAGGAAATAGGAAATAGAGAAATATGGGGTACCCATAAATATGCAGCACATATTCAGACCATACTCAGAAATGAACAGTAAAGTCATTAGCAAGGATACAAATATTGGCACGAGGTAGACAGAAGTAGACACAAACAAAAGAAAATGGTGTCAATACGACCACCTAAATAATGTGATGAAGTCAGGAAGGAATGAGGCTATGATTTACACAAGCACTAAATGATTTGTTCAAGTTGTTTCAGACATAAGATTCTATACAGAAATGTTCAATGCTATACAGAGACATTGTCAGATAAGAAAGATACATAAAAAGCAACACTGCTGTATATGAGAGGAAAGGAAGAAGAGAAGAAATATGATGTGTTAACTTGATTCTTTGTTCTGGATTCCCCAGGGTAAGATAGGTAAAGGGAGACAAAAACACATGGAAAAGAGACACTGGAGACAGAAATGATAGGGATAAAGAAGACATGGAAAGGCCTTGAGATGACAGAAATGGACAGAAGGAGTCGACATTAACATGTTGAAGGCCTATGCTCCGTGGGCAGCTGATGGGTAATGAGTGAAAGACAGATAGTTGATATTATTTTTTAAGAAAAGAAAGTTTCAAAACAGTTTTCTATTTGAATATGGTCTATGAAAAACAGTAAAGACAAATATAAATGAAATGGCAAACATCTTTCAAAGCATTCTTCGGTGAAAACAACACAATAAAATATTAAGATATAATCAGCAAAAGAAACCTGCGAAAAAAAATAATAGATAATCGCATTAAGGTAAATATTGGTTTGAGAAATTCTGACAATGTCCTTTTATTTTATCCAAATATTCTTTAACACAGCACTCTAATGGACAGAGGAAATGAGGGAGACTAGATAAAGACAGAGATGAAAAAACAGAAACTGACATAAAGAAAGGAAGAATCATTTAGTGTGGCAGGAAGGAGAAGAACAGAGAGACGAAAAGCCCAAAGAATGGCAAGCCTGAGATCTACCACAATCTTCCTACACTGCAAGGAGACAAAACTGAGAGATAGAAACCTGATAAACAAAATTAGCATTGTAAAGGTTATACTCACTTGTTCCTTTCCTCTTCCATTTGTTTCCTCCTGTCAATCTCTCTTTTCATTTTTTCATCTTTCTCTTTTCTCTCAAAAGTTGACCTCCGAGAGTACCTATGACTTGGTTTTCGCTCAAATTTTACACTCCTCCTAACTCGATTCATTGTAGCTGTTTGATACTCAGTTTTCCCACTGAAGAACATAAATATGAGACTTTTACTAAGTAATGAACATAAACTCTCATGTTTGTCATCACAAGAATCATTGTCATCAACATTAACATTCAGCTACCCAACAAATTATGCAAAGCCTTCCAGCCCCATACCATCAGTTCAAAGTCTTTCCATATCTTCTTCATTCCCCTCATTTCAGTTCTATTCTCTGCATGTTCTTCTGTCTTCCTCTACCTCTCTTACCCTGGGGATTCCAAAACAAGGACTGCTTTGTAATGCTATCAACAGGTTTCCTTAATATGTGACCGATTCATCTCCAGAGTCTTGTTCTTATATCTTACACAATGGCACTTGTCTGGTTGTTGTCACTCAGCTCCACATTAGTGATCTTGTCATACCATTTAACCCTTTTATTTTATGCAAGCATAAACTGTACAACCAAAAATATCTATAAAATCAACAAAATTAATACATTATACAACCAACAAAACCAATGAAGCAAAAATCTGATTCAATGCTAATTTAACTAAAAAAGAGCACTTTCTTTTCCAAATTTCATTGTTTTGCTGCTAAATTAAAACAGAAATTCATTTCCAATGAACTCTGAACTGTAGCTGTTGTTGTTGTTGTTTAACTAGGGCTGCTGAGCTTCTTGCTCTTCTCGCAGCCAATACCAAGTTGAAGACTCCTTGGCATTATCTACACTGTAGATCCAAGCTTTTCCTGTGGCTTTTCTGTCATTCCAAAATGAGTTGAGTTGAAATCACGAGCTCCAGTTTCTCCAGCTTGGCTTGCGTTCAAAGGATCGTCACATCTGGTCCCAAGCTAGAAATAAGAAGTGCGTGGCATACTATGAAACCCCGCCATCCAAGGGCTCTCCAACTATGCAGAGCTAAAATACTGTACTCTGGTTCTGGGCTTTCCCAAGGAATTGTCACGTCCTACACAGAACCACTTCTCATCTTCCCCTGCCTATCACTGGGTTCATAGTGAGATCCTTATGCATGCAGTCAACCAAGTCAAAGCCAAAGAATTACACCTGGGGCTCAAGTGACTTCTCCAAGCTTAGTGTGCAATGCTGGGTTCTCAACAAGTTTCACCACAGGGGGAATCCCTGGAAGTGTGTTCATGATTTCAAGTCAATGAGGATGTAATTAGCCACACAGACATAGGTTCACTTCCACATACATATATTGTTGCATTGTGCATAGCTGGTGGTCATATAAGGATGACTCCAGATATGCCTTGATGCATTGAACTGTAGTTAAAAATTCATAATTTAAATATAGCAGAATGTTATGAATGATGGTATTCGAATACTAGCTCGATTCCTTTCTGGCATATTCTGGAAGAGCATACCTGTATCTAAACCTAGATCCCATACGAAAGAAATTCTGTTTGCCTGTCTGACCTCTGACAGGGTTCTTGAGGCGGAAGAAGGCATGATGCTCTACTGAACACTTCCATAAATGCTTGCATGATTTTTCTGTGGTACACCAGAACTGGAAGGAATGGTCTCGACTTTGGCCCTGTGAGCAAAGAGCAATTTTTGTTTTTCCATTATAAATATAACAATGGTGTTTTTCCCACTCCAAATAAAATGTAATATTTAACAAATTTTGTACAGATATTACATTTTCAAAACAATTATGAACACAGTGAGAATGGGACAGAGATAAAGATGATGGTGAAGTGGAAACATTCTGGAAAATCTAATAATATGCCTTGGATAGTAATCAACAAATCTGATACAGCAACTTGCTGTTACATTTATTTTTTAATTGGATGTGAAATACCAGTTTTCATCTTATGCATAACAATGGGCATTTTTCTTATTTTACAAATAAACATATTCAACAATAATCTATGCATTAGTAAAATGATTTCAAAGATGATAAAGTATTTTAGTTCTTCGTAAAAGATTATTACTCAATATTTTATTATTTCATAAACAATTTAGTGCATTATACTTTGTGTATATTTATTACTGAGTGTTTTATCACTTCAGAGATCATTTTTATGGTTATAATTAAGTCTGGAAAGCAGGAAAACACTCAGTAAATCACCATGCATGAAGATGTTAAGCTCCCATTAATAATCATCTGGGAAAAAGTAAAACTCTATCATTTTCAGATAAAGCAAAAAACTCGAGTGCAAATACTCACAGAATCGTCATCTTCAACAGCCACTAACATCAGCTTCCTGCCTTTGAAGTCCAGTTTAGTCATTTTTGGCCTGCAATTATATTTCATGATATGCCCACAAATGTCTTTTATATATACACAAACAGAGAAACACGCACAGAAAGACAGACATACATACACACACACATATATCCTCATATTCTTCATCATCATTTTCCTTTTTGTTTCCTATGGAGCATGGAGCCACCAATGCATATACAATTACACACAAATGCAGGAAAAAAAGTGTTAAGACAGGAACAGATGGATGAATCTTGAGAATTATCATCATCAGATCATGTGCTGTCTCCACATCTAAGGTTGGCTATAAGGAAACTCCATGTCTTCTTTTTTCCTGCCTTGATGGTAATAGTCTACTTGCTGTCCATCCCTTGAAGTTAGCTTCCCACTTATGGTACTGACATCCTCTTGTTTTTTTTTTTTTTTTTTGCCTTCATCTTTTCTTTCTATTGACATCATTTTCCTTTTGCTCCTTATGAAGTATGGAGCCACCAGTGCAGCTGGCCTATTTGAAGGAAGCCTGCACCAAGCATGCACTTGCTCTTGCTGTGGTGGATCTGTAGCAATGTGTTTTACATGATGACATTGCCAGCATCATTAGTTGCCGTGTGTACAACCTGCCTGAAGGAGTAGTAATCCTATTCTTTCTTTCTTTGTCCCATCAAAGACCCGCAGGAAATACATGGGGCACCGTCTATTATGGATGTTGTTGTTGTTGCTTAACTAGTGTTGCTGAGCTTTTCGCTCTTTTGCAGCCAATACCAAGTTGAAGAGTCCTTGGCATTATCTACACTGTAGATCTAGGCTTTTTCTGCAGCTTTTCTGTCATTCCGAAACGTGTTGAGCATGCATTTAAAGAATCATCACATCTGGTCCCAAGCTAGAAGGAACAAGCGCAAGGCATACTGTGCATTCGCAGTCATAAAAGGGGGGCTCTCCAAATATGCAGAGCTAAAATACTGTGCTCTGGTTCTGGGCTCTTCCGAGGAATTGTTAAGTCCTACACAGAGCCACTTCTCAGCTCTGCCTGCCTTTCATGGGTCCATAGTGAGATTGTTGCGCACATATTTTTGGACGCACAGATTACAAAAATACGATACGTCTATTTAATATGGAAAATAGATAGTTGTATTTATTTGTGTACGAAAATGCTTCCCTTGGTAAAGCTAGATAATCCATGATTGATTTATACGTTTGATTATATGGATGATCTCTCTTGATATTGATTCGGCGTATGAATAATTGAATTCATGTCAGTTCTCGTTTGTTAGGGCCGGAAAATAGATTAATTTTGCTTAGAATGTCTATGGCCTGAATTCATATGTATTACTTGTCCCGTGCAAGAAGATTCAGTTTTATATTGTATATCTTTGTATGTTTAGGTCGGACTATATTCTTTGTGCCGGAATCTGGCGCAGGTATTCGTAGTCCTACTGGGTTGTAGAGAGTTCCGAAGAGGCCGGTCGAAATGGCCGTATGTGTGATTTTCTAGGGCTGGTCCTGTTATGATTAAAAAGTGATTTGTGGATGATTTTTCCATAAGGAGGGAATGTCTCTGCGAGAGTATTGTGTCAGAGCTCCTTCTCATGTACTTTATTATGTTTAAATTCGGACTCCAGGTAAAGCCAGACCCTCTTTTCTTTGATGACCTTCATTTGGTTAGGTTTAGATGACAACCTAGTTCGAACGTCGTTGGTCATCCATATGCACAGTTGAAGATGACAGGTTCCACTAGTATTCCTATCTACATGAGATAATCTTATGAATATGGAGCTGGGTGGAAAACTCTATGAAGTTTTACATATATTCAAATGTTGAATTAACTTTGGCTTTATTATTATCCTTCTGTTGGGCGAGTGAGCGAAAACTCAAAGAAGGTGGCCATCTTTGAAGTACTGTCATTATGGTGCATCACTGGCCTGAGAACAGAATCTAACTCTTATTATCAGACAGTGGATCGGAGATCTTACCATCAAGGAACTCCGTTATTATAAAATAACATTATTATTGTCAAGAAAAGGTTCTAGCAACGAACCGCTATTACTATTCATGTATGTACATTTACTGAGTATGCGACGACAGACAACTAGAACGTCTGCCTACTGTCGTCCCATAATATATATATTCATATGCTGCCTGAATACACTACTGATGTTGCTACTCAATTATGCAATATGATGATGTCCTGTCAACCATGTACTGTCATATGCAGATGTTCACGTCAAGTGTGTGTGTCCTTAATAAAAGGTGCGAAAAACGTCAGCTGTAGTTCCAGCCATTATTGACTCGTATAAGAGTGTGTGAGTGCAGTATTATCTAGTGTCAACTACATAGAACAGTACACCATTCGCGTTGCTTCCACTCTCACACTACATCTACATGACCAGTAGATACAGCGCTGCGCAAGGTTGGGTAGTTGATCAAGTTCCCACGTAGATTACATCTTTCAATCATACAGTGGTAACGCAGATGTCGTGCTCCTCCTGGAGCCTCAAGGGAAACCGGGTCCAGTAATGACAAGTGCTGTCCAAAACATGGAAGTCTCTCATCGGGTCCTTCACCGCGTAGTACAGTAGATCCATATCATTACAGTGGTGTGCTATCTTTACATAGATCCTTCTGCATGCTGCCAACCATGGAAATGCCAGAGTTACGTCTGGGGCTTAAGTGACTCCTCCAAGTTTAGTGTGCAATGCTGGGTTCTCAACATGTTTCACCACTTGGGGGAACCACAGAAGTGTGTGGATTGGATGATTTCAAGAGATAATGAGGATGTAATTAGCCTCACAGACAGAGGTTTACATCCACATCTGTATACTATAGCACTGTGCTTAGCTGGTGTTTATATAAGGATGACTCTAGATATGCCTCCATGCATTTCTATTATGGTAACCAATAAAGTATTGTTACGTGCTGGCCTTCAAAGCATGTATACACTGCTTACACAGTGCAGAAGATGGTTGCATCCCAAAAGATATCTTCTACGGACAACTGGCAGATGGTAAAAGAACAGTTGAGTGACCGCAGCAGAGGTTCAAAGATTTGTGCAAGAGAGACATGAAGGCACTGGACATAAATCCAGCAACCTGGGTGGATGAAGCTGCCGATCGCACCAAGTGGCTATGCTTTCTATGGCACCACCTCAGATTGGGCGAAAAGAAGCTCTCACTGCAAGCAGAAGAGAGAAAAAAACATCAAAAGGAACACCAGGGAAATAAGCAGCTGAGGGCTATCACCTCAGGGGCACATTCCTATAGTCAGTTATGACTGAAGAATCTATTATAACCAACAAAGTGTTTAAGATGCCCAAAATATTTTACTTGTATGCTTTTTATTGGCCCGGTGTAGTTCCCCGGGGTCTCTGATAAGACAAAGACACAATAGGGCTACTGCTACCTCTGGCATGACGTACAAGACGACTAATATGAGCTTGTTCATGAGGCTAGTAACCTCATTGTGTAAAACACATTTCTACAGACACCACCACTGCAACAGCATGTGAATACTTTGTGCAGGCTTCCTATAGAGGGACCAGCTGTAGAGGCTTTATGCTCCATAAGGAGTGACAAGGAAAATGATGACGAATGATGCTTTTTTTTATCTATTTCATCAATTATCTTTCCATTTTTAGTTTTTCTCATCATCAGCTGCCATCTCCACAACGAAGGTTGGCTGTAATGGATCTCCACCGTCTTCTGTCTCTTGTCTTGGTAGTGCACTCTGATAGACTCTTTTCTGTCCATCTCTTGATGTTATCTTCCCACTTATAGCGTTGTCTTCCCCTTGCACGTTTGCCTTCAACTCTCCCTTCTATTATGGTCTTCTGCAAGGTGTTATGCCTTTTTATGTGGCCAAAGTATTTTAGCTGCCTAACTTTGATTTCCTGCCATCAATGGTACCTATACCTTGTAGCGGTATGGCAGCTTGCGTACCCTGACAATCCCCAGAGCTATGCCAGTGGGAGTTTTACTCCTGGTAGGTTCAACCAAGCTGGACTGGTCTGTGTGGGTAGGGGTCAGACAAAAGCTGGTACCCTGGTCCTCCAGGTTGGGGGTTTTAGCATAGGGCTGACACCCCTGTCTGTGTAAAAAAAAAACAATGAAGTTACGGAAACAACAATAAATGAACAAACTTTGCTGCGGGATGGACATTCGGAGTCTGTGGCTCGTATGACTGTCAGTGGTGAAAGCCGAAAGGAAGCCACTGACATGAAAACGGATGTCCTGACCGCAAAACAGGATACAAGAATAGGTTTTTGGAATGTCAGGACAATGTACGAGACAGGTAAACTAAGACAGGTCACGGCAGAAATGAGAAACTATAGGTTACACATTCTAGGGATAAGCGAGAGCAGATGGACAGGGGCAGGAAAAGTTAAAACAGCAACAGGAGAAACAGTACTTTACTCTGGAAGAGAGGATGGACAGCACAATGAAGGCGTAGCCATTATTCTACAGAAAGGAATAGAAAGGACATTACTGGAATGGAAACCCATCAACAACAGACTGATAAGATTAAGATTGAGAGGGAGATTCACCAACACTACAATAATACAATGCTACGCACCAACGAATGATAGCGATGAGGAGGTCAAGGATGAATTCTATCAACAACTGCAGAAAGAAATGGAAGACACACCTAGATATGATCTTGTTATAGTAATGGGAGACCTCAATGCGAAAGTTGGTACACACAATATATATAACGAAAGAACAATGGGGAAATGCGGCAGCGGAACAGCAAACAAAAATGGGGATAAACTAATAAGTTTCTGTAGCATTAACAACCTGGTCATTGGAGGAACACTCTTCCCACATAAAGAAATTCACAAATTAACATGGGAATCACCAAATGGTCGGGACAGAAACCAGATAGACCACATCATGGTTAACGGTAGATGGAGACATGCATTACAAGATGTGAAGGTAAGAAGAGGTGCAGATGTGGGAAGTGATCACCATTTAGTAGTAGCAAAACTGAAAGTGAAACTAAGAAGGGCTGCACCAACTGTAACTACACAGAAAAGGTTTGACATCAGCAAATTGAAGGACTCCCTTACCAGAAAAGCTTTTGCGGCCGACATAAAGAAACGATATCAATTTGCCAAAAGTCAGGAAAAGACATTGATATAGACCAGAATTTGAACACCATTTCAACAATATACAAAGAAAGCAGCAAATCACGCTTGGGATTCCAGGAAAGGAAGAAGCAAGACTGGATAACACCAGAAACATTAAACACCATAACGATGAGAAAGGAAATGAAAAGAAAGAAAACAGAAGCGAAGTCCCCCAGGTTAAAGCAACTATATAGCGAACAGTACAGTCAGCTGGACAAGGAAGTTAAACGCCAAACCCGAGCCAACAAAAGGAATTTCCTAGACGATCTTGCAAGACAGGCAGAGGAGGCAGCACTGAGAAATGAACAAAGCACAGTATACAAAATAACTAAATTCATCAGCGGAAAACGAGGTGCAAACAATATTACATTAGTAAGAGATAAGCAAGGTAATCTCATCATGACAGCAGAGGGACAGGAAACAAGATGGGCAGAGCACTTCAGAGAAACTCTGAACAAGGAACCACCAGAGACACAATTGAATGTTCCTGAAGCTGAAAACGATCTAGATGTGAATACAGACATTCCACGCAAAGAAGAAATCATCACAGCAATCAAAGGGTTAAAGAACGGCAAAGCTCCGGCCATGATAACTTAAATGCAGAGCTATTTAAGACAGACCCTGAGCTAGCAGCAGAACTATTAGAACCACTATTTGCACAAGTCTGGAAAACGGGGACAACACCATCAGAGTGGAACAAAGGAATAATTGTCAAATTGCCCAAGAAGGGAGATCTTGCAGACTGCAATAATTGGAGAGGAATCACTCTTCTCTCAGTTCCCAGCAAAATACTAGGCAGGATAATTATACAGAGAATTTCAAAGGCAGTAGACCACAAACTGAGGAAAGAACAAGCAGGATTTAGAAAGAACAGGAGATGTGTAGATCATATATTCACTCTCAGGAACATTATAGAGCAGTGCTCAGAATGGCAAAGACAGCTTTACATTAATTTTGTTGATGTTGAAAAGGCTTTCGACAGCATACATAGGGACAGTTTATGGAAAATACTGAGGGCTTATGGAATTCCAAGCTGCATAGTGTCAATCATAAAAAGCCTCTATGCCAACTTTACGTGTAGTGTTGGTCAGAGCAACCTAACCTTTGAGGTGAAGACAGGAGTACGACAGGGATGCCCCTTATCAACCATTCTATTTTTAACAGTCATAGACTGGGTGATGCGCCAGACAACAGAGGGCAGTCCAAGAGGAATAAGATGGACAACATTTTCTACATTGGAAGATCTGGAATATGCAGATGACATTGCACTACTAGCACATTCACATCAACACATCCAGGAAAAAACGGATAGACTTAATAAGTTTAGCCAGCAGGTGGGCTTGAATATCAATTTAAAGAAGTCTGAGGTCATGACGCTCAATGTGAGCAACCCTGAGCCCATATCAGTAAGGAATCAGCAATTGGTACAGACAGATACCTTCACATACCTAGGAAGCATAGTAACACCAGACGGCGGGGCAGGCAAAGACATCAACATCAGAATGAATAAGGCAAGAACAGCCTTCTTTAGCCTAAACAACATCTGGAAGTCCTCCCAATACAGCACAAGCACAAAATTAAGATTATATCAGAGCTGTGTGCTTTCTGTGCTTCTCTATGGTGCGGAATGCTGGAGAGTTACAGAGAAGGAAATGTCGAAATTGTCCTCTTTTCACACAACATGCCTAAGAAAAATTCACCGAATCTTTTGGCCAAATACCATCACTAACCAAGATCTGCTTACTCGTAGCAAGCAAGAGAACATGCACACCATCATAGCTGGCAGACGCTGGAGCTGGGTTGGTCATGTCCTCAGAAGAGACCCCGATGCCATCACAAGAACAGCTATGCTTTGGACCCCTGAAGGAAAACAAAAGAGAGGCCGACCAAAAACAACCTGGCGGAGGACTGTGGAGGCTGAGATGCAAAGAATGAACCAGAGTTGGGGCACTGTACGAAGGATGGCCACCGACCGAGCAAAGTGGAATCAATTTGTTGTTGCCCTACAAGACGCCACTAGGCGTGATGGCCACTGACTGCTTTGACGGTCGGCGGCTAAGGATCAAAGAAGAAGAAAGAAACTTTGATTTCCCTCATTAGTTCTCTTTTCATCCCTAGATTTTGTAGGACCTCCTTTTTAGTTTTCTTCTCTTTCCATGAGATGCACCCCCTTCTTTTATACATCCACATCTCAAGAGTCTTAATTCGTTCTTCCAATTGCTTATTCATTGTCCATGTTTCTACACCATACAGTAGTGCAGAATATATATAACATTTTCTAAACCTTACTTAATTGTTTACTTCTGTTTCCATGGGGTGCACACTATTCTTCTATCCATCCATATTGCCCCTCGATTCTTTCTCTCAAGTGCCGTAAAGAGACAAATCAAGAATAGAACTACAGCTCAGTCAGGCATGTCACAAGAGGCAACTAATGTGAGATTGTACATGGCAATAGCAACTCCATCATGTGAAAATAAAACCTCTATAACAGCACGTGCTTTGATACAGGCTTCCTGCAAAGTGGTTGGCTGCAGTGGTAAGTGCTTCATCCTTAAATCCTCTGCAGTTGAGGGAGATTGGCTGATTTAGTTGTAATCTTAGTTCCCTCTGAGCCATATATGTAGCAAAGCTGATGATGGATCCATGCTCCGTAAATAGTGACAAATAAAATGAATGAATGAACTACTTGTTCACTGTCCTTGTTTCTGCACCAAATAATAATGAATGAAGACAATTTTTAACATTGCTTGTTTCTTGTATGAATGCTGACACCTGTCTCATATTGTTGAACATATTTTCTGCCATTCCAGTGCTCTTTATACTTGTGTTTTACACGTGCCATTCTCTGTTATTAAGTTATCATAATGCCATCCCCCTATATGCTGATGCAGAAGTGAGTTAACCTGACACAGCCATACAGAAGTTGCAATTTTTTTTTTTACATTTATCGATGTGCTACACAAATCGTCATTCAGCAGGTACCATAACATGCTAGGCTACATCTGTGGCTCAGAGGGAGCAAAGATTTCAACCAAGTCGGCCAATCTCCCTCAACTGCGGAGAATTTAAGGCTGAAGAACTTGCATGACAGGGTACATTACTTCTAATGATCACTTACCTCCATTTGTGTGGTATCCCTAGTGTTTCATGCCTCTCTAACTCAATTATTTTTACACCTAGATTTACTACACTCGCTGGAGTGAACCAGAACAAAAACATCACACACGCACATAACCAATGAACTGTAAATATTTATTACCTTTTCATAAACAAACCAGTTCAGACTTACCAGAAAAAGAGTCCTATTTTCTGATTGCCCTCAAAGACCAAAATACCAGTTGGTGTCAGCCCCAAGCTATACTCATTACGGTCTCGGCCCTACACAAAAGTTAAAAAAGTCATGTATGCAACAGATTGAACAGCCTCTATTGGTTTGCATCAACAACTTTTAAATGAAAAGGCACGGCAAATTATACTCTAAGAATTCAGATCATAAAATACCTTTATTTTCAACACTGTTTCTTAATGTCTTAATTTGTCATAATTTGTTTTAAATACTCACTTAATTAATTAAGATAACCAAAAAGTAAATAAATATAAAAGGCTAAGAAATTATACTAGAAGATCTCAGTTTCAGATGACCTGTATCTTTCATCCCATAAACAAAAGTACATGCAGAAAAAAAAAAGATCAAACAGACTAGCAGCAGAAGCTGCGAAAACCGTCCTGCACATAGAAGTAAATAAAATAAAAACAATGAGAATAAATGCTAAGCAAACAGATCCAATAAAGATCAATTATCAGAAGATTGAAGAAGTGTACAGCTTTATCTATTTGGAAGCAACATCAACACGGAAGGTGTAACGAACCAGGATCTCACTGCCAGGATTTTCAAGTCATATTTGCCTTGGCTATCTGACCAGTAAGAAACTCAGCAACTCTTACTCAGAAAAATATAATTAGGCTGTGCAACACAACTGTAAAATCTGTCCTACTCTATGGCTCAGAGATGTGGACATATCACCAAGAATATCCTGTCCAAACTCCAGACACTCAACAACAAACACATGCCTCCATCATATCCTTTATACTGAATGGCCAGATGTGATAAACAAATGTGGAATAGAACCAGAAAACCAATGCATCTACAGATTAAACAGAGAAAATGGTAATGGACAGGACATATCCTCAGGGAACAACCAGCCAGTATAACCAGCCATGCCTTTGACTGGAACCCACAAGGGAAGAGAAAAGTGGGAAAGCTAAAGAGAAACTGGAGAACAGCAGTGGACGTGAAAGTTAAACATAAGGGTTACCTTCACAATTGTTTAAATCTGGCAATAAAAAACAGGAGTGAAGTTGAAAGCTGCAACCAAGGTGGAGTGGGTTCAATTCTCTGCACAAGACAACAGGAGGCTGACACTCGGGGGTCATGACCAAAATGGGTCTACCCTCCCCCGGACTGTAAAGGAGATTAAAGGGCCAAAACATTTGATCGACAGGGGGGCCTTTTCTAATGATCAGATTGCCTCTTGTTGTATCGCTCTGTACAGAATTTCCTATCATAAGTAACAGGACTGTCATGAGTTATTTTCATAATCCTGTCTACAGCCAGTAAGAAGAGAAATGGTGACATCTGGCATCCTTACTAATCTCTAATTCTTATCTTGAAGGTTTCTATAAGTTGTCCCTTATGAAGAATCCAGCATAAGTATTCTGTATTGGGCCATTTGAATTAACTGACATAACGTCTCATTAGATTCCAAAGTGATGCTCTAAACACCGAAGGACTTCTCACAGCTCAAAAATCCAAGGTAAAATTGTCAGTTCAGTTCCAAGCTTTGTATGTGTAGTGTGGCTATCTGGTCTGTACATGATCTATTTTGTAAAAAAATCTACCTGTTCTTTTTACTACTGTCTACTTATGGCCTCTTTTTATCTCTCAATAATGATTCTGTTTAATGCTTCCTGGCACAGATAGTATCAATATTCCTCTGTAATATGCACACTCTTGCAAATCTCCCTTCCCTGGCAACTTGACCACATACCACATATTCATTCAGTAAAGTTGAATAAAGACTAACCAAAATGTTGCCCTATGTTCCACATTGATGAAACAGAAATTGGACAGAGAGAAAAGAAATTCTAACTTCTAGAGATCTAACTCTTGTAAACTAAAACATCTTGCAAGGCATGTTTCAATGGGATAAAACTCAACAAAATGTAAGCTTTTTCGAATAAATAAGAATCACAGCACAAAAAAAAACAATGTTGCAAGTCACAAGGAGTTTGTGAACATAAAATTAATCAACACTGAAAAGCTAGAAAGGAGATGATTTTATTTAAAAAAATTTTTCTTTTCTTTCTAACAGTCAATGGTGCAAGAAGAAAGAAAACAATAAAAGGTGCAAGATTATAATGATCAAAGGTGCAAGAAGACAGAACAATGAACTTACACACCAAAACTGCAAACAGTGCTCTGGAAGAACTCAAAAGAGTGTCAAGAGAAAATGCTTCTAGCTAAAATAAATGTGGAGAAGAAAAAAAGTAGTAACAGAATTAATGAAAAATAATGCAATGAATGAATAACAATGAAGTGCTGAAACCACATGACATTAAAATACATCAAAAAATTCATGATTTACAACTTCTAAAGCCTGTGTTAATACATGCACTAAGAGTCTAGGGTACGTACCATTACTGTATGCATATCCACTCCATACATCTCCAACCACTTGGCCTTGTGCAAGAACTGCAACTCAGCTTGGGCTGGATTCTGACCACTGAAAAATGTATGTTCAGGTTCAAACAATATACAAACAATAAAATTAATTAAGCCTGACATTAAGGTTACACATACACATTCTCACTTTCACATTTAAGAAAATATTTTAACTCAGAACTTAGCCTTCAAATGGTGCCAATTTTAAAACATCAAGAAATCTCCCAACTAGTCCCAAAAAACATAAATGTTAAATATTTGAAAGAAAAAAAACCAACTACCCTTCAAAAATGTAAATGTTAAATACAAAAGACTCAACCAATCTTAAAATATTTATCATTTAAATGCTTCACTGGCTTCCTAGCTTGGTGGTCCATGGTTCGATCCCCAGTTGAGGTGGGAATTATTAGATCGCAAACGCCGATCCAGCCTAAAAAATTGGGTACCAGAGCAACTCTGGAAAGGTTAAGGCGGCCGGCGTGATGCTGACCACATCACCCCTAGTGTGCCGATGGTCAAGAAAATATGAGCCTAACACCATGTTCCCAATATGCCTCAATGGGCTTGTAACGGGATCCTAAATGCTTCAGTACAAGCCACTTTCTAGTAGGTACCATAAAAGCACCTGCAGTTTATACCTTTAAGCGTTTTCTACATGCCCTCTGTAGTTCCTGTGGGTCTCTGAAGAGACAAAGAAAGAATAGGACTACTACACTCCCAGGCATGTCGTACAAGGCGACAAATATGAGGCTGTGTATGGGGGCTGGCAATCTCATCATGTCAAACAAACTGATACAGTTACCACCACTACAATTGCATTTGAATGCTTGGGGCAGGTTTCCTGTAGGGGACCATCTACAGTGGTGGCTCCCTGTTAGGTAATTAGCACAAAAGAAAACGATGATTATGATTTTCTACATGTAAAGACTTATACATGATACAAGATGTAAATGTTGTCTAAACTACATGATGTGAAGATGTGTTCGTGAATGTATTAAAGGATTCAGTTGTCGATCAGGTATTCTGTCGATTAACTATTCGTTATGAAAGTTTATGCCACACCGTTGTGCAGTTCTGTTCTATTCTTCTTCTTCTTTGATCCTTAGCCGCTGACCGTCAAAGCAGTCAGTGGCCATTACGCCTGGTGGTGTCTTGTAGGGCAACAACAAATTTATTCCACTTTGCTCGGTCGGCGGCCATCCTTCGTACAGTGCCCCAACTCTGGTTCATTCTTTGCATCTCAGCCTCCACAGTCCTCCGCCAAGTTGTTTTTGGTCAGCCTCTCTTTCGTTTTCCTTCAGGGGTCCATAGCATAGCTGTTCTTGTGATGGCATCGGGGTCTCTTCTGAGGACATGGCCAACCCAGCTCCAGCGTCTGCCAGCTATGATGGTGTGCATGTTGTCTCAGCTTTCCTGCCTCATTCATAGTTCTGACATTCCAAAAACCAATTCTGGTTTCGTGTTTTGTGGTCGGAGCATCGATTTTCATGCCAGTGTTCTATGGTCAAGTATTATTGTTCAACCTTATTGGGTTTGAATTCAACATACACACCTGACATATATATCGAGATGAACTCAGACGACAGAATGATGGAATATGAAATAAAATAATATTTAACGCTCGAACATCCATAATCAAAGAACAATAACGACAAAACCCACGGTTACAGCAAAAATAATAACTTTAATACAGTTCAACAGACATAGTAATATCAGTCAGAAGAAAGTTTAAAAGGGATATATATTCAATCCAGAAAAAGTCTGTAACAGTATGGGGGCTGGCAATCTCATCATGTCAAACAAACTGCTACAGTTACCACCACTACAATAGCATTTGAATGCTTGGTGCAGGTTTCCTGTAGGGGACCATCTACAGTGGTGGCTCCATGTTATGTAATTAGCACAAAAGAAAATGCTTATGATTTTCTACATGTAAAGACTATACATGATACAAGATGTAAATGTGAAGGTTTTGGTGTTTAATGCTTATGATTTTCTACATGTAAAGACTATACATGATACAAGATGTAAATGTGAAGGTTTTGGTGTTTAATGCTTATGATTTTCTACATGTAAAGACTATACATGATACAAGATGTAAATGTGAAGGTTTTGGTGTTTAATGCTTATGATTTTCTACATGTAAAGACTATACATGATACAAGATGTAAATGTGAAGGTTTTGGTGTTTAATGCTTATGATTTTCTACATGTAAAGACTATATATGATACAAGATGTAAATGTGAAGGTTTTGGCAAATAATAATTATGATTTTCTATATGTAAAGATCGCACATGTTATCTTTAAGGATATCTTGCTGTCTATGTGATAGAAGGCACAAATCATCCGCAAAGTCTAGATCCTCCAGTTGTTTGTTAAATGTCCGCTGTATTCCAGTTTTCTCTCCCTCTGTTGTCTATCTCATAACCCAGTCTATGACCATGAGAAAAATTGTTGGTGATAGCAGACATCCCTGTAAATATGAAGCTTTTGGCAATTTATCATCAAATGTATAACACTTACATGCACTCTTTGTAGTTTTCAAAAATATCAATTTCCATCTGCTCTGTCTGACTGGGAACAAATCGGAACTCAGATACTGTCCCAGGTGAATGAACCTCTGAATCATAGTCCCCTAGTTCCGCTGCATAAGAGACACAAGTTCAAAATATCACTACAGCTAGAATCAAAAATATTTTTTAAATGTTCTATATTCCTGTTTAAAGAGATTCATATCATCTTTTCCTTTTTTGCTCCTTATGGAGCATGCGTTAATCACTGCAGCAGATCATCTTGATGTGTACTCTTGCAGCAGCCATTTCAAATCAAAAAGAATCAAAATGTCTGTCTACAAAAATTACAAAGCAGTCACTAAAAAAAAAAAAAAAAGACTAATCATGAAACAACTTACATTGCAAAATAAAAAGTTTCAAAATGTTTCTCAGTTTCCTTTACCTGAACCTGCATTTCTGTGCCCCAGCATACCATCTTCACTGTAGTTTCTGGTGGTATCTCGTAACATGTTTCCTTGTGACTGATACATATTCACCATTATATCCCTTTCTGCTGCCTATGAAACATGGCGCTACCATTGCAGTTGGTCCCTTTGCAGGAAGCCTCCACCAAGATTGCTATGTGCTCTTGCATTGATGATTCCTGAAGCAATTTTTGTTTCACAGGATGAGCTTGCCGGCTCCATGCTCAACCGCATATTAGTCACCTCTTACAACATAGAAGCAGTAATCTTTTTCTTTCTTTCTTTTTTTTTTTTGGTCTCCTCGGAGACCTCAGTGAACTACATGGGGCTAGGATACACATGCTCTGCTATTATTATTATTATTGTGCTATTTTGGCAGTTTAAAAAAAAAAATGTGTATTGTTGTTATAAAAGATAGTGCCAGGAAAATTATTATATCATAACTGTGTTAGTTATAATCTTTTGCACATAATGTATCATCTTTCTGGCCCTGACAACCGTTTATTGTTGCTTTCTGTATATGTGGTAACAGTGTAATTAGTCTATAGGTCTATGTGTGACTTGAATGTTTTTTTGTTCTTTTTTTTGTGGACAAATTTAAGAAAGAAATCATCATTCATTTCTCTTCAGCTCCCTAAGGATCATAGGACTCCAATAAGCTCATGTTGTCCTATAGATAAATCATAGTACAGGTCTGTAACCCAGAATCCTAACACCCAAAAATCAAAATATTCTGAAAATCAAGTTTTTTCTACTGACTTTTGGGCGATTTTTAAACCGATTTTTGGGCGACTTTGGGCAATATCTGAAAACTAAAAAAATCCGATTTCTGAAACACGGCTATCCCCGAGCATTTTGGATTCTGTTTTATGGACCTGTAGTTATAAAATCTAACTGCTGAATCCATCACATGACTTTCACATTATGAACAAAAATGAGTCAAATTGAGGACTATATAAAAACAAACATTAACTCTTACTATACGGCAGCTAAAACCGCGTTTTTACGCGCTAGTTTAGCTATCGTTACCGTCGCGCGCCACTTGAACTGGCGAGCCGTAAAATTGGTACTAAACCCGCGCCACTTCACGGGGCTTGCTGGATACTAAGAGTTAATCTACAGGGTATTCCATGCCTGCTGTGGTGTGATATAAGTGTAAATTTTTTTCCTCCCCCAGATTTTTTAAATAATTAAATTAGTGCCCCTTAAATGTGTGAACAAAGTAGAAATTATTTGTGAACAAATTAGAAATTATCTCTTACAACATCGTAGTTATAATCTTTCTAGGGAACATTTCTGCAGACAATAAATCACTGTGCGATTTTTTTTTAAACAGACAAATAAATTACCGGTACATACAATTTAAAAAACAAAAAATTTTTTAATAAATCAGTGAACATGATACTGTGAAATATGGAGATATATCGTACAGATTTTACATCTAAAGAACATGAAATTCTTGTTATTTAACATCAAAAAGAAAAACTGTTTACTCTATACTAATGTTTTATAATTGTTCGTCAAGCAATTATGTTTGCCAAAATATGCCTGTTAAGAAGTGTGCATTTGTTGTAGAAATTGCTATTTATATTAATCAATAAAGTAATTTACATTAATAAATTATATATATATTTTTTTTGGCACACTGTGGCATAGAACAATGAAATAGGTAAAAGCAAATCTGCTGCGGATAGTTGTAAAAATGATGTTTTAATATTTAAAATATAGTTGTAAAAAATGATGTTTTAATATTTAAAAAATAGTTGTAAAAATGATGTTTTAATATTTAAAATATGTTAATTTATTTTTAAACACAGAAATTTGAAATTGTAAAAACAAATTTATTTGAATAAAATATCACTTTGGTTGTTTACATTGTCATTAAAGCCACAGCATTCAGGGGCTCTTACAGTAGTAGTTTCCGTAGTAATTTGTTTGACACAACAAGGTTGCCAGACCCATGCACAACCCCATATTATAACGACATGCCTGAGGGAGCAATAGTCCTGGTCTTTCTTTATCTCCTCAGAGACCCTGGAAACTACAGGCAGCCTTGTGATTATGATCACAAATAATTAAGTGAAAAGAATAATAACACATTCAGAAAACTGACATAACTTTCCTTGGAACTAAGACTTCTTTATTTCTGATCCCTCCAACACCATATCCTGGCCTCAGAATTAGTCAAAACCTTGATCTAATTTTTGTTCAAATCTTATGTCTTTCTCGCTGCCAGTAGCACTAGCACTAACACTATTGTTTTTGAAACACTAAGGGCTCATTATTACTTTATTAAATTCACTTTAATGTTAATTAAAGGTTATTATTACTCATTACTAACATCAAGTTTTTGTCTCAATGTTTGTGATACTATACTGTACTTTATTTTTTCAAAAGGCCTCATGTCTTTCTCTTTGCATTATTTACACTATTTCTAGGAGGGATTACAGGTAATCCTTCTCCATGTTTCTTCTCCTTCTATTATTTACGTTTTTTTTCAAGATGAGATCACGATGGAATTTCTCTCATCTGCTTTATGTTTCTTCCCTGTGACTAGTAGGGGGAGGAAGGGAATGGTTGCAGTATTTTTCTAGAAGAAAGACTATAGAGCCTAGATCAGATTTGCACCAGTTTTAGTCTTTCTAAAGATATGGCATGCGGATAGACGCATTTTCGGGATTTTATATATATATATATTATTTTCGGCCATTTTTGCTTCAATTGTCAGTAGAGGGCTGAGAACGATATCCCGGTTCTTTGTCTAAATGCACGCAATACGTGCTAGCAGAATCTGGTTGCATCAGAATTGTTTACAATCTCTGGTTGGCTGAGATTTAAACTGCTTTGAATGGCAGCGCGCGCTGATGACGTCATGGGGTCAGCGTGCTGGGCTTAGATGATAAATAGGGCCGCAAGTTAATTCTCGTTCTCTTTAATGTAAATTGCCAAGCCGGGTGCCAGAGTCAAGTCGATTGCCTTCAGTAGGACATTCGAGATTTGGTAAGCATCATTTTTGCGTGGGGACTTTATTTAATTTTTCTAGTCTAGGCGTAGCAGTAAGTTTCTTGGGAAGTGGAGTTTAATTAAATTCGTAACTTCAGAGCCATCAAATACGATCTGAGTGATAGACATGAGAAACTTTATAGGTCCATTTAATTCTTTGTTGAAGGAATAGCGGCATGGTTTAAAAGTTGAGATATCACCGCTTTGTATTATGGCAAAGTCGGTCGGGAGAGAAACCCGCATCTGTGTATCATATTTATTTACAGAATGACGGGAGCGTGTGTATTTGTGATTTTTTTGAGAATGTAATGCTGCAAGTTATTTATATTATAGTACACATCTATCTGTAAGCACGGAAGGGAAAGAGGCGTAATTTGTAAAGCACGTGGGCGCGTTGGTTACGGTATATTTATTGATACGATGTTCAGAGGGACGAGGGGGAGAGAAGCACGTGGTCATAAAATTGTAACCACGTGTTTGTAACTACTGAGATTTAATTGATAATAATAATAAATAATAATAAATTCTTTAAGCGCCAAACACGGCGCATAAGGCAGAAACCAGTGCTCTCCAGGTTGTTCGTTGTGACGCCACTCCTCTTAGCTCTTGCACATTATTTAGGCCCAACGTTCTTCCTTCTCTTATTATTGTTCTTCTGAGTGTTTCTTTTGGTCTTCCTTTTTTCCGCTTACCCTCAGGAACCCAAGTGAGCGCCTGTAGTGGTATTCTGTTGTTTTGCATTCGTAGGACATGACCGATATATGACCATCGTCTTTTCCTTATATAGTCGGAGACATATTTCTGCCTAGAGTCTTCTCTTATTTGTCGATTAGTCTTGAATTCTTTCCAACTGATGTTCATGAGTTTTCTAAGACATTTGTTCTCGAATGTATTCAGCTTGTTCTCCAATGATTTTGTTATTTTCCAACTCTCACAGCCGTATGTTAACACTGAGATAACATTTGAATTAAACAGACGAAGCTTGGTATGTATATTCAATGATCGTAATTTCCAAATGTTAGATAATCTATTGAAGGCGCTAGCTGCCAAAGCAATTCTAGTATGGATTTCTCTTGTTGTGTCACCATCCTGAGTCATTTTACTGCCTAAATAATTGAAACTTTCAACTTTCTGTAGTTTTTCCCCGTTCAAGATGATATCAAAGGTCTCGTTAGAAAAGTTCATAGCTTTAGTTTTAGAGGCATTTATTTGGAGACCAATTTTAACCGAGAGATGACACAAATTATTTATTGCTTCTTGGGATTGTCTTGGTGTTGAACTTAAGAATGCTACATCATCTGCGAAATCCAGGTCCCCCAGGAATTTTCCATTTGTCCATTTTATACCCAATTGTTCATTGTGGGTATAGTTTCTCATAACCCAATCAATAGCTATTCCAAAAAGTAGTGGTGACATAATACAGCCTTGTTTCACCCCTGTTTCTACTGTAAACCATTCTGTATTCCCTTTATTTGTTCTAACACAACATCTTGCATTGTCATATAGCGCTTTGATTATATTCACATATTTTGTTGGAAAACCATAGATTGTAAGTATCTTCCACAATGATGGGCGGTGTAGACTATCAAAGGCTTTTTGAAAATCGACGAAGGTGATAATAAGTGGCGATTGCCTTTCCACTGATTCTTCTATAATTGTTCTTAGTGTGAATATTTGATCAATACATGATCGTTTCGGCCTGAAACCCGCTTGTTCTTCTCTGATCTTTTCGTCAGCATGCAATTTAAGTCTTTCTAACATCATGCAACATAATAATTTTCCAGGTACTGATAATAGAGATATACCACGCCAGTTATTACAGTCTGATAGATCACCTTTCTTCGGTAACTTTACAATAATACTGTCTTTCCATTGTTGTGGTGGTTGTTCTTCTCTCCATACTTCATTTATAATATCTAAAATTCTCAAGAGGTTGTTGTCATTAACTGCTTTAATCATTTCCCCTGAAATTTCGTCAACTCCAGCAGCTTTAAAATTTTTTAATCTTTTAACGGCTTGTTTGATCTCGTCCAGCGTGAATTCATCGCAAGTTATTGGCAAAGTGGTTGTGGATGTTTCATTATTAAAATCAGGTGTTACTGTTGGTGGTGGTCTGTTTAGCACCTCCATGAAGTGCTCAGCCCATCTCTTCATTTGTTCTTTTTCTGTTGGTATTGAATTCCCTAATTTACCTTTAACAGGTGTTTCCATAGCAGTAGGCTGGTGACATAGTTGTTTTGTAATTTGATAAAGGCACCTACTATTACCAGTTCTTGCAGCATTTTCAGCTTCTACGGCCAGTTCATTGATGAAATGTCTTTTATCTCTTCGAGTTTTTGTCTTCACTTCTTTATTTAACAAGTTATAAGTTAGTTTGCAAGATTCAACTGCATTATGTGTACTTGCCGCTAGTAGTTTAAGTTTTGCTGTTTTCCTTTCTTGTATTTTATCCCAAGTATCTTCTCTCATCCATTTTTTCTTTTTATGTACTAGGTATCCGGTGGTCGCTACAGCTGCTTCTGTCATTGCTGTTCTCAGTTGTTCCCATTTAGTATCAATTGTCTTGGTGGTGATATCGTTGTCAATTTTGCCTAAAGCATCGAAATAGTTGTTCATTTTGACATTATATTCCTTCTTTATATCATTTGATTGCAGTCTGTGTACATCTATTCTTCTATTTTTATTCGGTTGGTATAACTTCTTCAGTTTAATTCTCATTTTAGCTATGCAGAGGTTATGATCGCTTCCGATCTCTGCACCTCTGTATGCTTTGACGTCTTGAACTGATGAGCGAAATTTAGCGCTTATGCAGAAGTGATCTATCTGTGTTTGTAACTACTGAGATTTAATTGATAACCATTATGTATAACTTTTGACGGCATATATATGCTAGCATCTAACAGGGTTATATGTTATTGATTGTGCATTATTGTTCTGTGAATTCAGAAGATGGGAGAAGTAATTTTAAAGGGAATTATTTTGTATTACATTTTGAATGTGATTACTATTATTGACGGGAAGTTTAGGAATTCCTAGAGATAGAGTATTTTTGTGTTAATAATTTGCTGCATGTAGAGTCAGCGTAAGAAGTAGGCCACAGTACGACTGCCCAGACCGGGCCAGTGAAAATATTGTTGTTGCTGGGAGTTAGTCATGCAGAACCCTGGGTCAGATGGTCTGTGTGATTGTATTACCGGGAAATGTTTATTTTGGGGCTCAGGTAGAGACGGGGAGAGAGAAGAGAGGGGAGTTACGTGTTGAAGAGTCAGGAAGGTAGTGTTATTAGAAATAGATTATTAATGTTTTGTTTAGCTGTTGTTTTTGTTTTTGTCTAAACAGCAGGTGCCGGCTTTGTGGGGAAGAGCAGAAGTTTGATACCACAAATTTCTCCCACGGCAAAAAGGTGGTATTCGCAGACACGCAAAGTTGTGCGAAAGGAGAGAAAGAAAATACGTTTTCCCAGGCAGGGGAAGACATTTTTCCAGTGAATAGGATTTGGTGGATAAATCCTGAGCTCTGACGCTCGTTCTGTTACACACGCAGATTTGGCATGCTGCCAGCGTTGTTGTAATTTTATTTTCGCTTCTTCACGGCCATAATAAAGCCGAAAGCCCATCGCCCAGTCATAGGTAATCGGGCAGGTAATGTCAGAGGTGTTAGGAGAAGCCAGCTACAGTTCCAGTCCAGAATCCAGTGGGGTTCTGTTAAACCTTAGTCATCAATTCCAGAGTTCATGGAGAGAGAGAGAGGGTAAACATTCTCTCTACTGAAGTCAGCACAGATAGGCAGAACTGATAGTTTTGGTGAATCATAGCAGAGGACCGCTGCTGAAGTTTAGAGGTGCAGTTAGTTGTGTTCAGGAGATTCCAGGATAGGCTGTGTAGAACCGAAGTTTGTGCAGAGATTGTGTAGACACTTCGTAGTCGTTCCAGCTATCAGTGGACTTAAAGTTAGAGTTAGAATTTAGAACAGCTAGTTTGGAGTGTAGGCGACATCAAGTGCAGTGTAGTTCATTTCAGTTAACCTTACCTTCTTTCTCCATACAGGTGAAACTTGTGGATGAAGGGTGGGGTTGGTTTTTTGATGATACATCATTTCGTCATTTTTTTCTTCCTGAATTTGGTTGTTTTCAGGAGTGCTTACACTGCAATTTTATGTATTTGACATGTATATGAGTTTGTTTATAGGTGTATAATAAACTTGTATAAATTGTAGCTGGCATCAGTCATTTCATTTAGTACAGTAGCTATATGTTGTCTGTACCGTGGTGTTTGTGAATCTTAATTGAACCTTATCCCCATAGGGTAGTTAGAGGTGGTTCGAAACTATAGCCAGCAGAAACGTCCGAAATGGTGAGGAAAGAGTCCAATCTAGGTTCTCAACCTCGGGGCCAATAGTTTCACTTTCACATATGCACTATCATTTTCTTCAAAATCTAATTTTCCAGTCTTTCTTCTCACTAGTGTCTTGTCACTACATGTAGACAGTCTCTAGTCCTAAATCCATTTCGTGACAAAGTGGGTGGCTACGTCCTTGGGATAAAGTCTGTGATTGTATCTACATTCATAAATTGTCTCTGAAGAAAGTTCTGGAAATAGATTTCTTAAATATCCCCTAGACTGAGCTATATTAAGACTGATCCAGCTATAAAGTTTTTTTCCACAGGTTACAGTTAGTTAGATGATAGTTGTAGTAAGGTTGTTTATGACTTAGAGGTAATTGATGGCTAATTGAATTTTTTTTCTTAACAGGAAAGTAAATTCGGGTTTTGGGTAGCTGGATACTTATAAATTTTTTTCAGGTAGTTCCTTCCTTTGGCTTCTTTCTGTCATTTTCGGTAATTTGTGAGTTACAGCAGTTCACAAGTAAGATGGCGGAATTGGTCCAGTTACGAGCTGCTTGGCGGGAGGCAGTTGAGGAGATGGGAATAGATAAGGCCGAGACCAAGGCATACCTGGAGGCGGAGGAAAAGGAGCAGGCAGCAGAGAGACAACATGAACTTGCCATGCGTTCTCTGGAACTGCAAATTGGAGCCTCGGATGACATTTTAAAGAAATGGGAGAGAGAGCGACAAGAAAGCGCCAAGAAACGGGAGATAGATCGACTAGCAAAGGCGATGGAGCAACTAGCAAGGGAAAAAGAGCAACAAGAAAGAGCCGATGAATCTAACCACTCTATTTCTCAAGTTATGTCGCCCATATTGGACCACCCCTCTGAAAATCTTGCGCCCATAGCAAACGTGTCGGCTCAAACCGCGCCCCAACTCCAGGAAAAGGACTTTCCGTTGGAACTGGACCCGAAGCCCAAACAAGGGAGGGGGTTAAGTAAGGAAAGCAGACCTTACAATGCTGGGAACATTACGAAGCGATCCCAGGCGTGGAAACTGCATAACAGGGGGAATAATGCGAGCAAGCATTATAATTCGGATGGCTACCGATTCTCCCATGCTCGTGAGACAGCACAACATACTCGACACGGAAAGTCGAAGACAGGGTTCGAATCCCTAATAAGGCATGTTTCGCCAGCTCCCCAGTGGGACAGCGAAAAACGACAGGCAGAGGCGCATTCGCCTGACATCCCGGTGCAGCCTAATGGACAAACTCTGATTGTGGAAGTACATTCTTTGTCGTCGGGAATTAGGCCCCCGATGGTATTAGCTCCCTCAGGAGAGGGACATACTGACAAGAACTGTATGACATATGTCAACGACCAGCGCACTCTTAAAAGGGCACAAGAGAGCGGACCGAGCGAACATATGTTTCCAACCAGCCCTGGAGCCCCATCCGACCAGCACTTTACTCAGACAGAGGAGGACAGTGATCTGAGTGACCGTTTGCCTATAAATGGAGATGGGCCCCACAACTCGAGTATCTCTTTTACAGGAAACGACTCTTGTAACGAGGAGCCTGAAAAATTGGCTATATTTTCCAATTTGTTTCAAGGAACATTGGAACAAGTCACTGAGAGCTTTATCTCAGATTCTCCGCGATCTAACGGGATCTTAAACCGTCAAGTGTCACTGCAGGACACATTCCAACTGACGCCAGTAACTCTCACAGGGGAGGGCAAGGTTGAGGGTAGAACTAGGGTGTCAGACGGAGAGCTCCCGTGGTCTACAGTTTCATCTCACCAACTTTTCAGGCCAGAAAAGAGTGAGAAAAGCGGCCTTACGCATTTGCAAGGAGCTATTTTGGAGAGCTCTGTCCCGCTTCATGTTGGTAGGGGAAGAGCGATCACAGAACCACTGCCAGGGGCAGATATTACCTATCTTTTCCCAAAGATAGAAGCTACTGGGATCAGTGAGGATTCAGTAGAAACCAAGCAAGAGATCGGAAACTCGACACCAGAGGAACCCGAGATGGGGCATCTTCATTTTAAGGTACCAGCAATTTCAAACCCGCTGATGAGCAGCAAGGTAGTCGCCATCGCCAGGCCTCTACATAGCAATTCGGTCATGTCAGTTGACCAAGCCAGCATTTTGCCGGACAAGGCAAGGGAAGTTCCAGACCCGCCATTGGAGGGCACAGGTCTGAAGAGAGGTCAACTCTCCCACCGGAGCATGGGAGTAGTTAAGGAGAGGATGAAGGAACAGATGCGCGTTTCTTTGGCCAACAAATTTTTCCAATTTTGGAACAGTGATTTTCGCTCGAGGGACATTACAGTCGGCCGCAGGTATCTCAGGTCAACCAGGTACAGGCCATACAAATGTAAACACCCAGCAGAAAGCCTTTATCAGACAGCACGTAATCCGCAAATTACCTGTACAGTGGTCAGGGAGTTGTGCGGGAGCTGTACTCCACCAAGGCCAAGGACACTTATCCGGAAGAAACCCTGGAGGAGAAAATTGAGTAAACAAGGCCAGGTGCACACAGGAAGGAGGTATGTTATGGTTGAATAGCCCAGCTGCCTGCCAGTTGCAGAGCGATTCAAAGACAGAGGGAGAGAAAAGAGGAAGAGCGACCATTTGTGTTGCGGTTGCAAGGCGGTATTCACCAGTTGTGATCTTACAACTTTAGGGCATACCAACAGCTCTGGAGACCTAGATAGGGGCCAGTCTGAAAAGAATACAAGTTCCAGTAATCTAGCACGGAATCCCGTACTTCAAAAGGGGGGAGTAATGTGATACTATACTGTACTTTATTTTTTCAAAAGGCCCCATGTCTTTCTCTTTGCATTATTTACACTATTTCTAGGAGGGATTACAGGTAATCCTTCTCCATGTTTCTTCTCCTTCTATTATTTACGTTTTTTTTCAAGATGAGATCACGATGGAATTTCTCTCATCTGCTTTATGTTTCTTCCCTGTGACTAGTAGGGGGAGAAGTAGGACATTCGAGATTTGGTAAGCATCATTTTTGCGTGGGGACTTTATTTAATTTTTCTAGTCTAGGCGTAGCAGTAAGTTTCTTGGGAAGTGGAGTTTAATTAAATTCGTAACTTCAGAGCCATCAAATACGATCTGAGTGATAGACATGAGAAACTTTATAGGTCCATTTAATTCCTTGTTGAAGGAATAGCGGCATGGTTTAAAAGTTGAGATATCACCGCTTTGTATTATGGCAAAGTCGGTCGGGAGAGAAACCCGCATCTGTGTATCATATTTATTTACAGAATGACGGGAGCGTGTGTATTTGTGATTTTTTTGAGAATGTAATGCTGCAAGTTATTTATATTATAGTACACATCTATCTGTAAGCACGGAAGGGAAAGAGGCGTAATTTGTAAAGCACGTGGGCGTGTTGGTTACGGTATATTTATTGATACGATGTTCAGAGGGACGAGGGGGAGAGAAGCACGTGGTCATAAAATTGTAACCACGTGTTTGTAACTACTGAGATTTAATTGATAACCATTATGTATAACTTTTGACGGCATATATATGTGTTACGTGCAGTCTTTGATATCTTACAATATTATACATTGGTATACTTGTTATGTTCGCAAATATTTTGTAAACAAAATAGTGCTTAAGGAAAAGTCATTATTGAGTTACTTCCCTTGAAAGTTGTGTCGGCTCTTTCGATCGAACTCCGCGGATAAATCCAGTTTTCTGTGATTTATTCTTTGTTTGGGTAGTAATAGATTGTTCTTGCTTCAGAATATCTATGGCCTGAATTTATGTGTATTGTTTGTCTGAGTAGGACGAGTCTGTCTTATATCTGTATATCTTTACATATCTAAGTCGAACTATATGTTCTGTTGTCTCTAGAGAGGTCAAAGGCTATTCGGCGGATGTGTCGCTAAGGAGTGGTGTGATTTGGCTTCGTCCTGATAGGGACTGTGTCTTCTATGTCGGCTTGTCGCCGGGGAAAAAGTGATCTCAGTATTTGTGGGGAAAGTGATAGTCGTCTAGACCTATCGTGTATGCTTTACCCCAGTGTTTATTCGTATTGCCAAGGAATGGCAGAATCATATTTCTTATACCAAGGTAATCAAAGATACTCTTATGAACTCTCGTACGAAGCCACCATTTTCGATAGGTACGATTTGAATGTCTAAGAGAATATATTTGACTCGATGAAAACGACTTCGATTCCTAGCAGCACTATATTCTGTAGAATGCAGTCAATTGTTCATGATCAAATCTACAGAGCAATGCAATGTTTTATGAATGACTAACTTTAGGACAGATTCATTATCTGTATCCAAACGTGAGTGACAGCTCACGAGTGAAGCCATCTTGGAACCAAACATGTAGTGACTTTCAAGAAGAGAAAAGGGATGCCCGTATTATCGCTTGATTAGTCCAGAGATCACTGCTACACATGAGCACCCTTTATTAGCGGTTCAATATTATTATATGAAAAATATGTGCTGAACATTATGTTGGAGAATCGTCGCTAAACGAGATTAGGTTTAGAAGCCATCTGAAATATTGTTTATAAGCTGACGTGCTCAGTCAGTGAAGTCAGATGATATATATGTATGGGAGATACTGAGGGCTTGGCTACTGACAGTCCATTATAATATTATTCTACATGAGTGCCCATGTAACATAACATTGCAAGACCAGTTATCCACTGTACCATGATGTATTATGCCAACCTGTGATTTGTCACTATCTGTGCTGTCGAGTGTGTACGTCCAATTAAACTTTAGTAAAGGTACACAGTCGTTGGTGTCGATGACTTCCAGCCATACATGAGTGTGAGAAAAGAACATTTGTCAACACCACGAACCCTTATTATCATTCGCACATTATACACTCAATCCATGTCTACACACCACTGCGTAGGTCAAGTTGACATTCCATACACTACAGTGGAGCAAACAACACCATAGAGATCTTATCAACTGATGATGATGATGTCTGCTTCCATCCACTTATATTTATCCTTTTGGTGGATATCATTAACGGGAATAAAATAACAACTTTATCAACTGGTGGACCAGCTTTCTGGGTTTGACCTCGCAGAAGTTCAGAAGTCAACAGATTACCGATACCAGACCGTTTCCTGTGGCTGATACGACACACTTGCAGTATTGGTTTGCTCTTTGTCAACACTTCGTCACGTGACCTGTCAAGTGAATGCAGTATGTAGGTCAGCGTTGTTGACATTTTTACATTAGACATTACAGAGTTTCACAGAACAGTTGGATCAATTCTTGTCAATGTTAACAGGAAGACAGTATTAGTGAACTAAGAAGTCCTATTTTCATCGATGGATCTTCTTGTTTTCCATATATGAACTTTAATATTTAAGGCCAGAATGTTTAATTGAATAAAGTGGCAGTTTGTTTATTTTCATAAAAAATAACTTTGCCATTACTGTAAAACTGAGCCTATTTTGCAACACATACTATCATACACATAATTTATATATATTTATGTTTACATGTTATTTGTTTG
This sequence comes from Oreohelix idahoensis, assembly GCA_024509875.1. NCBI lineage: Eukaryota > Metazoa > Mollusca > Gastropoda > Stylommatophora > Oreohelicidae > Oreohelix > Oreohelix idahoensis. Next base: position 500,685 of record JAMPIV010013845.1, on the reverse strand, counting down.
TATAGTATGTTAGTTTCTATGTCAGCGGGTTGTGTTTAAGGTTGGGCGGCGTCCTCACAACAGAATATCCCACGTCATAGAGGGTCCGTTGTGGGCGTTTTCTATAGGTGCAATTTTCTTGATTGAAAATTTGCTGCGACAACTGTTGCTTTTGTGTTAGCTGTGAAGTCTGTAATTATTGTTATTTTTGTAATATTTCTTTGTTCTTTAGTTTTGTTTTGATTTGTTTGTAATTTGTTGGTCTAACCTTTTCTATCTTTCAGTTCTATTCACAATTTATATTCATATATTGTGACGTCATTTGTGTTGTTATTCTTTGCAGATTCAGTGATTATTTTCATTGATTTCCCTATTTGATTTATTTTGATTTCTGCAAACGTTCTTGTATTGTCAGTCCTATTTGTACTTTATGTATTCTGTTGGTTGACATATGTTTTATATAGGTATATTTCATAAGACACAATTGCCTGTGCACTGCACTTGGATTATGGTATAAACCAGTACCTGATTATTATTACTATTATACAAGACCTTATTAAAGGCTTGTGACCCACAGATATTGGGATAGTATACTGATTAATCAAGTCATTGAGAACTTGTGGTATTATTATTGGTTCAGGTGATTAGTATTATTGTTAGACATCATGTCTACATTAGAATACTTCATTACACAAGGGAAAGCCCTTGATAAGACTGGTCAACAATTAGAACAATGGGCAGTTGCTCAATATGACAAAGCATTAGCTGCAGAAGAGAGAAGAGCTATGGCAGAAGAGAAAAGATTAGCTGCAGAAGAAAGAAAAGCTATGGCGGAAGAGAAAAGATTAGAAAGAGAAGCTGAGGCTGCTGCTGAACAAAAGAAATTGCAGATGCAGGTGGAGGAAAGGAGATTTGAAGCTGAACAAAAAAAATTAGAAAGAGAAGCTGCGGCTGAACAAAAAAGATTAGACAGTGAAGCTGAACAAAAAAGATTAGACAGGGTAGCTGAACAAAAAAGATTAGACAGGGAAGCTGAACAAAAAAGATTAGACAGGGAAGCTGAACAAAAAAGATTAGACAGGGAGGCTGAACAAAAAAGATTAGATGCTGAAGAGAAAAAAGCAATAAGAGAACATGAATTTGAGTTGGAGAAATTGAGATTGACAAGTATGAGTAATGTTAATCAGGCATCTAGTGGTAATGGTAAACCTTCTACTTACAAGGTTAAGGTTCCACCGTTCAATCAGTCCAGTGACGATATTACATTCTGGCTGGATAGATTTGAACGTTCTTGTCGTACACATAATGTGGATAAATCACAATACGCTAATCAATTATCAGAAAACTTGAAAGGTGAATCTTTGACTAGATTATGCCTTGTAGGAGAAGCAGATAAGGATAATTATGATGTCATTAGGGCGGCTTTGATAAAAAAATATCAGCTAAGTGAGGAAGGCTATCGCCTTTTATTTAAAATGATGGTGCCTGAGACGGGTGTAGAATTCTCAGAATTCACTGCAAAGGCACGTCTCACAGTTGATCGTTGGATTGAGCTTTCCAAAACAGAAAAAACGTATGAAGGACTTATGGATTTGTTGCTCAGAGATAAGATTATGTCATGTGTGACCAAACCTTTCCTTGAATTTATACATGAGCGTAAACCCAAATCTCTAAAAGAAATGGAAGAATATTGTTCCCAATATGTCACTGCACACCCCGACGTGACTTTTGGCAACACTAAGATTAAGGAGAGTATGCCAGTTGCTTCAGCAACACCATACAATCCCAATTATTCACACAGATTTCAGGGACCTCAAAACAGATTTGATAAAAAAGGTAACCATAATAGTTATCAAAACCAAGGTAACCAATCATTTCAGGGTTCTTCTTCAAAGAACTGGAGACGAGCTGATAGCTCTCGACACAGGGGTGGTCATAATTATAGGAATTTCCGTAGAGGAAGTAATTATAGAAACTATCAGGGTTATCCGTCTTGGAGTCAACAAGATCATAATTACAGAGATACTCATTATAATGAATATGATAATGGTAACCAAGGGAACTATGACTCAAACCCAAATAGGGGTTACAATAGAGGTAACAATAACTACAGAGGTGATAATAACCGAGGTAGATCTCAAAACAAAAGACATAAACCACATTTTCAGGCAAACTCTGTACAACAAGAGTCCCATGAAGCCTATAAACAGAGTAAAGATAATAATGATGCTAGTAATATGGCATGTGCCGCTTTTGATTTTGGGAGAGCATCTCAGTGCCCCCAATGCAAAACGTTATTTGAGCCAACCACAGTGTCTACTTTAAGCTGTGGCCATCCTCTTCCTGCTCTTCCGGCATCAGTCGCGCATGATGGAAGAGGTTCTCTTGTCTTACATAAGGGTTTAGTGAATAACAATCCAGTCTCTGTGCTATTTGATTCTGGATGCACCACAATTGGTGTTAGGCAGTCACTCGTAGATCCTTCCCGCGCCACTGGACAAGTAGTCAAATGTGTAACATTTGGCGGCACATTAGAGAAATACTCTACTGCTATCATTAGGATTGCTACTCCTTTCTTTACAGGAGATGTACACGCATGTCTTCTTCCGAATCCGATCGCTGACCTCATCATCGGTCGCATTCATGGAGTCAAGGAATGCACTCCGCAACAAATTTCCACGTGGGAAAGGCAAAACATGCAGATTGCTAACGCTGTAGTCACTAGAGCTCAGGCTCTTAATATGCCTCAAACTTCATCTACTGAAGATAATGAAGTGCATAACCAAGATAATCCCTTGGTAATTTCTCGTGACTCGTTTATAAAACAGCAAGAAGATGATCCCACTCTGAAGAAATTCTTCATTCTTGCAACTAAAGGTGATCCGAATAAAGACACAAGTCGTAAATCATGGATTACAAAGAAGAATGGCGTACTTGTACGTATGGTTCAAGACTCCATTACGTCAAGTCATTCTCAAATCCTGGTTCCCAAGAATTTGAGAGTTAAAATTTTGCAGCACGCTCACGACTCTCAGTGTGCTGGACACATGGGTTTTTCCCGTACTAAGTCAAGAGTCCTTGCGGCTTTCTTTTGGCCATTGGTAAACAAGGACATACGGATTTATTGTCGATCTTGTAAAGTATGTCAGGAAGTTAAATCCAAAGGTCCACGGCATGCTGCACCCATTCAGGCGGCGGACATTCCTATTCGGCCGTTTCAAAAAATGGCCATAGACATTATTGGTCCATTTAAGATCAAGTCTGCCAGAGGACATCAGTTTATCTTGACGTGTGTTGATATGTGCACACGTTGGCCAGAGGCTATTCCTCTGAAGAGCATTACTACTGCTGATATTGCAGATGCTCTTTGGCTTATATTTTCTCGTCTGGGGTTCCCCGGAGAGATATTGTCAGACCATGGCACCCAACTAATATCAGATATCATGTCTCAAGTAATGTCTACTCTGCAGATAGATAGATCTTTAAGTAGTATCTACCATCCAATGTCTAATGGTATGGTCGAACGCCTTAATAGAACACTTAAAAACTTACTGGGGAAGATAACTGAGGATCATCCTCAAGACTGGGACAGAGTTTTACCTGCGGCCCTCTTCGCTTACAGAGAGGTACCCAATGAACATATGGGATTTTCTCCCTTTGAACTCGTCTTTGGCGCGCGTCCGCGTGGCCCTATGTCGTTGCTTCACGATCTCATTACATCTGACAATATTGACGATGACACAAAGTCATCCTACGAATATGTCATCGCGTTGAGACAAAAGATTATCGAAGCATGCAAATTAGCAACTTCTTCTTCTGAATTTGCGAAACAGAAGGCAAGGCAATTTGCCAATAAGAAGAGATGCTTACGACAACTTTGTCCTGGTGACAAAGCATTTGTATTACTACCTTGTAGGGAAAACAGATTACTTATTTCTTGGAAAGGTCCGTACGATATAATATCGAAAATTTCCGATGTCGACTATATTGTCGATATTGATGGGAAGCATAAAACCTTCCACATCAATATGCTTACTGAATTCCATGAACGTCCGGATTATTTGCAACCCATTTTCCAAGCAACGGACAATTCTCCAGAACAACATGGTCATTACTCATCACTGTCCGTGATACAGGATGAGGAAACAAGTTTTTCAGATGTAAATCTTCCTCTTCCAATGATCCCACTTCATTCTAGTGAATCATGGAAGAACGTTACTGTCTCTCCTGATTTGTCTCTAGGAGAACAGCGACAAGTTTCAACTATGTTGCAAACATTTCAGGATGTACTCACTGACATCCCTGGACAAACGAATGTCATTCAATATGACATTGTTCTAACTGACCATACTCCTATTAGGGTTAGACCTTATCCTATACCTATACATTTTCAAGCACAAGTCGAGAAAGAGTTGGATGAGATGACAGATTTGAAAATAATCGAACCATCCACCTCTGCATATTCTTCGCCGATGGTTATTGTGCGTAAAAAAGACAATAACATACGTCTTTGCGTTGACTATCGAAAATTGAATCAAGTAACGAAGTTCGATGCCGAACCTATGCCTTTACTGGAAGAGCTACTTACTCGACTCTCCAAATCTCATTTTTTCACTAAACTTGATTTGTCTAAAGGATATTGGCAAGTTCCTTTATCTGAACGCGCCAAACCTCTCACGGCTTTTTCAACACCTAGAGGTTTGTTCCAATGGAATTTTATGCCTTTCGGTCTTATGAACGCACCAGCTACGTTCGTACGCATGATGCGCCGAATCCTATCTTATCGGTCAGATGTCATTGCATATCTAGACGACATCTGTCTTTTCAGCGATACTTGGGAAGATCACTATTCAGGGTTAGATGAATTGCTGTCTACTTTGCGTGAGCACAACCTGACAGCGAAACCCTCTAAAGCCTATATTGGTTTTAGCGAAATTTCTTTCCTAGGCCACCGAGTTGGTCATGGTTTCCTAAAGACAGAGGACCATAATACTAGTAAGATACTTAACATCTCAATCCCTAAGACTAAAAAACAGGTGAGAAGTCTGTTAGGTCTTATTCAATTTTATGGCAGATTCATTCAGAATCTATCCTCTATCATGGCACCTCTCTCAACACTTCTAAAGAAAGGTTCGCCTAATGTGGTCCACTGGTCTCAGGAATGCCAATGCTCTCTGGATAAGATTAAAACACTGTTTTCAACACCACCTATTTTAGTGCTACCCACTAAAGATAAGACATTCGTTCTTCGTAGTGACGCTTCATCCACTGGGATTGGAGCGGCACTAATGCAAGAGTACTCTGGAACTCTGCATCCTGTAATGTATATTTCCAGAAAACTTAATGCGGCAGAAAGGAATTATTCGGTTTTAGACCGTGAGCTATTAGCTATGGTTTGGTCGATCCTCAAACTACAGAGATTCCTTCTAGGCGCACATTTCATAGTAGAAACCGACCAAAAAGCTCTTACTGCTATACAGAGTAAGAATTTGAAGAGCTCGAGGTCTACTCAATATGCAATTGCTCTTCAACCTTTTCATTTCTCTGTGTGAGCTATTCGTGGATCAGATAATGTGATGGCAGACATTCTGTCAAGATGCCCACATGATTCCACATAACTATTAGGGCTTAGACTTCTTGATATGTCTAGTTCTATAGTAGTTCCTTTTCTATATCATGATAGATACACATTTGTAATTTAATAATATAATGATTGTATCACTACATAGCGGTTCATTGATGTTTATTCACCGCTGTGCTTTGATGATTTTTTTCTTCATAAATCATAAATTTAAGATATCTAATACGAAATGATGATATGAATTTTTTTTTAGGCATTGTGTAATTGCCAGAATTGTATTATACTTTGATGACACCTTCCTGGAAAAATATACTTGTAGAGAAATAATTTCTCTCAGTTTATGAGACACATTCTCACCAGTCGCTCCATAAGTCGACTTAGCCTCATATTAGGCGTTATAGGTATTCCTGATATTTTCATCTGCGCATTATTCATGCGTTGTGAGCCTATTGTACGTTGCTCCTAGATGTATTTCAAAAAAAAAAAAAAAATGTTCCATTTTTTTTTTCCCGGGAGGTGGGGTAAGACTGTTACGTGCAGTCTTTGATATCTTACAATATTATACATTGGTATACTTGTTATGTTCGCAAATATTTTGTAAACAAAATAGTGCTTAAGGAAAAGTCATTATTGAGTTACTTCCCTTGAAAGTTGTGTCGGCTCTTTCGATCGAACTCCGCGGATAAATCCAGTTTTCTGCGATTTATTCTTTGTTTGGGTAGTAATAGATTGTTCTTGCTTCAGAATATCTATGGCCTGAATTTATGTGTATTGTTTGTCTGAGTAGGACGAGTCTGTCTTATATCTGTATATCTTTACATATCTAAGTCGAACTATATGTTCTGTTGTCTCTAGAGAGGTCAAAGGCTATTCGGCGGATGTGTCGCTAAGGAGTGGTGTGATTTGGCTTCGTCCTGATAGGGACTGTGTCTTCTATGTCGGCTTGTCGCCGGGGAAAAAGTGATCTCAGTATTTGTGGGGAAAGTGATAGTCGTCTAGACCTATCGTGTATGCTTTACCCCAGTGTTTATTCGTATTGCCAAGGAATGGCAGAATCATATTTCTTATACCAAGGTAATCAAAGATACTCTTATGAACTCTCGTACGAAGCCACCATTTTCGATAGGTACGATTTGAATGTCTAAGAGAATATATTTGACTCGATGAAAACGACTTCGATTCCTAGCAGCACTATATTCTGTAGAATGCAGTCAATTGTTCATGATCAAATCTACAGAGCAATGCAATGTTTTATGAATGACTAACTTTAGGACAGATTCATTATCTGTATCCAAACGTGAGTGACAGCTCACGAGTGAAGCCATCTTGGAACCAAACATGTAGTGACTTTCAAGAAGAGAAAAGGGATGCCCGTATTATCGCTTGATTAGTCCAGAGATCACTGCTACACATGAGCACCCTTTATTAGCGGTTCAATATTATTATATGAAAAAAATATGTGCTGAACATTATGTTGGAGAATCGTCGCTAAATGAGATTAGGTTTAGAAGCCATCTGAAATATTGTTTATAAGCTGACGTGCTCAGTCAGTGAAGTCAGATGATATATATGTATGGGAGATACTGAGGGCTTGGCTACTGACAGTCCATTATAATATTATTCTACATGAGTGCCCATGTAACATAACATTGCAAGACCAGTTATCCACTGTACCATGATGTATTATGCCAACCTGTGATTTGTCACTATCTGTGCTGTCGAGTGTGTACGTCCAATTAAACTTTAGTAAAGGTACACAGTCGTTGGTGTCGATGACTTCCAGCCATACATGAGTGTGAGAAAAGAACATTTGTCAACACCACGAACCCTTATTATCATTCGCACATTATACACTCAATCCATGTCTACACACCACTGCGTAGGTCAAGTTGACATTCCATACACTACAGTGGAGCAAACAACACCATAGAGATCTTATCAACTGATGATGATGATGTCTGCTTCCATCCACTTATATTTATCCTTTTGGTGGATATCATTAACGGGAATAAAATAACAACTTTATCAATATGCTAGCATCTAACAGGGTTATATGTTATTGATTGTGCATTATTGTTCTGTGAATTCAGAAGATGGGAGAAGTAATTTTAAAGGGAATTATTTTGTATTACATTTTGAATGTGATTACTATTATTGACGGGAAGTTTAGGAATTCCTAGAGATAGAGCATTTTTGTGTTAATAATTTGCTGCATGTAGGGTCAGCGTAAGAAGTAGGCCACAGTACGACTGCCCAGACCGGGCCAGTGAAAATATTGTTGTTGCTGGGAGTTAGTCATGCAGAACCCTGGGTCAGACGGTCTGTGTGATTGTATTACCGGGAAATGTTTATTTTGGGGCTCAGGTAGAGACGGGGAGAGAGAAGAGAGGGGAGTTACGTGTTGAAGAGTCAGGAAGGTAGTGTTATTAGAAATAGATTATTAACGTTTTGTTTAGCTGTTGTTTTTGTTTTTGTCTAAACAGCAGGTGCCGGCTTTGTGGGGAAGAGCAGAAGTTTGATACCACAAATTTATCCCACGGCAAAAAGGTGGCATTCGCAGACACGCAAAGTCGTGCGGAAGGAGAGAAAGAAAATACGTTTTCCCAGGCAGGGGAAGACATTTTTCCAGTGAATAGGATTTGGTGGATAAATCCTGAGCTCTGACGCTCGTTCTGTTACACACGCAGATTTGGCATGCTGCCAGCGTTGTTGTAATTTTATTTTCGCTTCTTCACGGCCATAATAAAGCCGAAAGCCCATCGCCCAGTCATAGGTAATCGGGCAGGTAATGTCAGAGGTGTTAGGAGAAGCCAGCTACAGTTCCAGTCCAGAATCCAGTGGGGTTCTGTTATACCTTAGTCATCAATTCCAGAGTTCATGGAGAGAGAGAGGGTAAACATTCTCTCTACTGAAGTCAGCACAGATAGGCAGAACTGATAGTTTTGGTGAATCATAGCAGAGGACCGCTGCTGAAGTTTAGAGGTGCAGTTAGTTGTGTTCAGGAGATTCCAGGATAGGCTGTGTAGAACCGAAGTCTGTGCAGAGATTGTGTAGACACTTCGTAGTCGTTCCAGCTATCAGTGGACTTAGAGTTAGAGTTAGAATTTAGAACAGCTAGTTTGGAGTGTAGGCGACATCAAGTGCAGTGTAGTTCATTTCAGTTAACCTTACCTTCTTTCTCCATACAGGTGAAACTTGTGGATGAAGGGTGGGGTTGGTTTTTTGATGATACATCATTTCGTCATTTTTTTCTTCCTGAATTTGGTTGTTTTCAGGAGTGCTTACACTGCAATTTTATGTATTTTACATGTATATGAGTTTGTTTATAGGTGTATAATAAACTTGTATAAATTGTAGCTGGCATCAGTCATTTCATTTAGTACAGTAGCTATATGTTGTCTGTATCGTGGTGTTTGTGAATCTTAATTGAACCTTATCCCCATAGGGTAGTTAGAGGTGGTTTGAAACTATAGCCAGCAGAAACGTCCGAAATGGTGAGGAAAGAGTCCAATCTAGGTTCTCAACCTCGGGGCCAATAGTTTCACTTTCACATATGCACTATCATTTTCTTCAAAATCTAATTTTCCAGTCTTTCTTCTCACTAGTGTCTTGTCACTACATGTAGACAGTCTCTAGTCCTAAATCCATTTCGTGACAATGTTGCAGACTTTCTTGCTTGTTCTGTGGCACATTAACACTCTTCGAACCAGAAATTTAAAAAATCGTTCCGATCATAACGATGACTTTTGAAGTAAAAAAAGCACATTTATTTTTTAATTTTGACTTCAAATCAATGTTTTATATTAAGAATACATGTTAACAATTATATCTGTGCTAAAAAATATACAGCTTTCACTTATTTTGACATTGAAATTACATGCGGAAAAACGTAAACACCGCATTTGTCCGCCCGCTATTTTGGATATTTTGTGAACAACTTGTCTTAACACATCATAAACAAAATGCAGTCTGATGTGACTACATCACATCTAGTGATGTAGATTCCTGTTCTGAAGATTATTCAGAGGACTTGGAAACATCTGATGAGTCGGATGGTGAAAATACAGCTCAGAACAACTTAAATCACCAGCCGTACATGCAAAGGTAATGTTATTTCGTTACCGAAATGATAACAGCTGATTTTGAAAAGCAGTAAAACAGTCGTTTTAGTGGGCTATTGTAATCAGTATAGCTGCTTTCTGTTTGTTTTTGACAAAAAGAAACAAATATTTCACCATTCAAACAGTTAACAAAGAACTCATGGCACCAAGAAATAAATATAAAGGGGGTCATAAGTAACCTGTGAATCAGCTGATTTTTCTGACCTCATTTGCCCTGTGTCTCTGCTTTAAAAAATTATTATTCACATTATATGACTTTATGATTGACAGTATTCCTTTGTACGGAAAATGTAATGTGTGTCAATTTTCATGTGTACACTAAACTGTAACTTTGAATTCTATTGTTGATCTGTAAAAATTAATTTTAAATTGTTCTTCTTGCAGATATTTTGGTTATGATGGACTTGATGAAGGCCCACCTTCCAAGCCTCCACCCTTTTTGCCTGAGAGGGTTCCAGGTCTGCAACTGTCAGAGGTGAGGACCAGAGAAAATACGAAGCAGTTTTTAAGGCCCATTGACTTCTTCGAACTGTATTTCACTGCTGACATTGTTGGTTACCTGTGTCAGTTTACAAATGAATATGCACAGCAGCATGGATCCAACAAGCCTACTGTCTTTACTGGATGGTATGATGTTACTCCAGAGGAATTTTATCGCTTTTTTGCTTTGCAAATGTATGCTAGTCTTGTACCAGCCCCAAGTATTGATCGCCTCTGGTCAAGAAAAAGTCTTTACGATGGACTGTGGGCCAGGGCATTTACCGTAAAATCTCGCGTATAATACGCACTCGTGTATAATACGCATTCTTGATTTAGCCCAAAATTTTCTGGTAAAATGGAAATTCGTGTATAATACGCACCATAATTTTTCAAGATTTTATTTTATTAAACATTTGTTAAAAATCTGAAAGAAGATGGAAGATGCTGCGCGATAGTAGTTTTTCGACGAACTGAAAGACCATGTCGCTTCATAAAACGAACTGCCCATCCATATGACGCTTTAAATGTTGTTCTGCCTGTACGAGATTTTATAAGTTCCAGAGCTTTAAGTCGGATTTCAATGCATGAAACACCGATGCCTTGTTGCCTTCTATCCACTACCCACTCCAATAATGTTTTTTTCTAGGTCTGGAAGATCTGGTGGTGACCCATGATTCGCCTTTTTCTTACTAGGCAACACCTGCAGCGCCTCTTTATTTTTTCGCCATAATCGAATGTTGCACTCATTAATGGAAAAATGTCGACTTGCTGCCCGATTGCCGTTAGATTCTGCATATTTTACTACTAAGAGCTTTTTTGCTGCAGTACAACATTTTCTCGAATTCATTTTTAGGGCTCAAAATAATCAAATGACAAACTTCACAACCAAGCTTAATATCAAAACAGATTGAAGACCAAGAGTGCGAAATGCGTTTTGCAACAATGTCTGACACATATGAAAACACATGACACATTCAATTTTGCGCCATTTTCACTGTCAAATGGTGACAAAAACTTGACAGACTTTTCAATGTAGGTTACTTTCGATATCGAAAATTACGTATTGTTTAGTACTCGCGTATAATATGCACCCGAGTTTTAGCGGGCAAAAATGAGTAAAAATTGTGCGTATTATACGCGAGATTTTACGGAAACAGATTCAAAGCAATAATGAGGTTTTTAAAAGTTTCAGACCCAAAGACTGATGACCCTCAAGATAAGCTATGTAAAGTGAGAATGTTGTTAACATATATTAGAATGAAGTGCAAAAAGCTATACCAACCTGATCAAAATGTTTCTGTTGATGAAAGAATGGTTAGAAATAAAGGGTGTTATTCTTTTGGACAGTATATTAGAGATAAGCCAACAAAATGGGGGATGAAGTTATGGGTTCTTGCTGATGCTGTTAGTTACTTATGACTTTGATGTTTATTTAGGAAGAACACTGCAAATGGACCATTTGGTTTAGCTTATACTGTAGTTATTAATCTTAAGAAATCTTTGGTAAGACAAGGATATAGGGTTTATTTTGATAATTTGTATACATCCATTCAGTTACTGAAGGACTTGTGGAAGTTAGGGATTGGAGCTTGTCTTAGAAACAGAAAGGGGTTTCCAGCTGCACTTTCAAATATAAAGGAATTTGAAAAAAATAGTATCAGAGGTGCGATGAGGTGGGTTAGAGTTGAAGAATTACTAGCACTGCAGTGGAAAGATAACAAAACTATAACACTGGTTTCAAGCATTCACAATGCAAATGGCCATAGGTTCAAAGCCACCAGTTTTTTCTCGGCACGCCATGGACCCCGAGTTTACAAAGACAAAAAGAAATTGTAAGCTTAGCTATCAGACTGCAAAGATTGAAAGAAAAACAAAAGTTAAATGTAAAGTTTGTGATACTTTTTTATGTGTTCATGCAGGTAGGAATTGTCTGTCAGAATACCACAAGCCTTAGTAGGAAATATATAAAGATGTGTTGAGTCTTTATTATGTCACCCTCATAACTGATTTTACTCATGTGTTAGTGATCATACAGTGGTACACTAGAAATATGTCTACTGAAGTCATAATTCATTAATTTAGCTAAGATGTTGCAGCTACTTATAATAACTGTAATGTATTCAGTGGAAGATTTTTTTTTAATATTTTTTTTTTTAAAAGCCTAGTTATGTAACATTTCAAAAATTTGCATAATTTTATTATTTAATGTTGAATTGTTTTGGAAATGTAACATATGATGCAGAAATGGTCAGATTATAATAAAATATGACTGTTGTTAATTGTTCTGATAATACTTTTTTTTTGGTCTTCTTTGTGAAATATCATGTTTATAATTTTTGTGTATTTTTCCTGTTGACTTTCCTTCAATTTTTTAAACCTCACATCCATATAAATTTAAAAAATTTTAATTTTACATCTAAATATGATAGTCTGTTCAATTACAAACAATTTGATGTATAACACTCTTGGGTAGACTTCAAATTAAAATGTGTCAAGGCACATTAGAAGTCATATGTCAGAGTATGAGAAAATGATACAAAATATCAGGTCTGAAAAGAGTTAAGGATAGAAGTCAAGGAAGCCCTATAGCAAATACTGCCATGGAAGAGTGTTAGAGACCAGTTGCCTTCTTTGTTGCCTCTGCCTTCTGTAATTCAACAGCAGTCAGATACCCATTTACAGATGGGTAGATTAAAGTGTGCTGCTAAGGGGTTTAAACCTGGTAACTACGCCTCAAGAAGCAAGCACTCTAACTATTCTGCCACTCAACATATTTAGGAGCTATTGTAATTTAGTTACTTCCTATCACTAAAAATGTATTGACAGCAATTTAATTACTAACTGATACACAAACAATGTTAAAGCAATGTGTAAAATTACGGCTAGCTCTCAATTACATTTACACATGATGAAAGCTACCTGAAAATGAAGTCATGGTGCCAGGAAACAGAACATTAAAAAGTATGTGTGATCTACTGGCTTTATAAATTCAAATGTGGATGCTGACCTGCGCTGATATCCACTCACTGCAAATGATATATTCTTCAATGTCATGTCTAGCAAAGTATAGCAGTTTCTGCAACCATCTTGTATCCTGGTTGTAGCTCTCAATTTGTTTCTACCTGTTAAATATTGAATTCTAGATGGTGTCATCATAAATTGCCATGGTAAAACTTACATTGCACGGCCAAGGCACAGAGCTCAACCAGAGTCTCGTAAGGGCACGGTAACCTGCCAGAGTAGATGTCCTGCCTCAGTTGTAAAAAAAACTGATACCTGTGAAAGAGGGAGAAACCAAACCAACATTTATGTCTTTTACAAGCAGCAGAAATCACCTCCTTTCCAACCAAACACAAACCTCTGTGCTAAGAATCCAATGTTGTTTACCCTAACACAACAAGGCAGAAGTTTAAATAATGGCTGTAATGGTCTGTCTGACAATTATTTGGTTTAATCTGAACATTGGGATATAAAATTGTTTATCTGGTTACAGGAGATTCAAATGGATGGATAATTATTAATAGATTTCAAGCAATTTTGTGGTCATGCTCGCAAGTGGTGTTTTAAAAAAAAATAATAATATCACTGAGAAGGCAAAATAAATGATCCTTTATTCAAGTAATGTCTATGTATACAAACTCAAATGAATCAGCTTAAGCTAATTTTTCAGCTAATATAAACATCCTTTTTTTTTTTTTTTTTGGAGAACAAAGTTCAATTTGATAAGAGCCTAGATCAACAAAAGTCACCGTGGTCTAAGCCTCCAGCTCAATTAAATCACTGCTTTACATTTGGCAGTCACAACAAGTAAATCTATTACGTAAAATGTTTTCTTCACAAATATAAGAAGAAGCAAAGAAATGTTGCACCGTGAACTTCCTGGGGGGTCTCGGAGGAGATGAAGAAAGCATAGGACGACTGCTCCCTCAGGCATATCGTAAGAGGTGACTAACATAAGGATGTGCATGGAGTTGGTAATCTAATTATATAAAACAAGTTGCTATAGAAACTACCACAACAAGAGCACATGAATGCTTTGATGCAGGGTTTCCTGCTAAGGGACAAGCTACAGTGGTGGCTCCATAAGGAGTGAAAAGGGAAACAATAATGATGACAGAATTTTGTTTCTTTACCCATGTACTACTTTCTAATGATCATCACCACCATTTTCCTTTGTGTTCCCTATGAAGCATGCAACCACTATTGCAGCTGGTCCCCTTGCAGGAAGCCTACATGGGGTGTAGTGTAAATAAAATGATTGCTCAGTAGCTGCAGTAGCGACCGGCACACAAGGAAGGAAAAGTGATACAGCATATGGCAATCACCAACACCAGTTCAGGACAGGCTCAACGACCTCAAGCTATGATTTTATTAAAATATAATTCAACTGATGTCTGAAAGTCTTTGTAGAAAAAGAAGACATCATTCACTTTAAACTTCTTCCATTAAAAATCTTCACATTCTTTATCAATACCCTTTTCTTTTTTTATCAACAATTTAGTCACACAAATCTCACCTGGTCAATTCCTCATGCAGATTACTGGGCTCAGAAGAGTAAAATTTTACACGAAAGCGAAATGTGTATGGAGGGCCAACTGAAACAAAATTCAACATCAGACATAACAAAAGGAAGCAGAGAAAATATGGAATACACAGGATTGCTAGTAAAATGCACAAACATAAAATAATACCACTATTTCTGTTAAAAAAAAAAAAGAAGAAGAAAAAAGACATATTGAAGCGCTAAACTTACTGTACACAAACATATGTTCAGTACATTTATCAATACAGAAATTTTTTTTTTTAAATGTTTTTATTACACCCAACACACTAGGCCAACAGACTCCTGTCACTTAAAGTAAGATTTAAAACGAAAACAAAATTATGAGAAAGATATTTAATATCATTATATAAAAGAGAATTATTGTGAAAAACAACAGCTTCATATTACTTGTGTTTGTAATGGACTGTCACATTAATATTCCAATCACAGTAAATACAACTTACTTTTGACTTGTTTTCTCACTTGTTTTGTGGGGTCTAACCAGTGCTAAAATGATATCAAAAATGTTCATGAGAATATAACCTAACAAGTTTCTTTCAGAATCTGATAACTGCAGGGGAGAGATGGCAGTTATCAACAAGATTTACTGAACACAAAAAGCCAGCGTATTTACATTATAAACATGTATTTTTCTATGTTTACAAGTAAATGTACTTCAACAATTCTAAAAATAAAAAAATTTTTAAAAAAAATTTACAAACAATGATTACAATGTATATGATACCTTGGCAGAGGGTCTAACACAGACTAGGAAGTGAAATCAGCATTTTGTTGTCCTTAATAAGGCCATTTGGTTGCTTTTATCTCTCTGTTAGATTTTTTTGTACCGTTATACAGGTCTTTAATATTTCCTTCAGATGCAACTTTCTCTGCCTCCATTGCCAATTCATCAATATATTTTTCTTGCTTCTTCTGATGTTTCTGTAGCTTCATTGTTTGCCTCTATGTATATTTCATGAGCCCCATATAATTCCCGAGGGTCTCTGATGAAACAAAGGAAAAAAAAACAGAGCTACCACACCTTCAGGCACGCTGTACAAGGTGACATATGAGGTTGTGCATGTTGTGGCTGGCAGCCTCATCGTGTAAACCAAACTGCTACAGAAACAACTCCTGCAAGAACATGTTAATGCTTTGTGCAGGCTTGGCCAGCTGCAGTGATGGCTCCGTGCTCCATATGGAGCGAAAAGGAAAATGATAAAATGTTATGAACTTTGGCTCAGGAACTTCAAATTTTGCTTGTTTAAAATCTGCATTTTGTCTTTCCTTTATCTTAAAGATGGTTTCTGTTGTTATCCACTCTTTGTGCTGGTATTCTCTTTTATCCCAGAACACTCACATGCAAATAGCTAGGTAATATTCAGAGAGGATGTGACTATCACAACCATTCATTATCTATCTTGAAAACATCATTAACAATGCAAATAACCATGCAATCAGAAGGAAGACTGTTTCCGAAATGAACCAAGTGAACTAAATGAACACCTCTTTATATATATATATTTTTTAACTCTGTATATTTCACACATTCACTGCATAACTATAGAAATATTTAAATCTTCCCACTACCAGCTGCCTAGAACAAGATACAAAGAGCACAACACAGAAAATAATGTTACCACAATAAGCAACACACAGAAAATAATGTTAACACTAGGTAAAATTACAAAGAAAGAAACATCAAAGTTGGTAAAACCAAACTAAAAATATTGTTCTATTCCACAGGTCTGTGTTTGTTACAGAGGATGTGAAAGAGGCTGATCTACATTACTTTTTCAGTCCACTTTTACTGTGAGGCATTGTGCTGAGCTGAAGTTTTCATTTTTGAGCCACATGTGTCACTCTAGCTGGTGTGAGCCAGTGCTGAAGTAAGATTTCTATAATATTATCTATCCATCTGCCTCTAGTGACAGAGGCATCTACTGGCCATGTCTGGAGTCCAGCTGTCACTTTCTGATGACACGCTACACTTCTCAGCCACAAAGATGGGCAAATTTTACATTTGCATTGAACAACCTAGCTTTATTTTCCTGGGAAGGAGCTGCCGAGTTCCATACAGGTTGGGGATAAATCAGACTTTATTTCTGCTGGCACTAAAATCTTATTTGTTCTTCCTTCTTTCCCAATTTTACTTCCAAACCGCGCTAGCATAGTGGTTACCACACTGCGCTGGCGACCAGGTGACCCAGGATCAAACCCGGGTGAGGACATTTGAAGATTTTTCATTGACCGGGATTTGGACTGGATTAACTCGAACCCTGGCGAGGGCTTTTGAAGAAGTGTCGTCGACCAGGGACTGGCAGCTCCTGAGCCGACCCAGCTCTAATGGGTACCTCCAAAATTGGCGAGTATCTGCCTGAATGATGAGGGACACCTGTCTCTGTGCAAGAAAAAAGGGATACTCACGTAAAATTAGTCTCAGGTTAGACATAATAACCTGAGATTTCGCCTCGAGTATTAGCGGGCATACAAAAAAAAACTTCCAAATCAGGTAAAGCTGCACAACTTCTTTAATCACCCGATCACTCTTCTTTAAATGATCTGCTTGCCTATTTTATATTTTCACATCATTTGTTTTGTTTATGTTGATGTGTAGCAGTGTGTTTTTCTGATTCTCCTGTAGTCTATTTGTCTTTTCCTTCATACTCTGTTATTTATGTGAAGATGTGGGCTATCTGCAAAATCAAGATCCTCCAACTGTTTGTCAAATGTCTGTTGCATTCCTGTATTCTTTCCTTCTGTTGTCAGTCACATCATCCATAGTCTTTGACTATGAGGAAGATTACTGGTGAAATCAGGCATCCTTGTCCAACCCACTGTCTACTGCTAAGGGTTCCGACAGTTTACTTTTGTGGTAGGTCACTAACAAGCTATTATTAATTGAAAAATAACCGGTTTAAACAAATGACAGTTAGTCTTCCCATGTATTAAAATGTAATGTTTAACCTTTAGCACGCTGCATAAAAATTCAGAAAACTTGCCCAACCACTGCATTCTTTTTCACAACGCCCCATTTTTATAGTGGGTGACTTGTAAAATTCTTCAGAAAACTTTTTTTGTCATTTGACCAATAGAGCAATACAAATCAAATGACGATCTTTTCGTTACACCCATCATCAGTAGCAAAGCAACAAACTCCCTAGCCAGCCGTGACATTCGGCCGTAATCCCAAATTTTTCCGATATTTCTAATCCTAATCCCTAAAATTATACATACTTGAAAGGCCATTTTACTTTTGTATCCATCTTGGCCATCAAACATATTCTGAGAACCGATTTCAGCGCTTATAAAGACAAAAATCTCATCCCCACCGCATGGCGTCAGAATCCAATAAAATTAGAGCAAAAATGGCCGCATGTTGATGCCGATTCGTTTCGATTTAAAAAATTTACAAAAAATAAATGCGGATACACCCATCGCTTTTTTAAGATCGGAAATGGAAGCTAGCTCTCTTTTAAATAACATTAGAACTTAACATCTGGGGCTGAAATCACGTGTACACAAGTCCTCATGCTAGAAACGGTGATATCCGTAAGGCGCAACATTGCGCCTCCAGCATGGAGAACATAGGTTACGTTCGGCGCAACGCTACGCCCGCAGCGTGCTAAAGGTTAAACAGGCTAACATTAGTTTCTCTATGACAAATATCCAAGTTAAAAAAAACTATTAAAAAACCACTAAAGATTCACAGCTGACGTGCTTACTACTAACACTATCAACCATCATAGTTAGGTCAGAAGGAAGTGTAGCAGAAACTCACACATTTTTTTTTCTACTTACATTTATATTATTAAAATCTGTATACTGTAGCCCAAAGTAATCCTTTTCAATGATGTCTAAGTGGTAAAACACTTGTTCAATCAATGTAGCACCATCAGCCTTTTTCTGAAGAAAAAAAAAAGAACTCTAATATGTTTGCCACTTGGAGATACAGAAAGACTGGCAAGCATATTATAGAATTTCCACCGATTTTTCAATAAAAAAAAATATACCATGAAGTTTCCATAAATGCTCAACATGAAATGTCTGTTCACTGAAGAATAATGGATATTTTAACAAAAATAAACTGTTTAAAGTGGCTTATCATTTCTGCCAACAAATGAGATAAACTTCTGCAGATAAAAGATATATACACGTCGTGGTTAAACAGCAAACTTTTTTCACAATCAGTTTTTGGTAGCACTTCTTATATCTGCAAGACTTTTATGTGTTTACATTTCCACAAAAGTGATGTCTGCGTCATGAACTTCAGGAAAAAAGAAGAGTCAATTTCTACCTTCCAATGCTGTACATATGAGGCAATAAACAAAGGCTGAAAGATAGATCAATTATCTACCTTTGTCTAAATAATAGTTACACAGCAATCAGCATGTACACTAGGGACTTCAGTTTGAAGCAGGAAGAAAACCTGGAGGTGAACATGACATTATATGGCAGAAACCACAAGTAAACTGTTCTGCTGAAACTTCTAACCAACAAATAGATTAATCTCTTTTTCCTCTTCTTGGATCCTTAGTCCTTGACTGACAAAGTAGTCAGTGCCATCATGCTTAGTGGCGTCTTGTAGGGCAGCAACAATTTGTCCCCATTTTGTTCAATCGAACAGATGGCCCACTACTGTTCATTTGAACCCAATACCTGTTCTATAGTTAGGGGTGAATCATTCTTCTTTTCCAGTTTCGCTATTATGAAGCATGCAGTCACCACTGCAGCTGATCCCTTAGCAGGACACCTATACTAAAGCATCTGTGTACTCCTGCATTAGTGAATTACGTAGCCTACTTGTAAATAATCTAATATTGGAATTCTCTTTTATTCATACCTCTTACATTTTAGTAGCCTAACAAATGCTCTAGCCTATAAAATTGTCTTGCCAATTTGCTGTTCTCGGTTATGCTAAAAAGTTTACTTTAAATACGTACATTCACATCCACCGTTATATCAGTTCCATCTAACAACATTATGGTACAGATCAGAGCATTTTTCTTCTTAAGTGTAGAAGTCTTTGTTGATTGACTTGCATTCCCACGACCAAAGCTGTTATCAACATTATTCGAGAATTGCTGCGGTCGGTGAGTTCGACGTCTGCTAAACAATCGAAATAATGCCGCCATTCTCCTATATTGAATTCGCCAAACGATGGAGTGGTTAAACCTTTGAATACTTTCTCACATAAGACATATCGGCAAGGAATAATGGCAACAATACAAAATACAATAATAGAAGTTGTCCCTCCGTTGTTGCCACTTCGTTTGAGGCGAAGGAACGTTCTCTCTCTTCTTCCTTCTTACGGGCGGTTACGGTGTCACACGAACATTACCGTCTGCGAAGTACGGTACTTCCTTTTTCTTCCACAGTACGGCGTCCTGGCAACGAGTCCGATCATTGAGCTCAGATTCTCAAGTTGAAATTAATATTAAATCGTCACTGAAATGACAACAGAAAACAGAGTTGCAGTGAAGCATTTGTTCGAGGGAAACTCACTGGGTTTGCAAATGTTATGTTAAGTGTTGCATAAATCACTATGGATTTTAAATACTGTCTTTTTTTTCCACCCTAAACCATTAACCTAAGTGTTGTGAAGAGTTCACAGATGTTCCCGAGCTCTTCGAGTGGGCTTGTACCGTGGCCAGTGCTTTAACTGGAAAAGATATATGGCGTGACTGAGAATATATTTTTTTAAACCTATATGGGGCGATATTGTGCGCTGTTTTAACCCCGTGTACGATGCTATTGAAATACAGAAATAAAGAAAAATAAGGTAGGCCTACATCTCACGGAAAGGAGGAAAAACACATACAGAAGTCCTAGAAAGAATACGAATAAGATAAAAACTCTTCTCCTCCAAGTACCATGCTTGGGGACGTAGGTGATCATGTCTCACCACAGCTACCTGTACCCAGTATTGTTAATCAGTTGGCTCCTTTCCATGCCATGATATCAAACTGTCAATTATGTTGTATCTTCTCTCTTTTGTCTTAAGTATCTTCTCTCTTTTTTGTCCCTATCCGTCTGTGTTTCCTATAATCTTTCCTATTGTCACAATATATTTCAGCTGTCTTCTTCTCATTACATGCCCAAAGAAAGTGGCACTGCTTCCTTCTAATGCGAGCAATAAGCTTCCATTGCATATAGGCTCGTTAAACTCTTTAAGTCCCGAAAAACGTTAAATCGGCTATCCGTTTAGACCTGTTTGACCCGGTCAACGTTAAATCGTATTTCGTATCTTTTGCTCCTTTCTAGAGCTGTTTTCTAATTTTAACAACCCAAAACGTCATTTCTGACAGGAAGAACATTCTTTTAAATGCCTCATGTTTTTAAGAGAGGACGTGTTTTTGTGGTTTCGTATTAATTTAAGATTTTTTAAGCGCACATTTTATAAGATCAAATGGCCACACCCACTGCTTGTGGTAGACTTCGACGATTAACGTTTGATCAAGCTAGGAAGTTATTTGAAGACATGTTGGATAGTGATAATAATTCAGGCTGTAGTATTTATTCACAGGATAGCGATGACGACTATGATTTTCAGCAGGAGCCTGAAATTGAGTCCTTGGAAACCGAGGAAGATAATAGGAGGTCTGATGTCAATAATGAAGTTATGAATACAGGAGCATGTAATCAGACTGTAATAAATTCAAATAATATATCTGAGCCAAAAAGAAAAAGAATCAGGAGGGATGGTAATGTTGATTTTGTTAGTAGGCCTAATACAAACAACGTGGTTTGGCATTCAGTGGCAACTGGAGAAAGTAAAGCAAATTTTGCTTTCTGCCACACAAGACAGAACATAAATCCAGCTCTGTATAGCTTGCAAACACCTTGATTTTTAAAAATTTTACATGGATGATGCTGTTGTTAGCACTTTGATAACCAGCATTTGCCTATGCTGCAAAAGTTGTTGAAATAAACAACCCACATAGAAAGTATTCATTATTTGCTTCATGGACACCACTCACTTATTATGAATGGCTCAAGTTTACAGCTGTAATGATTGCGATGTGACTGGATCGAAGACCAAAAATCAAAGACTACTGGCGCACTGCAGGACATTTTTATACACCTTAATACCACGAGATGTTTTTGAGAAACCATTTTCAAACTATTTATCACAGCATGCTGCATGTTTGTGAACCAGAAGATCAGGACACAGCTAAAATTGAGCTTATTGTTGAGATGCTGTTGACCAAATTTCAAAATGCTTTTTATCCATTTGAAGAGGTTTGTATTGATGAGATGGTTAAAGGATGGAAAGGTAGGTTTAGGCACAAACAGTTCAATGCAACCAAGCCCCACAAATAGGCCCTACCATATCAAAACATTTGGACTGTGTTATTCAGCAACAGGCTATGTTTTCAATTTGAAAATTTATTTTGGAAAAAATACAGCCTATGATCCTAGTCTAGATCCCAGTTCTGCTCATGCCGTGAAAGTGTTATGCACTTTTTTTAAGCCACTGAGATCAGGACATCATCATATTTTTGCTGATAGATTTTATCCATCCAAAGCTCTGATTGAATATCTGCTTGCACACAATTATAATTATACAGGAACCCTGAATGTCAACCACGTCGGCTTCCCTCCTGAAATAAAAAATCTCAAGCTTGGCCATCAATAAATGAAATGGTTTTTGGACAACATTATGTGTTGCCTGGAAAGATAAAAAAGCCCTGCATACTTGTTTCAACTAAATCAGCTGTCACAATGGTTGAGAAGGGCAAGGGTCAAATGGTTGGTTACTACAATATGCACAACCATAAAACCAGACAGTGGTGGAAGATTTACCACTGGATGATTGACAGGTAAATGCCTACATTCTATACAATTTGTGTCAGGAAGGTGCGACAACAAAAAGGAAGCTCACACTTCAAGATTTTAAACAGAGTTTGATTGAGGATCTGTCCAAAGAAGCTTCTCAGCTGACACCAGGCGGTATAATAGATTGCCCACCAAAAGTTCTAGACACTCCGTGAAGGAAATGAAGTAGAACGGATGATTAGAGCCAGTGTGGAATATAATGGAAAGGACAGAGTCTGTGTTCATTGTAGCGCCAGTGGAAGGCGTTGCACATCAAGCTTTGTGTGTATAGGATGCACGGGCACTCCACCTTTGTACAAAAAATTGCTTTGTAGCTTATCATAAGCAAAAATATATATAGGGTATGCCTAGATATGAATAAGCTTTGTAAATAAAATATTCTTTTCCCTTTTCTGATATGTTCAATACAGTTTGAAATTTCCATTTTTTTAAATGCTAGGGACTATTTTTCTGTAAAAATTTTTACTTAGGATTTCATGTGAAGTAATGTTTATACATAGTGTGAATATATTTGTGAGGGATCTTTAGTGATTTCCTATGGATTATTTGTTGTCTTATGGATTATAAATGATCTTCAGAAGAGGAGCAATTCAGCAAGGTAAGAATATATATATATTTTAAAAATTTACCTGCTGTTTCATCTGCTTCTTATTCAGCCTTCATTTTACCTTGCATTTTACATTTTACTAACTAATAATTTTTGTTGATATAATTTAAATTATGCACAAGATGCAGTTACTAACAATCATTGTCATATATAACAACCAAATCATGCATGTGTAAATAATATAATTCCCAGCCGCGCTGGTGTAATGGTTACCACACTGCGCTGGTGATCAGATGATCCAGGTTCAAACCCGGGCGGAGACATTTGAAGAGTTGTTGTCGACTGGGATATGGACTGGATTAATTCGAGCCCTGGCAAGGACATTTGAAAGAGTGTCATCGACTAGGGACTAGAATAACCTGAACGGCTCCTGAGCCAACACAGCTCTAATGGGTACTCTCCAAAGACGGCGAGTATCTGCCTGAATGGCGAGAGGACACCTGTCAGTGTACAGGAAAAATAGGATACTCACATAAAAATCAGTCTCAGGTTAGACATACTAACCTGAGATTTCGCCTCGAGTATTAGCGGGCGTACGATTAAAACAAAATATATAAAAAATTCCAATCTTTCTGATGTATAAACTGAAATTTCCTGTTATTGCAATCTGTGAAATTAACAATTTTCTGGGTGTTTATTGACTAAAAACTGATTGTACTTTGTTAGAATACTTCTGTTTGTGACATTTTGAAACTTTACCCTTGAATATTCTCCTGAGGAACAATTATAGAAGAATTTGAATGACTACTTTTGCTCTAATTTTTCACTGGCTTATTCTTTCAGCCTCCATTTTACCTTGGATAACTAATAATTTTTAAATGAAAGCTTTTATGCTCGTAGCACAAGAGTAAAGTACATCCATTTACCTTCAGTTTCATATACAACAACAAAGTTATTTATGCATATGAACATTTATAAAAATTATTTCCAAACAACAATAAAAACACACTGGGGTGGCCATTTTTGTTTGGGCCAAACCCACTTTTTTGCTTGGGACTGAAAGAGTTAAGGACGTCCTCATTATTTTGTTGTTGTTGCTGTCCATTCTTTGTAAAACCACATCTCCCTGGCCTCTAGTGATTTTTCTACTTGTTTACCAATTGTTCAGAATGCACTTTTATATAATAGACAAAAATTAGATAAAATATTTTGAACATATAGAGAGATATAACACTTTGTTGAAAACCATATTAGAAGGAACAATTTAGGGCAACTCAGCAAGAGAAAGACTGCTTTAACACATTAACTACCGCAAGCCGCTGTCAGCGGCTCACAAAATAAACACATTTGGACCGCAAGCCGCTCAGAGCGCCAATCTAATTTTAGTAATAAAACAAATGAAAAATGTACTGAAACACTTTCTGATCTGGTTCGAGATTTTAAGTTGCTACCGGAAAACAAATTCCCAAAGCATGGTTGTTGTAGAACACTGAAAAATAGATATTATGTTCATATTTTTCAGCGTTTTGGGTTAGTTACCAAATCGTGTAAAACTGTTTACTGTGGCAACTAGTGATAGGACTACAAAAAATGCGCGTACATCTCGTCTAACGGCTGAATAGGATAGAAACGTGTTTCAACAATTGACTGATAGATCTAGCGACGAGGACAAGAGTGAAAATGGTGTGCACATTGATTGAAATTGTGATTTTGATAGAGATGGGGCGCAAGCAGTTATAATTGTGAAAATATTGCAAGTCCTTGGCCATCGGTGGGCCGTTAAATAGCAACAACCTCTATTAGAGTTGCAAACGGTGCTTATTGTAATAGTACATTCATTTATCTTTAAAATGACGTGAAATTCATAAAAATATGTAAACAATTACAAAAACTACAGCTTACTTTGTGCAAACACCTACAGGATGAAAATGGGAAAAAAATTTAATTTGGCCACAGTGTGTTTTTAAATTCGGTAGTTAATGTGTTAAGTGGGAATATAGCATCGAGAAATGAGCCAGTCATTGTGTAGCATCAAGGCAAGAGAAAGATATTGGCTATCCATTGTGGCCAACCTTTGATGCAGAGATTACAGTGATCTTCTGGCACACAGTTTATTTTGCCAGATTCCTTCCTGATATCTGTAGCTACAACGTCGCTTAAGGAGATGGGCTGATTTCCTTAAGACGGATTCAAACATTGTTAATGAAAAATAATTCCAGATATTCTGACCACAAAAATCTGAGGAAGACCATGAAGAAGCTCAAGCAATGCTTTGAGAAGATCTTGCCACCAGTAATAAGCTAGTTGATACTCTATCCATTGAAAGTGAAATATCAGCTCAATTATTATCCATTGAAATATAAGGATCATTTATTTCATAAAGGTTTGGGAGTACCACATGATGATTTATGTGTACACTATTATCTTTTAATACCAAACTATTCCAGTTCATTTTAAGCTGGTCTTTTAGTTAACTACTTCAGCAAACTTATATTTTAAACATAAAATGGATTTTAGACTTACTAGAAAATGAAATTTGGGCTTCACTTTAACATGAGTCCAGACTAACCCTCTATAAATATACATAATTTACCACCGCATCAGAAACACATGTCAATTCATTATTACTGCCAGATTTACAGCTTCAGTTTCTTGCTGTTCCCAACTGTACTTAAATTAGTTATGCTAAGTTAAAATTGGGGGGGGGGGGGGGGGGGGGGGGGGGTGTGTGTGTGTGTGTGTGTGTGTGTGTGTCACTACATCTAAGGGATTTCACTGTTAACTTAGTAACACAATTTCACTTTTTGGAGTAGATTTTGAAAAGTTATTCTGTTTTGTCTTTTTCTATTTTTTGGAAAAATAGTTGGTGGAGGAGAAGAGAGACTCTTTTCATAAATTGTTTATGTTATGCTGTCTAACTTCTACAGTGCATTTTGTACAGCGAGTGATGCATGAGCAAATTTACAAGGACAGTACAAATTGTAGCAAAGGGACAAAGCCTTCCAAAATGACATCACAGATCCATTAAAATTGCTGCGAGGCCAAATATACTTTATATGTGTCTCCAGGAATGGCTTTACAGTCATGTCCTTTCCAGCTCAGTTTAATTGCTGATTATAATTAATCTATTCTCGTTCAAGCAGCCTCATACATTTCATATCAACACATGTGTGCCAATTTTAGTAAGGTGTTCATTATGCACACTTAACAAAAATTACTAAAGTAGCTTTAATCTCCTTAATTTCCTTTCAGCCACCCATGTCCTGTTAGATTAATATCATGGCAGATTGCTTTTCTGTGCTAATAGTGATTTAATTCTAGCCTCCTCATTTGATTTATCCAAACAGTAAATAAATATGATTTGCTGGCTCTCGAGCACAAAGTTGAAGGTTTAACAGAAGAACGCATATTGCTGGCATTTCAAGCAATTGATGAACTGATTCCAACCCTTGGAGTGTTCTCGCGCATATTTCAAAAGCTCAGACAAGACTTCTTTGGTAAATATATTATTTGCCTTTAGTAATTTGATTTTTCGATTAGCATTTTCTGTGTTAGTTGTAATTAGCTTTTAGTAAATACCTATAGTAATTATACAATTATAAATTAGTTGTAATTATTGTTAATATAAATTTTGTATATATATATATATATTTGCTAAAATATATGTCTGTTTTGTTACACATTAAAACAAATTGTACTCTTTGTTTACAATGAAGTAATACAATGTACACATTATAACATAAAATTACTGCACTGTACGGTCCTTTACTGTAAAATGATAAGTGTTTCTGGGATGACCATCGTAAGTATGAGTGGCCATTAGTCGCATGCATTGTGAAGTCGAGCACAATCTCAGCAATATATATATATATATATATATATATATATATATATATATATATAATGGTGTTTATTATGTGTACAACATAGTGTGTAACATCTGTGTGTTACCGGGGCCAAAAATTGTTAGTCCTTTTATCATCATTGCCGTTCAGATACCCAAGAAGCATAGGCCTTCAACAAACTAATGCCAAGTTCTCATGTCCCGTGCCATAATTTCCAGGTCTTACCATGTCTTCCTCATCTCATCCATTTCTTTTCTCCGGTGTTGTTTCGGTCTCCCTCGACCTCTCTTACCCTGGGGATTCCAGAATAAGGACTGTCTTGCAATCCTACAAGCAGGTTTCCTCAATGTGTGTCCTCGCCATCGCCACATCTTCTTCTCATCTCTTGTTCAACTGGCACTTTTCTGATTCTTGTCATCAGCTCCACACAGTTTATCTTCTCGTACCATGTCTCATTATTTATGTGTACAAAATATTTTATATTTTGAATTTTCATCCTTTTAACTATCTTTTATGTCTAGTTTTTCCAGGACCTAGTGCTTTTTTTTTTTTTTTGCTCCTGTTTTTAACAGATGTACCATATTCATCTATATAATTCATATTTCAAAGGTCTTGGTTTCTTCTTCTTGCTAGTTCACTGTGTTTTGCGCCACACAGTAATGAAGAGTGAATGTAAAACTTGATGACTGTTATTTGTAATTTGAAAAAAAAAACCATCAACAGCAAATTGAAAACTGTATAAAAAGATATGTGTCCATATGGGAAACAAAAGCAAACTGTAAAATACATTCTCCAGGAATATGTGCTCCATGTGAGCAGCGAAAGACAGCTTAATGGCAATTACAAATATAAATAAATAAAAAATTTTAAAAAAAAAAGAAGAAATTTAAATTAATATAATATGCTTTCTTCTTCTTCTTGCGATCGCATCTTTGATGTTTACACCGTCAGACGAGTTCTCATGATGAATTCGACTGTTGTTTGAAGTTCCTCTTTAACTCCATATAGCTTTGAGTTTAGTGTTGAGTCATTGGGCCAGTATATCTTTCTTAACTGGTCATACAGAGGACAGTCCTGTAGAACATGCTCAGCAGTTTGTTCGTTTAATCCACATGTGCACAGTGGTGAAGCAGACAATCGTAGCTTGTACATGTGTTTATTCAGTTTGTTATGCCCTGTCCTGAGTCGAAAAATAGTTATCTGTCCCTGCCGGTCGAGAGTGTGATAGTCGTCTTTGGGTTGGTTCTGTTCTCTTCTGATAGTCTGGATAGCTCTCTTTTTCTCAAAGTATGTGACTTCATTATCTTCTTGTTCACATTCTCCTCCCTTTTTTGCAAGTTTATCTGCCTTTTCATTTCCGGGTACACCACAATGAGATGGTACCCACTGAAGTATGGTTCTCTTTTTGGCAGCTACCTTGTTTAGTTCATTTCTCAGATGCGGGAGTTTACCACCCTGAGAGCTTGCAGGACAGACAGTGCATCTGTGAGGATGACTACCTGGTGGCAGTCAGAGTTGGTGTTATAAATCATATTTGCAGCTTGCTCTAGAGCTTGAACCTCAGCTGTATAGTAGGAACAGAATTTACCAGTGGGAATGTGCCTAGTCTCATAGTGGTTGTCAGGATATGAGATAAAGATACCGGCACCTCCATTCCTAACAGCATTAGTTGCTGATCCATCTGTATAGGCATGTATCCATGATTGATCGGGATAACTTTCTTGGATCATACTCAATGTAGCAGTTCGTTTTTGCAGATCACTACACTCACATCCACTTGTGAGACCACTGACTGATGTATTAATTTGGAGGGCACTGCTGGCCTGCTCCCATGGTACAGGGTATAGGGTGGGCTTCAGTGGTGTTGTCTTCATGGATAGGTCTTCTTGATGCTGTCTTATAAGTCTTTTCCCCCGATGCACAAAGCTGCTACGCTTTAGACGTCCCAATGCCAGATCATCTAGTCTTGCCTTCATTGGGTGCATTGGCATACTGTTGTACTTTTCCATCTGGATCATGGTTTTTGTGTCTCTTCTATGGGACAATGTCTGTAATCCAGCAACCTTCTGCATCTCTGTTATTGGTGTAGTTTTCATGGCTCCTGTAATGAGCCTGAGAGCTTGATTTTGCACCTTGTCCAAAGACTGCAGATGTGAGTTAGCAGCTGATGACCATGCTGCTGAGCTAAACTCTAAGTGTGGTCTTATTACTCCATTATGAATCTTCTTTAGATTTCGTTCGAGACAAGTAAGTAACTTGGTCTTCTATACTGTAGCATTCTCTAAATCCAGCTTGTTCCGGCACCAGGATCTGCTCAGACTCTAAATACCATTTCAATCTGTGGTTGACTATTCGCTCCATAGTCTTTCCAACACAGCTTGTGAGACTGATTGGCCGGTAACTTGCAGCCTCGGTCTTACATTTCCCTTTCTTTAGTATGGGTATTGTGATGGCTTCTCTTCATACTTGGGGTACCGTTCCTTTCAACCAGCTGTGGTTGAATATCTCAAGCAGTTTTGTCTTTGCTGCTGAGCTCAGATTTACTAGCATTTCGTTGCTGATTTTGTCTGGGCCGGGTAACTTTTGAAACTTAAGCTTGGAAATAGCCTTCTGTAGTTCTCCTAGTGTGATGGGTTCCCTCATTGGGGCAGGAGTATCTGTCTGTCCCATGGTTGCCAGTATTTCTTTTCTTATCTCTCTCTGATGATCTATGTTAATGGGTAAGTTGCTTTCTGAACTGTATCTTCTAGCAAACTAGTCTGCAGCTTGTTTTCCTCTTAAAAGTTTGCCACCTTCATCCAATGTGATAGTCTGCCTAGGTGAGGAACGCTCTTCATTTAGAGACTTGACTAATCTCCAAAGTTTCTTGCTGTCTTTCTCAAGGTTCAGCGATGCCGTTTTAGTTCTCCAGCTTTTCCGTTTTTCTTCTAGCTTTGTTCTCTGAAACTCTGCTA
Source organism: Oreohelix idahoensis (assembly GCA_024509875.1). Lineage (NCBI taxonomy): Eukaryota > Metazoa > Mollusca > Gastropoda > Stylommatophora > Oreohelicidae > Oreohelix > Oreohelix idahoensis. Next base: position 470,796 of record JAMPIV010013845.1, on the reverse strand, counting down.
CAGCATTTTTCCATTTGTTGTGAGTTTCAAGTGAAGGCTGAGACTCTGCGTCCTTTCTAGCCCTGTCCATAGCTTCCTGACGTTCTTGGAGTGTGCTGGACCAGTATGGTATGTAGTTACGCCGGCATCCTTTGGGAATGGTTTCTTTTGCAGCTTGTAGTATGCATCTGTTGAAGTCTTTTACCACTGCATTAATGTCTCTGTTCTGTACCTTGAGGGTAGACAGCAGCGTGTTCACCTGATGCCTGAATAAACCCCAGTTGGCTTTTTTGTAGTTCCATCTTGTAATGGCTGGGCCTGTACTGAGAGTTGCACTCTGGACAGTAAGAAAGATTGGGCGATGGTCGCTTCCCCCTAGTTGGTCTCCTACTTCTCTACTAATAGATCCAGCTATATCTGGTGTGGAGAAGGCAATATCTGGTGTGGAGAAGGCAAGATCTGGTGTTGAAGTTTTGTGCCATCCTCTGGAGTAGAAGGTAGGAGTATCTGTGGCATTATTGACTAGGATTAACACATTAACTACCGCAAGCCGCTGTCAGCGGCTCACAAAATAATCACATTTGGACCGCAAGCCGCTCAGACCGCCAATCTAATTTTAGTAATAAAACGAATGAAAAATGTACTGAAACACTCTCTGATCTGGTTCGAGATTTTAAGTTGCCACCGGAAAACAAATTTCCCAAAGCATGGTTGTTGTAGAACACTGGAAAATTGATATTATGTTCCTATTTTTCAGCGTTTTGGGTAAGTTACCAAATCGTGTAAAACTGTTTACCATGGCAACTAGTGATAGGACTACAAAAAAGGCGTGTACATCTCGTCTAACGGCTAAATAGGAAGAAACGTGTTTCAACAACTGACTGATAGATCTAGCGACGAGGACAAGAGTGAAAACGGTGTGCACACTGATTGAAATTGTGATTTTGATAGAGATGGTACACAAGCAGTTATAATTGTGAAAATATTGCAAGTCCTCGGCCATCGGAGGGCCGTTAAATGGCAACAACCTCTATTAGAGTTACAACCGGTGTTTATTGTAATAGTACATTCATTTATCTTTAAAATGACGTGTAATTCATAAAAATCTGTAAACAATTACGAAAACTACAGCTTACTTTGTGCAAACACCTACAGGATGAAAATGGGAAAAAAATTTAATTCGGCCACAGTGTGTTTTTCAATTCGGTAGTTAATGTGTTAGGGAGTGATCATCTTGCCAAGTTTCAACCTCTTCACCTCTGTGATCCAGATGGTTATAGCCCCAGCTCTGGGAGTGGCTATTAAAGTCTCCAACTGCTATAAAGTTGGTGGCTGGTACCTGTATAGAGCTGAGACTCAGGGGTTTGTTGTTCGGACAGTAATAGTTCAGGAGTTCTATTTCCATCTTGTCTACCTTTATCTGCAACAGCTGATATTCTGCTCCATCCATGAAGGTTTTCCTTTCGTGTGCAGGAATGTTATTCCTTACAAGAGTAAGTACTCCTCCTTTTCGTCTATCTTTTCTGTCGGATCTGAAGCATTGATATCCCCTTATTTTAAAGGTTTGATCTGCTTTCAAGTGAGTCTCTTGGATACAGCAAACACTGACTTGCTTCTCATACAAGATGTTTTCCAGCTCTGTCTTTTTGCTGTATCCAGCCTGCTTGCTGTTCACTCCCTCTGCATTCCAGTGCATCATGACAAGTGGCACTCTGGGTTTCTCTTTTTCTGTTTTGTTTTGGTCAGTAGTTCTCCTCCGCCGTCTGCTGACTCCACAAGACGGTTTAGAGGGTCCTCCAGTAGCTGAGGGTGTGCTCTGTTGAGGCTCAGAGCCCGGCACTGCACCTGCCTGGTGGAGCTCCACAAGGCGAGCACCAGTACGAGATTTATTTGACGGTGTACTCTCCATAGAAAAAAAAAAGCGAGTTGCGTGATACTGTGGTTTCCGGTGCGCCTTCTGGCCCAGTATCTACGACTTTAGCACCTGTTCAACGGGAGAGTGGGCTCATCCCTAATCTGTTTATGTTCCCAGTAGTAGACTATTCGCAAGCAGCCTGGGGGTGTCACTGCTCTGCGCGGACCTTGTTTACCAAGGCGGCGTCCGAGCTCGTATGGTGAAAATATGGTTGCGTTATCTTCAAAATAGCCCTGTCTTTCCCATGGCTTTTCTGCCATCCTGCAACTTTGAGTTAGGGAGTTCTGAGCTCCAGTCTCTTTCCCAGGCATTTTATCCTGGCCTGGCACGCATACAGAGGACCCCACTTCTGGTTCTAAGTTAGCAGTTGGGGATAGGTGGGGTAGCACACTGTGCATTCCCCGTCATCCAGGGGGCTCTCCAACTATGCAGAGCTTGCACAATGCTGTGCTCTGGTTCTGGGCTCTCCCAAGGAATCCTCACGTCCTGCACAGAGCCACTTCCAGATACCCACCACCTGCCAACCCTCCATTGTAGAAATCTCCTGCATGCGGCCATCCAGTCAAGAGCCGGTATTAAGTCTGGTGCCCAAGTGATCCCCCCAAGCTCAGTGTGCAATGCTGGGTTCTCATCATGCTGCAACACAGGGGGGATTGTGATGCTCAGCCATCTCTCTCAACTCTGCACCGATAAGTGACATCGGGGACTTAACTGTGCCTCAGTACTGGGAGGCCCCGTTTCCGGGTACACCACACACAGCCAATTGAGGCAACGGTCGCCGTGGGCGTGTCTTCAGTGGGGAAGTTGTGGAGTCTTCCTGTCCATGTTCTTGCACATCCTAACACTGCCCGCAAGACATCGGAGGTTTGGAGAGTGGCCTTCTCTGCTTTTTTTGAGCCGGGGTGGGCTCCCCGGGCAAGTCTCGATGGGGATCGGGACGTGTCCACGCGCCAGTGGGCCCAGCATCGGCCGCATCTGATGGAGGACTTGCTCTGCCAGGTTTGAGTTAATAAATTCCAACTTTGTCATCTTCATGGCATTGTGATGCTGGGGTGCCTGTGGATTTCCTACCGCCCCGGGTAGAAGCCAGAAGTGTACTGTGCCAGCTCTGGGGGAGATAAAGGGGGTGTTTCTGCGTCTCCTTGTGATACGTAGCCAAGGTAGGGCTCACATTGCTCTTTCCCCGCCACCAAATTGCCTGCTGGTTACGCCGAGTTCTCCGAGGCTCTAGGCATGTGACCAAGAGTTGAAGGCAATAGGATCGTCACGTCCTGAGTCTCTGTGCCTGTACGATGGGTTCCGATCTTCAGGGAGCAGTCCACACTCGTTCCCACTCCCAAGACTTGTTCAGTATCCATCTGGCTCCTTCCCACCCACAGAGGGCGTGTACGGTGTAGTGCACCGGTTTTATTATCGAGGTTTGCTCCTCTAGATCCGTTGTGTTTAGCCTGAGGATTCGCACCCTCAGTTACCAGGACTACCTCGAGGAGGGTGTGGCTCTTCACCACGCACAACGATCTTGGGGTATGAGAGGTTTTGCTAGGCCAAGAGACTAACACCGCAATGGTTGCTCCTTTCATGAACAAGAATTCACTAGGCCTAGGGTGAAGCAAGGGGGGAAACCCACTACCGACAACACCAGCACATCATACCCCCTGTCTGTAAAAGACTTTGCCCCTATAATATGCTAAGAAATACAGTTATGGGCCCTCTTCTATCACCCATCTTCTTACTTCCCCATGAATGCAGTGCTGCAACTTTTATTTGCCACCAATTTTTATTTTATTTAGAGATTACAGTCCAAATGTAAGATATGTAGCCCACCTATAAATGAAGAAATAGCATAGTTAGAGAAAATGAAACACCTTTTTTTGAACATGAACCACAAGGAAGTAAAGATGAAGAGGTGGATAAGACAATTCAGAAAAGTGGAATTTCTATGCCTGTGAAAATAGTCATTACTGAAACACATAGACAAGTAGTTGCACGCTATGTTAAAGATTTTGTTGGTGTTGTTTCTTGGTGCCACAAATCTATGATAAGACAATGACTGTGCACGCTTAGTAAAATTATTGTTGCAAGAAAGATACTAACCTAATATATGAATCTCAATTTTAATTGTGAATCTTAATTTTAAACGTGGGTATAATATGTTCCTTACACTTTCCTTCTAAAATATTGGTGCGTTTTATGGTTTGAAAAATATAATGATAACTGTTTTTCACAGAGGCAGTTTACAGTGATGAGCTGACAGGGACATCAGAAGACCTTGGTTATGGAGAAAATGAATACATACAGAGATTGCCATACTTTTCTTTGGTAAGACAGGTTTACAAAGAGCGACATGAACTTGCTGAGGAACTCGAAGAGCAACTAGATGTTGTTAAGAAAAGGTGAATTTCTAATGCTACTGTTGCAGTTAGCCAATTCATGTTGCTGTCTTGAGATTGAATAATGGTAGGAGAAAGTGTTCAACTTTCTGTACCATTCACACAGTTTTCTCATCCCTTCACTTGCTGCCCTCTGATCTGTAGCATGAACATCATGTAAGGATTTCATTACAAGTTATAGATTCATATATTATACTACTTGTTTAGAGGTCACAACAATTGAGTCTAAAAAATCCATAGAGAAAAAATGCAGCAAATGATGGACATCTTGCTCTTACAGAAATACCCCTGTAAGAAGGACTCGCATGCCTGTCTTGGCAGCAACATAAACAAAATTAGAGATAGGACAGTGATGTCAAAATAAGGATGCAGATAGCAACAGGAATTTTCCCTACATTGTGCTTCAAATGGAAATCTACAGGAATCAAGTCCAACACAAAATAAGAATTTTCAACTCCATTGTTATGGCAGCCTATTGTAGTCCTCAGAACCTTTATGAACAGCAAAATCCAACAACCAAGAAGATGGAGACTTTCATAAATGGGTGCTTGCACTGAAACAAAGGATTAGAATTGTATGACAAGATCAACGGTTGGAACTGAGGGAAAGAAGCAGACAAATACAAGAAAAATAGGAAGTGAGGAAAAGACTTTGGTGGATGGGCCACACTTTTAAAAAAACCAGCGAAAAGCATTACAAGGTCATCCATGTTCTGGAATCACCAAGGTTAAAAAAATAATAATAGGAGACCCAAAAACTCAAGGACAAGAAAACTGGAGACAGACACATAACAGATGGAGAGGACTGTGACAGGTTATGTAAATAGATTACATGATTTCCCACCTTTGCTTCCTTATTAGTATTCACGGTTTTGTTAACGCAGAACCCATGCTCTTCAATATCTGTCTAACTCATATTTTAGCCACACCTATTTTTCTTTTTTTCTCTATGTATTACAGGCACTAGCGAGTATTTACAAACAGACCTATTAGCTAGTCAACGAGCGGACAGGTAACTGCCAGCGAGTAAGAGCCGTTAACTGAATTATCACGCGAGCGATTGGGCAATCGTTGAATAGTGACAGATCAGTCAAAGAACGCACATAGAGAGAGATCGAGTCGTCTATTTCTAGAATCAAGGGTGATAAGACAAAAGACGTACCTTTGATGGTTACATTTCTCAAGGGGGACTTAAGCAAATGAAGAAAAAGAAAGGGGCGATAACCACAGTTACCGACCTCATCCATTTGTTCGTAATCCCAAAGGGGACATAATTAGCTGCAGAGAGAGACGAGATCAATAGATGGTCTGCTCGTTAGCGAACATCTGTGCGGTCGGCTTAGGTGAGAAAGAAAGCTTTAATTCAGGAATCGAACCGTAGATTTTCCTAAAATGCGGGCTAAGGCGCGATATCTCGCACTAGCTAGTGAAAGTAGACCTATTTTATATAAATACCCCATCCGTTAAAATCAATTATCCAGTCGCCTCAAAAATTTTTGGAATATCTAGCTCGAATCCTAGAGCCATTGTACAAAGTGGATCACTTAGAATTCTGTGGAGATAGTTTCATTTTCTGTTGTAGCCCTTGAGTGATTTAATTGTTAAAGTTCGTCATTATATTTCACTAGGATTTATTATGTTAATTGACTAGCGTATTAAATAACTTATAGCTAATTTTCCAGCTGTAACGTAAAAGTTAATTACTCGCTAATACCCAGAAAGAGATGTTTTAATTGACTAGTAACCGCATTAGGCGATTGACTACTGACAGAATCTATATTTTTCTAATTCATTAAGTGTAATTTTGTAAATGACTAGCGCTTATTTCACGTGTTAAAAATGATAACATAAGCTAGACACTTGTGGTTTCTAATCTAATTTAATAACCGTGTGGATAAGAAATCATACATTACGCGGGGAAGGATAGAATACTGATATTGTGGTTAAATATTTTATACTTTCTTCCTAAATCTAGTACGGATCACAAACCGAACCTACTAGCGGCCTTAATCTGAGAAAAGGGGTCTATGTCAAATAGTACCAAAAAAAACATTCTTATGTATATCGGGTCTTTGAGGTTGACCTGTTCGGCCCTCTAGTTTCACCCACAGAGAGAGAGAGAGAGCACGAACATATGACAATAAGAATAACGATAACTGGACATATAGATACCCAAATTTCTTTTCATTTACATTCAGCCTGCTGGGCGGAAATATCAAACTTAACACTACCCGACTACTGACCACTGTGTTGTGGCGAGGATTTATCCAGAAGGATTTACTCACCTGACATTCTCTTTAACTATCGGAATTACAAGCTGCTGTACACTGTGAACACTATATCTCGGTAATTAATTTTCTACCTGGACTAATTGATATGACATAAACATATCCAATTATCAGCACCAAAGTAAGCGTTCCCCATTAGGAGAATTAATCAGTCTTGGAGGAACTGGGGCTTATTTTGACAAAACCCAACACTGGATTTGTATCATGGAGATATGTTCAAGATGTTGTTAAAACAACTACTAGGTAAGCGAGACTGAATGTGGCCACAGGTTTGTCAGAGAAGAGAGAAAGAGGATTGAATAATTCTTCTGTTGTATAATCATTGTACTCATTTGTTTTTCTTCCTTTTTTTGTTTGCTAATACTGTTATTTTCAGGATAGATTAATTAGGAACTCTGTTCTTTACAGTATAGTCAAATTCTATACCATAGCGCAAATCGTTTTACCTTTTGGGGGTTATTAACTTCTTTCTTGTGGGATCTTTTCTCAACAGAGGGGATTGCACTTATGGGTTTATATTTTGTTAATTTCTGTAACCTATGATTTTTTTCTATTGCTATTGATATATTGGATGTTGTGAAGTTTACTTTATGATAATAAACTTTAACAAAACTTATAATTACCTGTGTTGCTCAGCTCAGCCCAATATCCATACCCCATTTACTATAGTTTTCACGTTTGTGCATCTGGTTGTCATCACTTATCTGTGTGTGTGTATGTGAGTGGTTAATAGTGTATATGTTAGTATATACGGAAAGGAGAATTGTCTGATAAACAAAATTTCAGTCGTAAAGATAGGCTGGACTAGAGTATCTTCTCAATCCAGTGACAGATTCTACCTTTAACTTATTCACTCGTGAAATCTATTTCTTTACCTTATCTCTCACTGAGTTACCACCTTTTTCAGTTCTATTCAGATGGGACTAGAATCTATCTTAAATACCTATCAAAATCTACGACAAGGACATAGAAAGAACCTTGAACGGAGGGCACTTTGATGGAAGGGCTCAGTTTGAACTGATATTGAAGGCTTGTGCCTAACAGGTTTTACACATTCACATACACACACAAGAGAATCTTAGGATACATATCAATAATAGTAATAATTGTATTTAACCTTTAGCACGCTGCATTCTTTTCCCGAAAATTTGCAGTGCAGCTGCATTCTTCTTCACAAAACCCCCATTTTTATAGTAGATGACTTGTAAATTCTATATTTATTTTGTTTTTTGGCCAATTTCTCTAATTTTTGGACTGTTTTGAGATAAATGACGTCATTTTGTTGATTTGATAGGAGAAGAAGACTGGTGAAAAAAAAAAAAAAAAAGAGACTTACCTCACTCCTTGTGCAGCCCTTCATAGCAATCTGCCTTATAATTGAGCAGGGTGTGATAACGCTCAAAGCAGGGATATGGACAGAGAGGTACCACACACCTACGGCACACGAATTGGGTCTGGTGGTGCTTCTTGCCCCTGGCTCTATCTCTGCTGGAACACACATCGCAGTCTGGCTGGGAAGGCCTGCCATTAGCCTGACGTTTAGGGTTAGGAATCATGTAGTGTTCCCCCATAACCAATCTGGCTGGTGCAGTGGCAGTGTCAGATACCCTTCCTCTGCGTTGTGTGACCCTAGACTGGTACCCTTCAAGCAGGCCATGAGCAATCCGCAGACGGAATGTTTCCGCCTTGATACGAGACGGATGCTTGGCCCTCCACAGGACAAGCGAATTGACAAAGCAAACTTCCAACAGATAGAAGAATATTTTCTTCCACCATTTGCTGCTCCTGTGTAGAACCATGTAGTATGTCAACTGTTTATCCACACGATCAATACCTCCCATGTGACAGGAATAGGCTTGGATAGCGCATGGCTTGTCCACGATCCGCACATTGCCAGCATGATGTTTGGATCTGACCTCCTTCCTGAAGGTCTGTGCATCGTGTGCAGTTGTCATAAGATTCACTGGCCTCTTGTCAAACCATGACATATAGAGGATATTGCCATCTCTAAAAGTGATGGGAGGGTCACCAGCTTTGGGTTTTGCCAACTTGAGTTCTGGGGGGACCCCTCGGCGGTTGGTCCGCAGTGTGCCGCAAGCTCCTGTCTGATTATCCCCAAGCTCCTTGTACAGGGCAGGCGAAGAGAAAAAGTTGTCCATGTTCACAACATGGCCATGCCCATACAGGGGAGCAACAAGGGAGGTGACAACGCGGTGAGCAACCCCTATAGCAGGGTCCACATTGTCTTCCTTCCCAAGGTAGAGCTGCCAATTCCAGAGGTAGCCTGTCTTGGAGTCAGCTAGGCCCCAGGCTTTCATACCCCACTTAGACGGTTTGTTGGGCATGTACTGCATAAGGCTGGTCCTACCTTTGAAAGCTATCATACTTTCATCAACACTTAGCTCTTTGGATGGTATGTAATGGCTTTGCCATTGAGGGAGAAGTGTGTCAACAAACCATTTGATTTTGAAGGCTTTGCTGTGGTCAGGGTGCCCTCGTGGTGCTGCAGTTGTATTGTCCACGAGGTGTAGAAAAGATAAGACAGCAAGAAACCTGTCCCTACTCATCACATTCCTGAACCCTGGCATCTCAAGGAAACGGTCATTTGACCAATACAAATCAAATGACGATCTTTTCGTTACACCCATCAACATAAGCAAAGCAAGAAACGCCCTCATCTCGTCAGCTGTGACATCGGTCCACAACTTCACACGGGATGAGGCACCCGCATCTTCCCCTTTCTTTTCGCTAACCTGGCTGGCATAACGATTAGTTTCTGTAACTAATGTGTCCACAACATCATCTGTGATAAACAAACGGAACACATCTACCTCAGAAATGTCATCGTCAACGCCCACAGGTCAAACAACTTGATCAAAGTTGTGGAGCCAGTCGTGTTTGTAACCGTCAGGTGCCCTAACAATATTCAATTCTTCAAAATTATCATCAACACTCAACACATCACTATTTTCCCCATCACCTTCATCATCCCTATTCTGAGCACGAACCACATTAGCAGTACTAGGCCCAGCAATGTCGTCCTCATCGGAATCAGAATCCATGAAAATTTCAGCTAAAATGGCAGCTTGATCCATGCCGATTGATTTCGATTTGAAAATTGCACAGAAAATGTACGCTATCGTACCCTTTACAACTGAAAGTCAGAAAAGGTAGCTAAACTTCTTTCACAGAAGAGTCAATTTTGACATCCGGGGTTAAGATCACATGCACACACATTATAAATTAGTTATCCGACAATATCCGCTTGTCGACATATGTCGACAACAGCTGGGAGAACATAGGTTGCCTTCGTCGACATATGTCGACGGCAGCGTGCTAAAGGTTAAGGTTCATCATGTTCTTTTGGTACAGATAACTATGAGTAGTTCTTATTACATTCTTCTGGTACATATAACTAGTTCTTGTTACTGTGACATTCATCATCATCATGTTCTTCTGGTTCAAAATAACTAGTTCATGTTACAGTGACATTCATCATCATCATATTCTTCAGGTAAAAGCAACTAATTTGTGTTACTATGACATTCATCATCATCATCATATTCCTCTGGTAAAAACAACTAGTTTATGTTACTATGGCATTCATCATCATCATGTTCTTCTGGTTAAAAACAACTAGTTCATGTTACTATGACAATCACCATCATCATGTTCTTCTGGTGAAAACAACTAGTTCATGTACTGTGACATTCATCATGTTCTTCTGATAAAAACAGCTACTTTATGTTACTGTGACATTCATCATAATCATGTTCTTCTGGTAAAAACAACTAGTTCATGTTCTATGATATTCATCATGTTCTTCTGATGATATTCACCATTATCATGTTCTTCTGGTATAAACAACTAATTCATGTTACTATGATATTCATCATCATTATGTTCTTCTGATGAAATTCATCATTATCATGTTCTTCTGGTAAAAACAACTAGTTCATGTTACTTTGATATTCATCATCATCATGTTCTTCTGATGGTATTCATCATTATCATGTTCTTCTGGTATAAACAACTAATTCATGTTACTATGATATTCATCATGTTCTTCTGATGAAATTCATCATTATCATGTTCTTCTGGTATAAACAACTAATTCATGTTACTATGATATTCATCATCATCATGTTCTTCTGATGATATTCATCATTATCAAGTTCTTCTGGTATAAACAACTAATTCATGTCACTATGATATTCATCATTATCAAGTTCTTCTGGTATAAACAACTAATTCATGTTACTATGATATTCATCATTATCATGTTCTTCTGGTATAAACAACTAGTTCATGTTACTGTGATATTCATCATTATCATGTTCTTCTGGTATAAACAAGTAATTCATGTTACTATGATATTCATCATGTTCTTCTGATGATATTCATCATTATCAAGTTCTTCTGGTATAAACAAATAATTCATGTTACTATGATATTCATCATGTTCTTCTGATGATATTCACCATTATCAAGTTCTTCTGGTATAAACAACTAATTCATGTCACTATGATATTCATCATTATCATGTTCTTCTGGTATAAACAACTAATTCATGTTACTATGATATTCATCATTATCAAGTTCTTTTTGGTATAAACAACTAATTCGTGTTACTATGATATTCATCATTATCATGTTCTTCTGGTATAAACAACTAGTTCATGTTACTATGATATTCATCATTATCATGTTCTTCTGGTATAAACAACTAATTCATGTTACTATGATATTCATCATCATCATGTTCTTCTGATGATATTCATCATTATCATGTTCTTCTGGTATAAACAAATAATTCATGTTACTATGATATTCATCATTATCAAGTTCTTCTGGTATAAACAACTAATTCATGTTACTATGATATTCATCATTATCATGTTCTTCTGGTATAAACAACTAATTCATGTTACTATGATATTCATCATCATCATGTTCTTCTGGTATAAACAACTAGTTCATGTTACTATGATATTCATCATTATCATGTTCTTCTGGTATAAACAACTAGTTCATGTTACTATGATATTCATCATCATTATCATTTTCCCCATTTTGCTCATTATGAAGTATGAGGGCCACCACTGCAGATGGTTTCCTTATGGGAAGCTCACACTGATGCATTCTTGTGTCCTTGCAGATGGTCTCCTTATGGGAAGCTCACACTGATGCATTCTTGTATCCTTGCAGATGGTACCCTTATAGGAAGCTCACACTGATGCATTATTGTGTCCTTGCAGATGGTCTCCTTATGGGAAGCTCACACTGATGCATTCTTGTGTCCTTGCAGATGGTCTTCTTATAGGAAACTCACACTGATGCATTATTGTGTCCTTGCAGATGGTACCCTTATAGGAAGCTCACACTGATGCATTCTTGTGTCCTTGCAGATGGTCTCCTTATAGGAAGCTCACACTGATGCATTCTTGTGTGCTTGCAGATGGTCTTCTTATAGGAAGCTCACACTGATGCATTCTTGTGTCCTTGCAGATGGTCTCCTTATAGGAAGCTCACACTGATGCATTCTTGTGTCCTTGCAGATGGTATCCTTATAGGAAGCTCACACTGATGCATTCTTGTGTCCTTGCAGATGGTCTTCTTATAGGAAGCTCACACTGATGCATTCTTGTGTCCTTGCAGATGGTCTTCTTATAGGAAGCTCACACTGATGCATTCTTGTGTCCTTTCAGATGGTATCCTTATAGGAAGCTCACACTGATGCATTCTTGTGTCCTTGCAGATGGTATCCTTATAGGAAGCTCACACTGAGGCATTCTTGTGTTCTTGCAGATGGTCTTCTTATAGGAAGCTCACACTGATGCATTCTTGTGTCCTTGCAGATGGTATCCTTATAGGAAGCTCACACTGAGGCATTCTTGTGTCCTTGCAGATGGTCTTCTTATAGGAAGCTCACACTGATGCATTCTTGTGTCCTTGCAGATGGTCTCCTTATAGGAAGCTCACACTGATGCATTATTGTGTCCTTGCAAATGGTACCCTTATAGGAAGCTCACACTGATGCATTCTTGTGTGCTTGCAGATGGTCTTCTTATAGGAAGCTCACACTGATGCATTCTTGTGTCCTTGCAGATGGTATCCTTATAGGAAGCTCACACTGATGCATTCTTGTGTCCTTGCAGATGGTATCCTTATAGGAAGCTCACACTGAGGCATTCTTGTGTCCTTGCAGATGGTCTTCTTATAGGAAGCTCACACTGATGCATTCTTGTGTCCTTGCAGATGGTCTCCTTATAGGAAGCTCACACTGATGCATTATTGTGTCCTTGCAAATGGTACCCTTATAGGAAGCTCACACTGATGCATTCTTGTGTGCTTGCAGATGGTCTTCTTATAGGAAGCTCACACTGATGCATTCTTGTGTCCTTGCAGATGGTATCCTTATAGGAAGCTCACACTGATGCATTCTTGTGTCCTTGCAGATGGTATCCTTATAGGAAGCTCACACTGAGGCATTCTTGTGTCCTTGCAGATGGTCTTCTTATAGGAAGCTCACACTGATGCATTCTTGTGTCCTTGCAGATGGTATCCTTATAGGAAGCTCACACTGAGGCATTCTTGTGTCCTTGCAGATGGTCTTCTTATAGGAAGCTCACACTGATGCATTCTTGTGTCCTTGCAGATGGTACCCTTATAGGAAGCTCACACTGAGGCATTCTTGTGTCCTTGCAGATGGTCTTCTTATAGGAAGCTCACACTGATGCATTCTTGTGTCCTTGCAGATGGTATCCTTATAGGAAGCTCACACTGATGCATTCTTGTGTCCTTGCAGATGGTATCCTTATAGGAAGCTCACACTGAGGCATTCTTGTGTCCTTGCAGATGGTCTTCTTATAGGAAGCTCACACTGATGCATTCTTGTGTCCTTGCAGATGGTCTTCTTATAGGAAGCTCACACTGATGCATTCTTGTGTCCTTGCAGATGGTCTTCTTATAGGAAGCTCACACTGAGGCATTCTTGTGTCCTTGCAGATGGTATCCTTATAGGAAGCTCACACTGATGCATTCTTGTGTCCTTGCAGATGGTATCCTTATAGGAAGCTCACACTGATGCATTCTTGTGTCCTTGCAGATGGTCTTCTTATAGGAAGTTCACACTGATGCATTCTTGTGTCCTTGCAGATGGTATCCTTATAGGAAGCTCACACTGAGGCATTCTTGTGTCCTTGCAGATGGTCTTCTTGTAGGAAGCTCACACTGATGCATTCTTGTGTCCTTGCAGATGGTCTTCTTATAGGAAGCTCACACTGAGGCATTCTTGTGTCCTTGCAGATGGTATCCTTATAGGAAGCTCACACTGATGCATTCTTGTGTCCTTGCAGATGGTCTTCTTATAGGAAGCTCACACTGAGACATTCTTGTGTCCTTGCAGATGGTATCCTTATAGGAAGCTCACACTGAGGCATTCTTGTGTCCTTGCAGATGGTACCCTTATAGAAAGCTCACACTGATGCATTCTTGTGTGCTTGCAGATGGTACCCTTATAGGAAGCTCACACTGAGGCATTCTTGTGTCCTTGCAGATGGTCTCTGTAGCAAATTTTTTTTTTACATGATAAGATTGCCAGCCTCATGCACAACCTCATATTAGTTGCCTCGTATGACATGCCTGGGGGAGCAGCAGTCATATTCTTTATTTGTTACTATAATATTAATATGCTATAAATCAGGGGTCGGCAACCTAGGAGCTTTTGGAATCTACTTAAGTAACACTTAGCCCCCTAAAGATCTACCGTATAAAAAAGAAAATATATATGTACAATATATATAGGAAGTGCGGGTGATAAACCTTACAAAGAAAAGATCGAGTTCCTATCTCATGTAGTTCATGAATATATTTCAGTAGCCAGCTTGAGAGTTATTCACTTATAGTACATCTATCAGCTGTGCTGTTAATTACGTATAATTTATCAGCTATAATCTTATTATTGTCTCTTGCTACGCTAATTCACTTTCTCATCACTGACACTAGCTTTTGCTCACAATGCTGACAGAAATGGTACTAATGTGTACTCATCTCTTAAAAGGTCTGTCCTTCTTGGTTTGGTTGACACAAAACACCCGCTGATGGTCATTTCATTAGCCCACCCAAGACTGAGGGGGACTAAAGAGGTTGATCCTGTGCAATCACTGTGCTCCTGCGACGTTCCAGGCGCTGGATTGACACGACATACGACCTCAGGTTTGATGACACGAATAAAACCTGTAACAAGGAAAAATAGGGGCTAATTTCTGTCCTCAAGCCCACCTATTTCTATTGTATATGATATGAGCGTGTCTCAGTGTCTGCATGTAGGATGAATGACAACATGGCTCAGTATGATTTAGCAATAGCGAGACAAGACAGGTGTGTACTTGCAAAACATTCTTTCTGATAAACTAATACATGGATACATTCAATAATATAAATTCAGTGCATGAATACATTCAATAATATAAATTCAATACATGAATACATCCCATAATATGTACACCTAGGTGTGATACAACCATTCCCCCTATAATATACCAGGCCCTCTCTGACAAGTGCTATACTAGCTGGTAACATATATCCTAACAATATTGTTATGTTCTTATGATAGGAGTATATGAGATGAGGACTATTTGGTGATAAATCAGGTGGGAGTTATAGGAGACAATAGATTGGAGTTAGATGAGACAATAGATTGAGTCCTTACAAGGACTGTTTTGGTTATATTTCAGTTGGTTTTATCTGAGATAATAGACTGAAGTTATAGGAGACAGTAGGTTGAAGTATGAGTCCTATTAGTCTTCGTCTTCATCAATCATATCAGGAAATACAATCATTATACCTAATACCCTTAAGATACAATCAGTAACCTGATACGTTCATATTGAAACAATTTATATAAAATATATACAGGTGTAGGTAGTATAATGACACACAACAAATACCAACATTATATACCAGCTGAAGGCCTATTTTCCTAAAGGTTATCGTAAATATATTTACCCTCTAAGATTCAAACAGGCCAGTTTTTGACTCGACTTAGCGAAGCAGGCTGCAGGTCGATGCCCTCAGGTAAGCTATAAATCAAAGCTGACAGCTCCTTTCTTCAGTCGGTCGTCTCTGGCTTCGTGTTCGGGGTTGCGTGTTTATGCATAAAATCAGCCCGATTATATAGGCAGGTAAAATAACTTCTACTAGTAAAGGAAAGCGTTTGGTTGGTTCCTGGTGGAGCAAGCTGATTGGTTTCCTGCAGTTTCGTCTTTTGCTCGTACAGCCTAATTTTATTCAGTTTTCTTCCGCCATCTTGCGTGAACAAGATGGCCAGACCCACATCCGAAAAAAACGGCTTAAGTTTTTTCTGGCGTAACTTCAGGTAATTTATTCCGGCTCAGCAACTGTGCGTTGATTGGCTGGGGCAAATTTGTATCCCGACATAATGATTTAACAAAGTAGTGGGGTTACACACATTCGTTTCACGACATAGCCCCATCCTTTCTGTAGTTAATCATTTTGCGTCTGTCCTTCCAGAGTAATAGGGTGTCTACTTAAAAAATCAGCTCCTACATTGTCTCTTCCCGGAATGTAATTCACGGTAAAGGAATAAGGCGCCAGAAGCACACTCCACCTTAACAATCTCGAATTTAACTTTTTAGATGCAGCCAAGAAAGTTAAAGGCTGGTGATCGCTTTGGACAATGAAGTGTGTCCCATACAGGTAAGGAGAAAATTTGTCGATGGACCAAATTAGAGCCAAACATTCTTTCTCTATGGTCGAGTAGTTCAACTCAGCTGCATTCAGCTTCCTACTGGCGTAGGCGACTGGTAAAAGTTCCTCCGGCTGGGCTTTTGATTTCTGCAAGAGAGTTGCACCAATACCTATACTGCTAGCGTACGTCCTTAATACAAATTCCTGTGTGATATCGGGTAGCGTAAGGATGGGTTTGCTGGTGAGTTTTGCTTTTAGCTCTGTGTAAGCTTTTTCACAATCAGCATTCCATTGGATTTTGTCAGGCTGTCCTTTCTTAGTTAAGTTAGTTAATGGTGCACACAGAGAGTTAAAGTGGGGTATGTACTTCTGATAGAACCCACATAATGACACGAATGATCTCACATCTTTCTTCGTTTGAGGTCTGGGTGCCTTTATCTTCTCTATATTCTTTGGGTCAGGAGACATATGACCTGTAGAAATAGTGTGACCTAGGAATTCCAACTCCTTACAACCGATATAGCACTTGGTTGGACGTGCAGTCAATCCAGTGGCTCTCAGTCTGTCAAACAACATGGAGAGCGCTACTATATGCTCTTCAAATGTGTTTGTAGCAACAAGAATGTCATCCATAAAGTTAGTGATATGGGGATTTTGTAGAGGTTCCAATAATTTCCTCATCATTCTTGAAAAGATACTTGGAGCATTTTTCAGCCCAAAGGGTAGTACATTAAACTCGTAGTGTCCGTCTGATGTACTAAATGCCAGCATTTTCGTAACTTCTGGTTTCACTGGTATTTGGTAGTATCCCTTGCTTAGATCTACCTTCGATAAATACCTAGCCTTACTCAGTGTAGAGAACAGCTGGTTGGTGTCAGGTAATGGGTCCACCTGAGATTCTGTGATCGCATATAGCTTCTTGTAGTAAATACATAACCTGTGTTCACCACTAGGCTTCCTTAATAGCACCACACTTGAGCTATAGGGAGATTCAGACTTTGAAATAATTCTCTTTTAAGAGATAGTCAATCTCATCCTTGAGTGTTTGTGCTTGCTATTGTTCAGTCCATGTCCGCAGCAATGCTTCCAGTGGACTGTGTATGGGGACGGCAATACAACAACGTTGCCGGACCCACACCTATTTCTATTGTAAGGGGCAGTATACCGAAGTGGGGCCTGTCTCCCTCAGCTGTTTGGTACAGCCCTGGTTCCTACCTCCTGTGGTTTGGGTTTGTTTCTGCAGCTTTTTTAATACTGGTTGCTGACTAACCAAATTTTCCAAAGGATCCAGGCCATGGTGTTCCGACAAATATCTAGTCGGGGTGGGATGTCTCTCGTCCCCTCTCTGTACAATACGAAGAGTTGCCATGGTTACTGGTGTAACAGTAGACTTGTTGTGATTTTGCTTTCTCTTTATCACTGCATCTACCTGTTGTTTTCTCTGGTGTATTTTCTTTGTGCGCCTACGTCCGCAACAATGCTTCTCTAGGTCCTGTAACTGGTCTACGCTTCTGAATGAGGTTACCTGGTTACATTCTGAACAGGATTTCATATACCGACTTATGTCTTCAATTATTTCTGGCCAGTAATATCGCAATGCTATATTTTGACCAGTGGCCCCTTTTCCTCTGTGACCACTGCCTGATGTAGCATGCTCTTGCTCCATAATTTCCTCCCTGTAGAATTTTGGCACTACCAGCTGTCCATGCCCTTTAGGACCTTTTCCAGCTTGTCTGTAGAGTAGGCCATTTTCCATATAGTAGTCTCCTTTCTCTGGAGGGTTATGGGCCTTTGGCAATTTGCCAAAACAAGGCTTCAGTGTGCTATCTGCTGTTTCAGCCTTTTACATCTTTGTACGATGAATGTTTATTGGATCTCCCTCCTCCTTTTTGGTGCTCGACCTGGTATGGTTTGCTGCCATGACAACAGGTTTTACTGGGTCACCCAAAAAGACATATTTACATCCTATTACCAGTGGGTATATAGGATCATCACTTACTGCTGCTCTTATCACTCCTTCCACATAGCGAGTTCTCATGTTGATCCTTGCTATGGGAAGTGTCATGGTGCCAGTTCCTTGCATTGCCCCTTGTATGTCCACTGTTTCTGTGGTAAGTTGGTCAGGGTGTACTAGGGTTGCACTCACGACTGAGTCGAATTCCAAACCTGAATCATATAAGCACTGAATTTTAGTGCCATTACATGTCACTTCTTCACAGACAGGGGGATGATGGAGGTCATTCTGACTACCTGCCAGTTCCTTCCTTCCCTTGTTCCCTGTTGTGAGACACGCAGCGTAATAAGGAGGGTTGTTCCTTCTGCAGTCTGCAGTATTGTGGTTACTCATTAGACAAGTTTTATACCACTTTCCTTCCTTGCGGTAAGGTGTCTTATCCGATCTTAGAGGGTTTTTGTCCTTTTGGTCAAATCTTTGTTTGTTTCTTGTGGTATGGTCTTTTTGTTCATATTTGGTATAGTTTTGTGGTGATTTGAAGTTTTCACCCTGCTTCTTCATGTTTCCTAATAATTCTGCCTGAGCTGCTTGATATCTCTCAGCAACAGTTACAATATCTTCCAATCTCTCTGCTCCTTGTTCCATGATAAACTTCCTCATTTCTTGAGGCATGGACTCTTTCACTTGCTCCATCATTATCATTTCTTTCAGATCCTGACACTTTCCTAAACTACTCCATTTTTCCAAATAGGTTTCCAATCTAGCAGAGAATTGGTGATAGTTTTCTCCTGGAAGAAGTTTAGCTGTTCGGAATTTCTTTCTATATGATTCTGAGTTCTTTTCATATCTCACAAGCAGTGCCTGCTTCAGGATTTTGTAATCTTCCTGGTAATCTCTTGAGAGCTTCAAATATACATCGTAGGCAACACCTCTCAATCCCTGAGATAGTTTAAGGCTCCACTTTTCTTTCACTAAGCCATAGGTAGTGGCAAGTCTTTCGTATCTATCCAGGTACGACTCAATGGCGTCTTCTTTCTCAACAAATGGGTCCAGATGAAAATTCATGGCCCCACTTGAGGTGCTCTGGCTGGAGCTACTCTCAGAGTGAGGTGAGCTACCACCATTATTGCCAGTATTTGCCTGAATTTCAAGCTCTTTTAATCTCAACTGATGGTCTCTCTCTGCTTGTAATTTCCTTTCCTCAGCTTCAATTTTCTTTGCCTCATTTTCAGCCTCCCATTTCTTGGCTTCAATTTCTAATCTTTTGGTTTCTCTTTCAGCTTCTGCTTGCAACCGCCTTTCTTCAGCCTCAAATTTCTTTGCTTCTCTATCAGCCTGTAATTTCAACTTTCTTTCTTCCCTGTCCATGTGTTTGTCCACTTCTGTTGTGACATACTGAGTGAGAGCATCACCTGTCATATTTAATTCCTTACCCATCTGCATGATCGCAGTCCTGAACTTCACTAGATCAGCCATGGCGTTACTTAGATAGGGTATGTAAATTTACTATAACCAAATATTATAATTAAACTTAATTAAATGAACAAATGATTTCCGTGCAACTTTGTGAGCATCAACTATTTACTGAGTACTAAATGGTACTCCTCCTAAGAAAACAATTAAAAAAAAAAAAAAAAAATCCTATTATGATTTTCTCAAAAAAAAACTTTCCTTATGTTATCTATGGGTGGCACAAGATAGAATGTAGATAGATGAATAGACCAAGTATGGCTCAAGATATACAGAAATATCCCAGGAACGAGCCCCCAGTGTGGCGTGAGGTTTTATTTGGCTCTAGGGTCAGTATAGTACTGACAATTACAGAAATAGAATTTCTGCAGAAAATGGTGAAGTCCCAGTGTCTGAGAGAACTACTGGTATCACAAATTAGTTATGGCTGTGAATGTTCTGATCTCGAAAATTTAGTAGAGAGGAGACCGACATAACTTGCCACCTCCGCTGTGTAACTAACTGTGATATTAAGACAAGGAAACAGATTTTACTTAACAATGATAAAATTGACAAGTCTTCAAATACAATTTCCTTATTATTTATTTAGTATATACACTATCTACTCTTGTGCTGAAGGGTGAATGTTGAAAAATGGAACGTAATGAATTTGTAAGTTTACATATGATTTACAAATATTTGTATTTATATAGATATGTAAATATATTACAACAAGTTTTCCAATTATAGGAACAAAAATTATATCAGCTGTGCTGTTATTCACTTATAGTACATGTATAAGCTGTGCTGTTAATTACGTATAATTTATCAGCTATAATCTTATTATTGTCTCTTGCTACGCTAATTCACTTTCTCGTCACTGGCACTAGCTTTTGCTCACAATGCTGACAGAAATGGTACTAATGTGTACTCATCTCTTAAAAGGTCTGTCCTTCTTGGTTTGGTTGACACAAAACACCCACTGATGGTCGTTTCGTTAGCCCACCCAAGACTGAGGGGGACTAAAGAGGTTGATCCTGTGCAATCACTGTGCTCCTGCGACGTTCCAGGCAGCTGGATTGACACGACATACGACCTCAGGTTTGATGACACGAATAAAACCTGTAACAAGGAAAAATAGGGGCTAATTTCTGTCCTCAAGCCCACCTATTTCTATTATATATGATATGAGCGTGTCTCAGTGTCTGCATGTAGGATGAATGACAACATGGCTCAGTATGATTTAGCAATAGCGAGACAAGACAGGTGTCTACTTGCAAAACATTCTTTCTGATAAACTAATACATGGATACATTCAATAATATAAATTCAGTGCATGAATACATTCAATAATATAAATTCAATACATGAATACATCCCATAATATGTACACCTAGGTGTGATACAACCATTCCCCCTATAATATACCAGGCCCTCTCTGACAAGTGCTATACTAGCTGGTAACATATATCCTAACAATATTGTTATGTTCTTATGATAGGAGTATATGAGACGAGGACTGTTTGGTGATAAATCAGGTGGGAGTTATAGGAGACAATAGATTGGAGTTAGATGAGACAATAGATTGAGTCCTAACAAGGACTGTTTTGGTTATATTTCAGTTGGTTTTATCTGAGATAATAGACTGAAGTTATAGGAGACAGTAGGTTGAAGTATGAGTCCTATTAGTCTTCGTCTTCATCAATCATATCAGGAAATACAATCATTATACCTAATACTCTTAAGATACAATCAGTAACCTGATACGTTCATATTGAAACAATTTATATAAAATATATACAGGTGTAGGTAGTATAATGACATACAACAAATACCAACATTATATACCAGCTGAAGGCCTATTTTCCTAAAGGTTATCGTAAATATATTTACCCTCTAAGATTCAAACAGGCCAGTTTTTGACTCGACTTAGCGAAGCAGGCTGCAGGTCGATGCCCTCAGGTAAGCTATAAATCAAAACTGACAGCTCCTCTCTTCAGTCGGTCGTCTCTGGCTTCGTGTTCGGGGTTGCGTGTTTATGCATAAAATCAGCCCGATTATATACGCACGTAAAATAACTTCTACTAGTAAAGGAAAGCGTTTGGTTGGTTCCTTGTGGAGCAAGCTGATTGGTTTCCTGCAGTTTCGTCTTTTGCTCGTACAGCCTAATTTTATTCAGTTTTCTTCCGCCATCTTGCATGAACAAGATGGCCACGACCCACATCCGAAAAAAACAGGGCTTAAGTTTTTTCTGGCGTTACTTCAGGTAATTTATTCCGGCTCAGCAACTGTGCGTTGATTGGCTGGGGCAAATTTGTATCCCAACATAATGATTTAACAAAGTAGTGGGGTTACACACATTCGTTTCACGACAATGAGTTACATGTGATCTTCTTCTTCTTCTTCAAGAAGCACCACGTCTGGTAGTGTAGGCAATCATGTCTCTCCACAACTTTCTTTCTTCAATACTGTTGATCAGTTCTGTTCTTTCGAATGCCATGATGGAATATAAAAATAGGATATTTTTATGAGTTCATATTGTATGTTCTCACAGAGCGCTGTCTCCCTCCCCGCGCGAGCGACGAGATGGTCGAAGAAGACGCACGTCTGTCCGGACAGTTATCTGGTTGATCCTACCAGTAGTTATATGCTTGTTTCATAGATTAAGCCATGCATGTCTAAGTTCACACTGTCTCACGGTGAAACCGCGAATGGCTCATTAAATCAGTCGAGGTTCCTTAGATGACACGATCCTACTTGGATAACTGTGGCAATTCTAGAGCTGATACATGCTTACCGGCGAACTTCTGTCTCGATCGACTGTGTGTGGTGCTCCCGCCTTGAGCCCTCCCAGTATTGCAACCAGGGCAGATAGATGTGTCCATTTCTCAGATATCACTCACGCTGTCTGGCATTTCCCTCAGACCTTCGGGTCTCGAGGTGTCTGTGGCCCTTTTATAGTCAGAAATGACTGAAAGGGAAGACGGATTGGAGGGCAAGTTCCTACTTCAATCCTACTGATGACAGGGCATTGCTACTGGAGTCAGACTGTATCGGCCAGTCCGTTCCTCTGACTCCAGCCAGAGGCATGCTACATGGGCAACAGCTTGACCTCTTCCTCCAAGTGCCCAACCTCATGCCACCGAAACTTGTTTCGGGAGGTATGCTCCAATGGTCAGTAATGACTGAAAGGGAAGATAGATAGATAGAATGTTTTACATTGTTTCTTGTTTACTTATTGCTATTTGCTATATTTATTACTGATTATTCCAAATGTACCTTGGTAGTTGTTGCAAATGTTTAGAAAAATGTTTTGTAATTCTTGAACTTTGCAAAAATCCAATGGAAATAAAATCAGATTGTTTGTAGGATACAAAAGACAATTTTATTTCCCTGTCTTGCCAGATTACCAAGAGAGAAAAGTCAACCATTTCCATTTGTGATCACATCCAGAACAACTCTGTATTCTGATCTTTGATCATCTGCTAAGAGAGGTTCATTGGTTTCAACAAATTTTTGTCACTTGATCAATGTTGTAGTTTAATTCCCACATAATGTCTCTATCAAATGCCTCAAAACCAGTTCGGCTCATCAGTGTAGTCAATTATGATATGCCCATTTGGTTTGGTTTGGTTTTTAAGGACTATCTTCATTGCACATGGACAACGCCATTAGTGCTATGATCTCCTTCCTTAGATCACACAAGGAGGATCTCAGCACAGTGCACGAACTCCGTAGCACTGGTGAGAATCCCAATGTGAGTATATAATGTATAGGAACCACACATTCTATAAATATTTTGTGGTGAGTAGGTTTCCTGAATTTTTAAATTTTGCCAGGGCAGTGGCCTTATAAGCCTACTCTTTACGATTTCCAACTGCCGTGGGATTTTTAACATGCGCAACTTGCACACGGGACCTCCTATTTTTCGCCCTTATACGAGAAGGCTAGTCACCCGATCTCACTACCCATGAGACCAGGGGGGAGTATGGCGTAATTAGGACCACTGGTTCTGAAAAAATATTTCAATAAATTATAATCCCTCAACTGGGATTTGAACCTGGTATCTCTTGAATATGAGGCAAATGCCATACCTCTGAGCTACTTTAAAATCAGCACAGTATAACCCTTTTTCAACCCTTTCAGATTGTTTGACAAGGACAAGCAGCTGGAAGAAGCACAAGAAACAATAGCTGCCAAAGAAGACCTCATCAGTGCTCTTAATACCAAAAATGGGGGGCTGGAATCAGTTATTAACAACAAAGACCAGCAAATTAATGAGTAAGATTATTGTAGATACAGATTTGTTGCAGAATATACATAAATATAATTATCTGCATGTGTATAAAATATTTCTACAGATAAAAATTTAGTTGGAATATGTTATTAACTCTTACTATCCAGCAAGCCCCGTGAAGTGGCGCGGGTTTAGTACCAATTTTACAGCTCGCCAGTTCAACTGGCGCGCGACGGTAACGATAGCTAAACTAGCGTGTAAAAACGCGGTTTTAGCTCACGTATAGTAAGAGTTAATAAATAATCAACATAAATGGGTATGTGTGTCAGACACTTCTAAACAAGAAAGAAGGAGAACACTAGACAGCAGAAGCGTAACAGAAGTGATAGGTTTACCTGGGAATCAAACCAGGGACCATCCAGACGACAACATCACTTAGCTGCGGGAGTAAAACATGAGAACAATTGTTAATGTGTTTTAGTTTTATTATGTTTTAAGTGAGATATCAAGTTGAATTAAGCTGTAGGTTTATGTGTGCTATTGGAGTTTGCAGTTAAATAAGCTTATAGGAAGAGGGAACAAAGAGCTGAGTAAGTTTGTGGGAACATGCAAGGAATGGCAGTGTACAATGAAATGTTAAGTTAGTTGCTTATCCTTTACAGGACGTGGCAATCAACCCCAGCTTTTATTGGCTGTTTGTGATTTTTCTAGGCAATTTTTTTCATTCAGTAGTTTGCCATTGCTTTCTGAACGGTACGGCGCTTATACCATTGTTAAAAATCCACACAAAGCGATCTGCTACCAAACCGCCTGCAGCAGGTTTCGAACCTGGTATATCTGGATTATGAAACTGCGTTCATATCCATTAGGCCACAGACGCCGACAATGAAATAGGATTGTGAAATATACTACTGGACAAAAGTTAAGGGCCACCATTCAGTTTAGACAAGGTTTATATAATTCTTCGTGAGCAGGGTCGATTTTCCAAATGTCCGGTAGCTTGAAATCTCTCAAGAAGTCTCTGAATGGTAGAGTGGGACACTGCTAAACGTCTTACAGATTGACCATCCTGAATCCATGCCATGGCTTGACCACGGTCTACAGTGCTGAGACTTCTCCTTGGTGGCATGGCTAATGCAGTGATCATTTCGACCACTTGTCATACTGATTTATTGCATACCAGCGGTGAACACTCTTTACCGATGATCATTTTCCACGTGCATTCAAATTCAACTCACTTTTTCACCTTTTGAACTAGTGGGGCGTGTTTCAAAAACCACGAGTTTTTGCAGCAACAATGGCAATTTTCACGTGCGGGTTAAAGTGACCCAGTTTTTGGACATTTAAAAAACATTAACCTAGTGCACACAGAAATGTATACACATTTCTCTGAGCTCAGTTTTAATGACATTTTCACTTGTCTTTACAGTTTGCCAATCAATTATATAAACCTTGTCTAAACTGAATGGTGGCCCTTAACTTTTGTCCAGTAGTATATATTAAAAATTAGAGAGTACAGGTAAATGAGCTTTGTGTGTGTGTGTGTGTGTGTGTGTGTGTGTGGGGGGGGGGGGGGGTGGGGGGTGGGGGTCTTAATGGTAAATTATCAAAATATGTGAGGCTGTAGGAATTTATGGGTAGAGAACTTTCACTGGAAAGACTAGAAAGACTTCCAGAGAGACAGGTGGCACTGGAAAATAAAATTATAACTCAGATGACAGGGTTGACAAGAACCAGACAGATGCCAGTGGAAGGTGAGAAGAAGACACTGACATCAGATAAGACACTCACTGAAGAAACCTGTTGATAGCATTACAAGGCAGTCCTTTTTCTAGAATCTCCAGGGTAAGAGGCAGATTCTTCTTCTTCTTTGATCCTTAGCCGCCGACCGTCAAAGCAGTCAGTGGCCATCACGCCTAGTGGCGTCTTGTAGGGCAACAACAAATTGATTCCACTTTGCTCGGTCGGTGGCCATCCTTCGTACAGTGCCCCAACTCTGGTTCATTCTTTGCATCTCAGCCTCCACAGTCCTCCGCCAGGCTGCCCCCGGTCGGTAAGAGGCAGAGGGAGGCCAAAAAGCAAATGAAGAATTAAAAGTGAGATGTACATGAAAGGAATAAAAAAAAGACATGAAAAGACCTTAAACAGATGGCACAGGAAAGGAAGACTTGTAGTGTTTGTGTTAAAGGTCTTTGCTTCTTAGGGAGCTAATAGGTAACAAACAGAAAATTGGACAGACAGATGTGTGTCCATGTAGGGAGGACAAACAGACAGTATAACCACATATTCCACAACTGTCTGCTCCATGAGAGGAGTAGGGTAGTATCAAGGCCTTCTTCAACCCAGTTGAGGGAGAAAGTGTACGGTGATAAGAGAAGCTTGAGACAGACTGCCTATTTTTATAAGATAGATAGATGTGACTATTTGAGAGCGAATGGTGAAGAAAGAGGGGAAAAAATGAGTAGTGAATGAAACCAGGAATTTAATATAACACCACACCCTCAACCATGCAAGAAATAGTGAGCTTTATTTGGAAACCATGCAAATCAGCTCCAGGTCCAAATCTTGTCCTGTACATTGCATATAAGTTATGTCCTAAAGGTGCTGCAACCATAAGTATTTATGTGCTCTGTGGGGGAGCAAAGAGAAATGCAGGCATGCAATTTAGTCATAAAGCATCCATTCCTATAATATTTTAACTTACTTACTTAGCCGTTCCTCTTCTACCCTGGTGTGTAGATGTTTGCCACAGAGAGCGCCATACTATCCTGTCACGAAATGGATTTAAGACTAGAGACTGTCTACATATAGTGACAAGACACTAGTGAGAAGAAAGACTGAAAAGATAGATTTAGAGGAAAATGATAGTGAAATGTGAACAGTTGACACTATTGGCTCTGAGGTTAAGAACCGAGGTTGATTCTTTCCTCGCCACTTCGGACGTCTTATGTGCTATAGTTGTCAACGACCTCTAGCTACCCTAAGGGGATAAGGTTATATCAAGATTCACAAACACCAAGATACAGACAACATATAGCTACTGTACTTAAATGAAATGACTGATTCAGCTAAAAAAGTATACAAGTTTTTATTATACACCTATAAACAAACAAAAAAACTCATATACATGTCAAATACATAAAGTGCGAGGGTGCACACCTGGAACAAAATCAAGCACAGTTAAAGATGCATCAACCCCACAATTGCAACCTGTATGGGGACAGAAGTTTGGATTAGACAAAAATAAACCACACTGCACTTGGTGGGGTCTCAGATGTCGAGCCTCCACTTCCACAAACTATTCTAAATTAAATGTTAAGTGCACAGTCAGCTGGAACTACTATGAAGTGTCTATGCCAACTCTGCACAGACCTCGTTTCCGCACAGCCTATCCTGAAATCTCCCGAACACTGCTACACAATTAACTCTTCTAAAAAAAAAAAAAACGTCAGTAGCTGTCATCTGCTATACTTGGGACAACTGCGATGACTTCTGTGGAGAGTATGGTCACCCTCTCTCTCTCCACCATTCTGGAACTGATGACTAAGGTTTAAAAGAACCCCACTGGATTCTGGAAATTGGAATCGGTAGCTGGTTTTGCTACTACCACTCTGGAGTTACCTGCCCGCTCCCTCCTATGGGTTCAGGCCTTCGGCGTTATTATGGCTGAGACGAAGCGAAATAATTACGACAACGCTGGCAGCATGCCAAATTTGCGTGTGTAACAGAACGAGCTTCAGCGCTCATGGATTTATCCACAAATCCTAGTTCCACTAGAGAAATGTCTTCCCCTGCCTGGAAAAATGGGTTTTTCTCTTTTCTTCGTCCTTCTCTGGCAAGATCTCAAACCCTGCTCTGTGTGAGAGTGCCAACTTTGTTTGCCGGGAGAAAGTTATCGCAAACTTCCGCTCAACTCCCTCAAAAAAAGCCGCGATACATACTGTTTAGACAGAAACAAATACAACAGCTAAACACAGTAATAATACATTTCTAATAACATATAACTCCCTGACTAACCCTTAAGTCTTTAACACGTAACTCCCCTACTCTCTTCCCGTTCTGCACTACCATCCCAATTAATCATGCCAACAAAGTCCGCTCCCCCACTGTTCCCTTCTCTACCTGAGCCCACAGTAAACATTACCCGGTAATACAACGCACAGACCGTCTGGCCTAGGGTTCTGCCTGGCTGGTTACAATCACAACAGTATTCTACGGAGGCCTATCTACCTGTCCAAAATACTTTGGCCCACTTCTCGCTGACACTGAATGCAGTAAAATGCTTAACACAAAATAACTAGACCTCTGTAGGAATTCCTAAAATTCCCGTCAATAATCACTTTCAAAAATGTAATACAAAATACTTTCCTTTAAAAGAAATAATTCATCTCCGTCTTCTTACTCAGAACCACAATACATAATTAATAACGTATAACCCTGTTAGATGCTAGCATATACATACTGCTTAAAAGTTATACATAAACCCAGGTTATCAAATACATCTCGATAGTTACCAACACGTGTTTACCAATTAATACCTCTATCACTCCCGTGCTTACAGATAGATGGGTAACTATATAATATAAATAACTTGTAGCATTACATTCTCAATAAAATCACAAATACACAGACTCCCGCTATTCTGTACATTTACCTACGACAGAGATGCGGGTTTCTCTCCCGACCCACTTTGCAATAAATACAAAGCACGTCCGTGGCATCTCAACTTTTTAACCATACCGCTATTCCTGAATTAAGGAATTATTATGAACCTCTAAAGTTTCTCAAGTCTATCACTAAGATAATATTTGATGGCTCTGGCGATAAGAATTAACATTAAACTTAAACTTCCCAAGAAACTTTACTGATCGGCCTAGGCTTAGACAAAAATTAAATAAAGTTACCACGAAAATTCTGCTTACCAAATTTCGAATTTTCCCACTGAAAGGCAATCGATAATTTGAATCAGGAACGCGGCTTGGCAATTAATTTTTAGAGACCGAACTTATGAAATTCGGGCGTATTTATTATCAAGACCCCACGCGCCGACTTCATGACGTCATATGCGCGGCGTGGTTCTAAGCCAATGGGAGCTCTGCATTTCAACTGCAGTTAGCTCTCAGCCAATCAGAACCTTAGATCATTCTGATGCAACGTGCATGGGTTTTAGACAAAGAAACGGGATTAAGCCCTACCCTCTAGTAGCAAATGAAGCAACAATGTTGGAATTATATATATATATATATAAAATCCCGAAAATGCGTCTAGCCGCATGCCATATCTTTAAAAAGACTAAAACTGGTGCCAATCTGATCTAGGCTCTAAAGTCCTTCATCTAGAATAATAATGCAACAGTTCCCTACACACCAACACTAAACAAGACTACTAGTCATAGAGAAGGAACATAGATGTAGATGAGATGAAACTCCACCGTAATCTCTCTGAAAAACGTAAATAAATAGAAGGAGAAGAAACATGGGGAAGGATTTTTCTGTAATCCCTCCTAGAAATAGTGAACAAAATGCAAGGAGAAAAAGACATGGGCCATTTGAAAGACAGAATCTCAGTACTTTCGTCACATATCCTATTGACTGTCTTCCTCCTGGCCTGGTTCCAATCTAGTCCTCGGGCCTTCAGAGATTGTTTAAAAGTGTTCTCCCAGCGAATTCTGGGTCATCCTGCAGGTCTGGATCCCTGGCTCTTGGTTTCCCATTTTTGTCGTGAAAGCTGATCTTCTCCCATTCTGCAGTCATGGTCAAACCATCATAATTGGGACTGTTTCACTTGAATCTGCAGTAGCTGGATTTTGAGGCCATGAAATATTGTCTGGTTGTGAATCATGTCTCTTCTTGTTATTTCAACCACCTTCCTCAGATACCTAATTTCTGAGGTTTGAAACTGGCTTTTGAGGGGTGTAGTCAATGCCCATGACTTGCATCCATAAGTCAAGACCGAAACATAGGTGGAGCAGTATACAGCCATCTTTGTCTTCTTGCCAGTTTCTCTTTTGCTAAGGAATTCTTGATTTATGGCCTGAAAAAGTCTCACAGCTGCTGCTCTTTGGGTAGCCAACTCTTCTTTGATGCCTCCCTTCTAGCCTATGATAGTTCCAAGATATTTAAAGTGGTTGACCTGCTCTAGGGCCTCTTCACCCAGCATTATGTGATGCCTTTTTTCCACTGATGATATCACAATGGTTTTTGTTTTGGAGTGCTGATGACCATCCCTCTTTTCTCCAGCTCTTCCTTCCAAACTTGCAGGAAGGATTGAAGATGTGCCTTTGATTTAACTATAAGGGCAACATCGTCGGCAAATGCCAGCTCTGAAATGCAGACTTCCAGTACTAATACTTTAACTGTGTCTCTTAACTGTTCACCTATAATCTTTTTCATCAATCTATCCTATTAGGTTGAGAGATGAACTTGATCAAACAAGAGAGACTTCAAGAAACAAAGAATTTCAGTTGAATTGTGATATAGCAGAGCTAAGGGTAAGGATTGTCTCTTTAACTGATGTCTCACTCAAACTCTATATGTGATCAGCTGCCATCTTCATATGAAGATCAGCTGCAGTGGATCTGCATCATCTTTTGTTTGTTGTCTTGACAGTTTACTCTGGTAGACTCTTTCCTGTCCATCTCTTGATGTTATCTTGATAGACTCTTTCCTGTCCATCTCTTGATGTTATCTTGAGAGACTCTTTCCTGTCCATCTTTTGATGTTATATTGATAAACTTTTTCCTGTCTATCTTATGATGTTATTTTCTCACTTGTAGCACTGTCTTCCTCTTGCATACTCACCTTCAACTTTTCTTTCCTTTATGGTTTTCACCAAGGTGTTGTCTTTTTAATCATCAAAATATTTAATCTAACTGATCTAATTCGTAATTTCTCTTTTCATTTCTAGTTTTTCTAGGATTTCTTTATTTGTTCTCTTCTCTCACCATTAACTGCATTCCATTCTTCTGTATATCTACATCTCAAGGGTCTCAGTTCTTTCTTCTTGCTTCTTGTTCATTGTCCATGTTTTGACATTATACAATAATGAAGGCTGTATATATATATATATATATATATATATATATATATATATATATGTATATATATATATATATATATATATATATATATATATATATATATATATATATATATATATATATATATATATATATATCATCATCATCATCATGTGACGTTGTTGCGTACGTTTTTACCTAGGGGGTAGTCTTCGGTCCTGCCAGTGTACGCACCAGTCTTGATATAGTTATATTATTTGTGCGTTCGATTTATTCACGCACCGACGTGCACAATGCAGAGTATGTGTTACTCTTGGCGCACGGGTTACCTAGTTTGAGGGGTTATGACGTCAGGATCTTGTAAGGGCAAGTCGGACTTACTGTCCGTGTGTTTATATTATTTATTCTGTACAATTCTGGGAAAGAATTGTTTGTGAAGGATGGTTGGTCTTCAGGTGGAAGCCAACATCCAGTTCGATAACTGTATAAATTATTGTAAGGAGAAAGTCTGGGATTTAGTCAAGTCTTATATGGAAGCGTCATCCATGAGTATGAATCCGTTTACTATGACAGATGTCCTTGGAAGAAGGTCAACGGACATTACCTTAATGTATCTCAGATGGTAACTGTTAGTGAATCCTAATCACTTGGATAGAAAAGGACTTGATTGATAAAGAATCTGCAAGAATTTATTATTATTATCAGCAACTGTAAATTATAATACTCTCATCGTTAATCATGATCGTCTTGTTGATTGCCGTTCGTAATGCGTCAATAAATCTTAATAACTTTGACCAACGAGTTGATTACAGTCATGCATTGGCCAATTGCCTACCACTCGTTGGAGTTTGCTTGAACAACTCTTTTGACATTTTATTGAAACCATTCGCGTGTCTAAGCTAGTACATTGATACACCTATCACTAGCTTACTATTACTACCATACATCATCACAAAAGAACCCAACAGTAAATGGCGGCACAGTGAGATTTGGACAAGTTTCAAAGAAGGGAACTTACTCAATATTTTTTCAAGAATCGTTAGACAAAAAGACCCGTGTCTTCATCATGGAATCAACACGACGGTTTGCAGAAGGTCAAGGTCAGCAGTGAACCTCAACACCAAGTTCTCCAGTGACTAACTACGTTGGACATCATCCTTTTGTCCTTATTTACGTGCGAGCTTTACTCAAATACTCAAGGCGAAGTATTTCGATTCTCAAACGTACATTTTACGGAGACGAGGCATTAATTTTTATCAGCCGAGATAAGTATAAACGGAGTATCATTTATCACTATATTGTGTTTGGCTGTGTCCATTTATTAGTTATGTTGCACGTTCTGTGTTATATATTCATCGTGGGCGGTAGGGAGGTCGATCTGACAAACGAGGTTCATCTCGAAGCTGATTCGGGCTCTTGTCAGACGTTCTATAGGATTTAGTTTGTAAGTTTCAATTGAGAGATAATTCCGGTTCAAGGCTAGAAACCTTGCCGTAGTTCCGATCGCTACTTGTCTCTTATAATAGTATCTGTTTAGCTGTTCCGTCAAGTTTTAATCATTGTTTTCATAGTTATTTTTATTCGTACTTAGTTTTATGATGTATTTTGTTTGTATATTAAGTCCTTCTCACCTGACTTTCGTTCAGTTTTTTACACCATTAATGTTTATAAACTGTATTGTCAATTGTCTTGTGTAAGTTTTTATCGCATATTTCATTGCATTCTTTGCAACATTATTTCTTAATTTTTCCATTTTTATTTTGGTTGATTTATGCGAACGTTTTCAGTCGTTTATTATATCTTGTCTTGTCAGTATTGTTTCTATTGTCTATCACGTTGTTGCTTTCATAACATTTCATTACATAAATTACTTATTGATTATTAATATATTTGACAATTATATGAGTATAATTTACCGTTCTAGGACAGGAACGAAGACCACTTGGTATAGTAACAAGGTTAATTAATTTACATTAATCTGAACAGAGAAAGCTAGAAACTTTAAGATTAGAAAATTTGAAAGTTGAGGCTGAGGAAAATGAGAAAAAAATGAGATTAACCGCTGAATTAGAAGAGAAACGTGCTGAGGAAAATGAGAAGAAGATGAAATTTGAGGCTGCAGAAAATGAGAAAAAAATGAGATTGGCCGCTGAATTAGAAGAGAAACGATTTCAGCGTGAGGCAGAACAGAAAAGATTGGAGGCTGAAGAAAAATTTAGATTTGATGCTGCAGAAAAAGAAAGACTACTTAAGATTGAAATCGAAAATAAGCAAAGAGAGATGGAGGAGAGAAAATTTATTGCTCAGGAAAATGCAAAGAAATTTCAACTTGAAACTGAGGAAAATGAAAGGAAACTACAGCATGATCTGAAATTGGCAGAGGTAGAATATGATAGAATTAGGTTAACTCAAGAAGCTAATTCTCAGAGAACTTTCGAAGGCCAAGCTTCATCCATACATGATAACTTTAAGGAAGTTCACCTTAAATTACCTAAATTTAATCCCCCGTCTGACGACGTAATATTCTTTTTAGACAGATTTGAGGCCACTTGTAGGTCTTACAATGTGGATAAAGCACTATATTGTACATATTTATCCAGATTACTTACTGGAGATGCTTTGGCAGTTTATCATACCACCAGTACTAATGATAAGAATGATTATGACGCTCTTAGAGCTTCTCTTCTTAAAAAATTCCAAATGACGGAAAATGAATACCGATTATGTTTTCGAACATTGCTACCGCAATCAGGTAGAAACTTTAGTGATTTTCTTTCCCAAATACGGCTAACCCTAGAAAGATGGATCGAATTGTCCAAGATAGAAAAGTCGTATGAAGATCTTTTCGATTTACTGCTGCGCGATAAGGTGCTATCGTCAGTAAATCCAGCCTTTCTTGCATTTTTGCACGAACGGAAACCTTTATCTATGAAAGATCTAGAAGAACATTCAAAAAAATTTTGCACTGCTCACCCATCCATGGATCTAAGTAATGCACAGATTAAAAGTGAATTGCCAGTTGCTTTTGCCATACAACAAAATAATTTTCCACGCAATCGTTCAGTGAGTAACGACAGATACTTCAATAAGGGAAATAATGACAATTTTAACAATGGTAATTTTTATAAGGGGAAGCAATTTCAACAATCTGCTCCATTTAATGTTTCTTGGAACCAAGCTCATAGATCGCGAGATTTTGGTAACAATAATTTTAAATATAATCAAGAAAATTATAATAAACAACACTGGCGATCAAAATCTCAAGTTCCACAAAATAGACAAGGTTCTTGGAATAAATCATTTAACCAACATCACAACGTTAATTACAATAATTGGCGTACTCATCCAGATTTTAACTCAAGCAGAAATGATAATTGTAGCAATTTTAATGCCAATAATCAGAATCAATCGCGACATAGAGATAGATCTTCGAGCAATACACGTAGACATTCTAATGTCGCTTTAAGTGATACTCAGGCTAACAATGAACAGGGTAAAGCAGCTGAAACTCATAATGCTATGTCTTGTTCTCTTGATTGTAACCAGGTGAAAGATTGTCCAGAATGCTCGACTCTTTTCCAGCCCAAGGCGATCACGACGCTGCGCTGCGGACATATTTTGCCTAGTCTACCTGCGGTCTGCACGGCCACTTCTGCGTCAGTACACCAGGGACAGGGTTCTCTTAAGTTTAACAGAGGATTTGTCAATTCCATTCCATGCTCTCTTTTATTTGACTCAGGTTGTAGCACTGTCGGTGTTCGGACTTCGCTAATCAACCCTTGTTGCGCTACAGGCAATGTTGTGAAATGCGTGACTTTTGGTGGCACCGTGGAAACATTTCCCACAGCTGTTATTGATTTAAAAACACCATTCTTTTCAGGAAAGATCCACGCCTGTCTTCTTCCAAACCCAATTTGTGATGTCATCCTAGGTCGTATACATGGGGTTAAAGAGTGTACCCCACAGCCGATTGCTAATTGGGAAGATCAAAATATACATGATGCCCGTGCATGTACGACTATTCCTAGATTTGTTTCACATGCACATATTGCTAAATTGCTATGTAATGCTAAGGTCTTGGAATCTAGCATTGAAAATGATTCCACTGTTCATTACGCCACTGTGGCTAATTCGTTACAACCTTTACGACATGCATCCATTCTTAAGAAGGATATTAAGGTTTCAACACAACCTGTGAAGACTAGTAAGTCATTCCGTGGGACATATACCTTCCCTCGACATGATCAGCAGACAACTGATCGTAAGAAAAAGATTAAGTTTGAAAAAAAGGGAAAGGATGTTCCTAATAAAAATAAGAGTTGTAACTCAGATGGGAAAATTAATACCAATAAGGTTGTCAGTAGGGTTTTAACTTTGCCCAGCAAGCAGGTGTCTACGACATGCCGTACACCTACACCTTTGTCTGGCGTAAGTAGTCATACTCAAGTACATAAGTATGGTACATTTAAGAACAATAATTCTACATGTAGAAATAATAAATATTATAATATACCTAAGAGGACTAATGTTACCCATCAACCTTGTTCACATTCTTGTGACTACGATACCACTTATATTGGTAGAGGTGCATCTTCTCGCACCATCCTTGTGCAAAATCTGCCACAGCGAACTAGCTGGCAAGCACTAGGAGATTTTCTCAACCACACGGCGGACGTTAAGTTTGTACATCTATTGCCACATACCAATAACAGGTATGGTGACGCCGTGGTTACTTTTAGAACCAATAGAGATGCTCGCATGGTTATCGAGCAGGACAATGGTGTGTATTTTCACCACCATTCCCTCAGGTTACGATTAGTACCTGATTCTGCGTCACGCAGATAGTAACCTACTGATATTGGATTTTGATTTAACGTTCTTTGATGACTCAGCCTATGCAGTCATCATTTCTTTCTTGTAATAGTCATTTGTTCTTTTTCTAGTTTTCATGTTCTTTTCCAATGGAATTTTATGCCATTCGGATTAGTAAATGCGCCAGCTACCTTTGTACGCATGATGTGCCGCGTACTGTCTCATCGTCCCGATGTCATTACTTACATAGATGACATCTGTCTTTTCAGTAACTCTTGGGATGAACATATTCAGGGATTAAAAGCTTTACTTTCTACTTTACGGGATTATAACTTAACAGCGAAACCTTCAAAGGCATTTGTCGGTTTTCATGACATCTCCTTTCTGGGTCATCGTATAGGTCATGGTTTAATGTATACAGAAGACAGTAATGTCTCTAAGATTTTAAACATCTCAGCACCTAAGACAAAAAAACAAGTTAGATCTCTTTTAGGACTAATACAGTTCTATTCTAAGTTCATTCCTCATTTGTCTACTATAACTGCTCCTTTTTCTTCTTTACTGAGAAAAGGGACAGCTAACATAATCCAGTGGTCTAACGAACATCAAATCGCGTTAGATTATTGATAAGGGTGGAATTTGCCGTAAACTGGTCTATCGAAAGCAGGTATTACCCTTATCTGGTTTAGATTGTTGCTTTTTTGCAGAGATCAACAGGGTAACCACAGGCAATTTACGAAATGTAAACGTCATAAAATGTATTCGTTTGAGGGGGAGATATTGCACCCACAAAACAGTCATGATACCGTATGTTTTGCAGCATAGGGGAATGCAGCATAAAACTCATGTTAACTGACAGTACTGTAGAAGTCATACTCAATGATTGTTGATTGTTAACTTATCATAGCGAAGCTATAAAGGCCCCTACAAAAACTTCTGCAACCGTGGTCAGCTGGCAGCCGTTAATGTTCATAAAATAATGCAATGTTCCTTCCTGATGCTGGCAGGCAGATGTAAAGTGTTTACTGTCTCAAGGATAGCATACAAATTACAGGTCAGCTCGACCTTGTAGGTTCCTAAGTCTAACCATCTGACTTGGACGTGATCTCTGATAAAACGAATCGGAACTAGGTAGTTTTGTTTGTCTAGAGCGACCCGATAGATTTATAACTATTTCAGGTATAAAGCTGCCCCAATTCTTTCAAAGTTCTCCGTGTTGAATACTCCCGAGTCAAAAAGGCGAC
Source organism: Oreohelix idahoensis (assembly GCA_024509875.1). NCBI lineage: Eukaryota > Metazoa > Mollusca > Gastropoda > Stylommatophora > Oreohelicidae > Oreohelix > Oreohelix idahoensis. The sequence continues at coordinate 433,800 of JAMPIV010013845.1, read as the reverse complement.
AATAAAATCTAGATATCTGTGGTTCGACTTGAAAACCTTATTTCGGAAAATCAACCAGATGCCTCCATGGCAGCGCTTCTGTACCTAGTTAGCTAACTGAACTCACAAAGGCCCGTATTTCCCTCAGAGAATCCAAGACCCCTTAGTTCCGTTCCGCTGCAGATCATCTTTCTCAACTGCCCGACCTGGGCGGAAACAACAAACGAAACCAAGTTTCAGACATGGCGCAGAGTGACAATCTCTGAGTCGCTGTTCACAATACAAGAACATTCGAGATTTCAGCCGGCAATTATGCCACGCGCTTGTAAAAACATTAAGACAGCGTTTCAAACATCTACAACAGTGACTGATAGCAAGATCGATAAGGATTGATACTCCATGTTGATACAATAGACGGAACGGATCGTCTCGAACGAGAGGGCGGGTAAACTCATACAAAAATAGCAGTATCGGGAGTTGTTTTGACCACTCTCACAGCACTGAACACTAAGGACGTTAAATCTTCAAAGTCCACAAGATATGCGATAGCTCTCCAGCCATATAGCTTTGAAATTTGATCAATTCCTGGAGTGAAAAATGTGTTTGCTGACTGTTTGTCAAGATGCCCAAGCGAACTTGTCGAACCTAAACCACTTCCAGATGTTGAAACGTCCTCACAGATAATCATTCAGATATAACATGAAGAACTTTGTACGACATCATTTATTGAACCTCTATACATACTTTGTATGGAACTGAATTATTCGTACCAGCATAAGTTCCTGGATATACTTACTTTTGGATTATAACATAACTTATTGTGTCATAACATTTTATTAATACGGAAACATTGTTAATAGTGACCAATAGACAGTCAATATTCTTATGGAACATATTACACTACATATCGTGTTAGAGAATATCTTGTCATCGTATATGGAACATTAAGAACATATTCTCGATTACTAACTAGTCTTACTGGAACAGTAACACTGAGTAAAATTGCAATTACTTAAATAAATTAGTAATTAGTGATTTATTTGTAATTAAGAACTATATTAATTAGAAGAAATCAATTTAAGCTACTTAAGTAATTGTAGAGTGCACATTAACTAACTTTAATAGTTGTAAGTGTCTCTTAGTACTTATATTTACTTCTCATGGTACATGATCTTTCAACTTTTAGATAACTAGTCCACCTTACTAATGTTAGATACATTAAGGGTGTTGCTTCTTCACGTGTTTAATTATGCTTCGTTGCAATTTGCATGTTTTATTTTCATTTTTCTGTTTTTTGATTCCCTTGTCATTGATTACCATCATCGTTGTTTTTCATTTTCATTTGAAATCATATGTTTCTGGTTTTTTTTGAAAATTCAGTTGAATGTTTTTATCATCCTTTTTTGGTTTTCATTTTCAACTTTCTTTTACTTCGAATTTTACCACATCGTTCCAAAGTAGGTCGATTGTGGATGTGTGCTTTAATGCATACTTTCATTTAGTTATATTGATTTCCATTTAATATTCTTTTTCTTAATATTGTATAACATTATGACTTTGATTTAGGTTCATAGATGTCGATGTAGTTTTGACTCACCTCTCTTGGGTACTTAGTTCAAAAAAAAATTAATAGAATTAATTTTTTTTAAGGGCCGGTGATAAGGGAGCTGTTGCGTACGTTTTTACCTAGGGGGTAGTCTTCGGTCCTGCCAGTGTACGCACCAGTCTTGATATAGTTATATTCGTTCGATTTATTCACGCACCGACGTGCACAATGCAGAGTATGTGTTACTCTTGGCGCACGGGTTACCTAGTTTGAGGGGTTATGACGTCAGGATCTTGTAAGGGCAAGTCGGACTTACTGTCCGTGTGTTTATATTATTTATTCTGTACAATTCTGGGGAAGAATTGTTTGTGAAGGATGGTTGGTCTTCAGGTGGAAGCCAACATCCAGTTCGATGCGTAAGTTGTTTTGAGCCCTCGTTTTATATATGTATTAATGATTAAGTGGAACGGCTTCTCATCACTGGAGTCTAGCGGGAATCCAGATTTGCTGGATTCCTAGAATGGAACAGTAGAGATCTTAGCCTCACAGAAATCTTACGTAGTGGGAAGTCCTACGAGTAAAGGATATATTTGATCATATGTTGAATATCGTATTTTCGTAATACCAATGCCAAGGTCGTGGCATATTGCAGGAGAGGTTAGTCAACAGAAGTCTCTAACCTGTTTGTATTTTCGTGTATGACTTTATGGATTATATCAACTGTATAAATTATTGTAAGGAGAAAGTCTGGGATTTAGTCAAGTCTTATATGGAAGCGTCATCCATGAGTATGAATCCGTTTACTATGACAGATGTCCTTGGAAGAAGGTCAACGGACATTACCTTAATGTATCTCAGATGGTAACTGTTAGTGAATCCTAATCACTTGGATAGAAAAGGACTTGATTGATAAAGAATCTGCAAGAATTTATTATTATTATCAGCAACTGTAAATTATAATACTCTCATCGTTAATCATGATCGTCTTGTTGATTGCCGTTCGTAATGCGTCAATAAATCTTAATAACTTTGACCAACGAGTTGATTACAGTCATGCATTGGCCAATTGCCTACCACTCGTTGGAGTTTGCTTGAACAACTCTTTTGACATTTTATTGAAACCATTCGCGTGTCTAAGCTAGTACATTGATACACCTATCACTAGCTTACTATTACTACCATACATCATCACAAAAGAACCCAACAGACGTATTCTTTCCAGAACGTTGTCTCCATTACAGCTGCTCTGAACACATCACGATTCGGGGCAAGTCGACCTGCATCAGCCAAAGACAAGTTCAGACTCTCTGTGATGTCCTGGGTCCACCGTCGTCTAGGTCGACCCCTTCCCCTTTTTCCAGGGACCATGCCTTCCATCACTGTTTTTTTCCAGACTATTATGTCTTTTTATATGACCGAAAAATTTCAGCTTCCTTATTGCGATGGTATTTAGGAGCCAATGTTCCTGTACGTTTAGTGAGTGCAGTACTTCTCTGTTGGTCTTTTTTCTATCCAAGGTATTCTCAACATCCTTCTGTAGCATTTCATTTCGAATGATGTAATCTTTTTTGCAACTGTTTTATTGAGTGTCCAAGTCTCGCAGCCGTATGTTGCTACTGGGAATATACATGCTCTGATCAGTTGTAACTTTGTTTCTTTGCTTGTGCCTTGCCATAGGTTTTTCATCTGTATTAGTTTATGTGAAGCAATTGCAAGTCTTCTTTTAATTTCTACTGCACAGTCGCCAGAGCTGTTGATGATTGATCCTAAGTATTCGAATTCATTAACACTTTCCAGTTCTTCGTTATCAATTTCAATTTCTGGTTTGGTCTTTACTTTGTCTGTTGTCAATACTTTGGTCTTCTTGGTGTTTAGGTATAGATTCTGGGCCTCGCTGTGTTTTTTGGTGGACAGAATTAACTGTTCAAGTCCTTCTGGGTTGGTCGATAGGAGGACTGTGTCATCAGCATATCTGATTTCCGGGATCTGGTACCCGCCGATGTTAAATGAGTCAAACTCTGTGTGTTCTTATATATATATATTCCCAGTAGCAACATACGGCTGCGAGACTTGGACACTCAATAAAACAGTTGCAAAAAAGATTACATCATTCGAAATGAAATGCTACAGAAGGATGTTGAGAATACCCTGGACAGAAAAAAAGACCAACAGAGAAATACTGCTCTCACTAAACGTACAGGAACATTGGCTCCTAAATACCATCGCAATAAGGAAGCTGAAATTTTTCGGTCATATAAAAAGACATAATAGTCTGGAAAAAACAGTGATGGAAGGCATGGTCCCTGGAAAAAGGGGAAGGGGTCGACCTAGACGACGGTGGACCCAGGACATCACAGAGAGTCTGAACTTGTCTTTGGCTGATGCAGGCCGACTTGCCCAGAATCGTGATGCGTCAGAGCAGCTGTAATGGGGACAACGTTCTGGAAAGAATACATCACATGATGATATATATATATATATATTATATAGCATTTCATGCCTCATTTTTAATTTGTGAGTTTTTTGTTTGTTTGTTTGGATGTTTGTATCTGTCTCATATTGTTGAAGGTAGCTTTAGCCATTCTTACTCTCTTCTTCAGCCTCATAAATTGGCTAGCAGAGCAACTCTGGGAAGGTTAAGGTGGCCGGCGTGATGCTGACCACATCACCACTAGTATGCCGATGGTCAAGAAAATATGGGCCTAACACCATATTCTCAATATGCATCAATGGGCTTGTAACGGGATCCTTTACCTTTTACCCTTACTCTCTTCTTCATTTTTGTTTCACGTCTGCCATCTGCTAGTATGTGTCCAAGACATGATAAACTCTTCTCTTGTTCTACTGCCTTACCATTTATTATTATTTGTAAAGATGGCTTATCATCTGCTTTGCTAATTATCATAGCTCTTTCAGAGTAATGAGTCAGAGTATATGAAAATAATCAGCATTATGAGTCAGAGGAGTATATGAGAGTAATCATGCTACAAAATAAAAGCCCAGCCATTAGCAGTATATATATATATATATATATATATATATATATATATATATATATATATATATATATATATATATATATATATATATATATATATATATATATATGAAAACTGCTTTTCTATACTTTATATTTTTTTTCATCCTTGCAAATGACATCCATTTTTATCTGTTTTAGGAAGCCCTTAAAGAAGCAAAGAATGAGATTAACTTCTTGTCACAGTTCAAAAAAGGATATGATGACCTCTATAATGGTAAAGCACTGCCACTGGTACTTTTTAGACTCAAATTGTAATGTTTTTTTTTTTGTTTTTTTTTTTGGTTTAAAGTCAATGGCTCCATGCAGCCACGACCTGTAGCTGGTACTCATGGCAGGAAGCCTGCACTAAGCGTTGAATTACTTTTGCAATGGTGGTTTCTGATAGTGCAGTAGGCCTATTATTTATTTGTCTCATTAGCGACCCCCGAGAACTACTCTGGGCCTTTTGTTTTTAAAATTTCCCTCTCTTTCTTTTACCTTGGGGATATCCAAAACAACAGCTGCCTTGTTATGATATCAGCTGGTTTTGTTAGTATGTGTCCTATCAAATGCCAACATCTTTCCCTCACCTGTTGCTCCATTGGTACTTATCTGGCTCCACACCGACGATCTTGTCATACCCTAAGTGGGACCCAAAGACGCAGCAACAGAGAATGCAGTCAGCGACCCATAGCTTGACTGCTTGCGTCAGGGCCAGCAAACCAGAGCTGACCAAGACCCTACTCCACCTCCAAGTGGTGGTCCTGGAAACAGGTTGCATCACTGCAGTCTGGCTGAGAGAGTAGGGATCGAAGAGGGAAGGCAAACCCGGTCCCAAAAAATGCCGTGCTGAAGTCGGATGTGTCGGCCGAAAGGCGCAGCTTCGCTGTAAACAGACACAACGCAACCAACATCCTTTTCAGGACGAACGAGGAAGAAGAAGATACCCTAAGTAAGCCTTTTCTATTCGAGCATCCGCTTATGAAAGTCCATAACTTCTTGTATTGTCTCAGCAGCGGTCCTCCATGTTTTCTTTCTTCCTTCAACTCCCCAAGGAGCATAGGCTTTCAACAAACTTATGCCAAGTCTTCCTGTCATGTGACATCAGCTTAAGGTCTTTCCGTGTCTTCTTCGTCTCCTTCATTGTCTGTTTCCAGTTCTCTTTTCCTTGTGTTTTTTTGGTCTTCCTCTTCCTCCTTTACCCAGGGGATTCCAGAACAAGGACTATCTGGTAATGATATCTTCAGGTTTTCTCAGTGTGTGTACTATACATCTCCAACATCTTCTTCTCATCTCTTGTTCCATCTGGTGATGTTCTTGTCTAGCTTTTGTCACCAGCTCCACATTAGTGGTCTTACCACTTCAATCTTTCTGTTCTATGCTAGCGCCCATTTTTGAAAGTCTGTAGCCAAAAAGCTACACAAAAAAGCTCCCATGTTTTAGAGTCATGCAAAAGGACTGCCTTAATATTTGAGTTCATCATTTCCCAATGCAGTGAAGTCCCATCTTGTTGTCTGTATCCTTATTTTGAGATTGCTATCCTTTCTTCCAACTGTGTCTGTTTTTCTGCCAAGTATTCTTATTTTTTTATTTTTTTTTACAGCTGTTCTTAAAAATGTATGTAAAATGCTGGCAGTTCTGTCTTTTTTTCATGTTTGGTTTGGTTTGGTTTTAAGGACTATCTTCATTGCCCACGGACATCTCCATTAGTGCTCTGATCTCCTCCCTTAGATCACACAAGGAGGATCTTTAAACCAAAGCACAGATTCTGAGCACCACACATGCAAATATAATTATTAGTAATATGTATGAAATGATTCAGCTGTGAATTTCTTCATCTGTTTGCAGCATTTATGGACAAGAGTGACACTTTTGAAGGTGAATCTAAAAAGAATAGAAAATCAGTCATGTCAACAAAAAGAGTAAGTTGAAATTAATCATTTTTTTTTTCAAATTATTAAATTTTAGTTGTAGCAAGATATACATTATTGTCATTTAGTTATTATTAAGTATTGGCAGTATCAATCTATAGCCATAAAACTCAGATAACACCATTTATTAACTTACTAACTTAGTCATCCCTCTTCTACCGTGAGGAGGGAGCGCCATACTGTCCTATTGGCTTTCTTCCTTCTGGCCTGGATTTATGAACATAATTTGATATAATTCAAGGTTCATGGACATAGTTTGGTAAAAGTCCATCTGTTAGGTGTGATGTTTATATTAATTTTATTTCTTGTTGTAGTTTTATGATTTTGTGGAACAACATCTTCAGGGTACAGACATAAAGTGGTATAATGCTGTGCTTTAGTTTCTAGACTTAGCTTCCCATAATCCTACACTCTAAACCATGATCACGGTCATTACCCTTCAGCTGCTCAGGGAGCCCAGGCCTTCAGCTAACTCATGTCAAGTCCTCCTGCTAACTCATGTCAAGTCCTCCTTCTAACTCATGTCAAGTCTTCCTGGTTCATGCCATCAGCTCAAGGTCTTTCCACATTTGCTCATCCCTTTTATTTCTGGCTCGAGTTCTCTTCTCCATGTGTCTAATCCATTGACATAAACTATTATAGTTAACGCTACCAGCCCTGATCTCCTGAGTTACATCCCCCTGTGCCTGAGTTCCTGAGTGAAATGTATAAAAGCACACGCGTCATAGAAACAATGATTGCATGAAAACCACTGCACTAGTACATGTAATGTTATGATGTATGTATATAAGCATTACCTCGTCATCTACACAAGCACACACATGTTTCAGAAAGCACTCAGTATAAGCATGTTCAGTTCGTAGCCATGTTTATTTACAGAATATCGTACATGTCAAGATTCGCATTATATTACAATGTGTGGCTCGTACTTTAATGTATTCATATTACATCCCCCCTTTTTTGAAAAAAAATGTGCAAACATTTCCAACGAAATGTTTCATGTGAGAAAGGATAAGTATGTGTAATGCTCAGTGTGAGTATATATATGTCACTGTCTGTATCGGCTGGGAGGTGTCACTGTACGGCCAGAACGAGTGGTGTAAAGTGCTGGTGGTTCTGCGGAAGTCCCTGGTTTAGCTTGAGTTGGTTGTGATTTTGGCCTTGACGCTTGTTGGTTTTGTGGGGCACCAAGGTCTGGAGTTACTGCATTGTCTGTTGAAAGCATGGGAATTCTCTGTTCTGTTGTATTCTGTGGGATTTCTCTTATGTCCACTCTGTTTCGCCTCAGGAGGTTGCTGCTGCTGTCTGGTCTTAAAGTATAGCTCCTGGGTTCAGGGTTTCTGGAAATGATTGTTGCTTTTGACCATGTGTCATTGTTGTGGTTGTAGGTAGTCACATGCTGACCAGGATATAATGGTGGTAAGTCTTTAGCACATTTGTCATAGTTGAATTTCTGAACTTGCTGACGATGCTGAAGTTGATCATATGTGCTGTCTCTATGTTGTGGACGGAAGTGGACCTTAGAAGGTAGGAGATCTTTAATTCTTCTATCAAACATAAGTTCTGCTGGACTGTCGATCTTACTGTCTACCGGTGTTGTTCTCCATCTCAAGAGTGCTAGGTGTACATCCTCTGTTCTTGTTTTCTTCATGATTGACTTGATAGTTTGTATCTGTCTCTCAATGAAACCATTAGATTTAGGGTATCTAGGTGATGATGTTGTGTGTTTGATCTTCCAGTCCTTAGTGAAGTTTCTGTATGCTTGACCTGAGAAATGTGGACCGTTGTCTGATCTAATTTCATCTGGGATGCCAAACATGCTGCAATACTTCTTTGTAATGTCTGCAATAACAGCTGACGGTGAGGGTTGTGGAAGTTTCTCAATGATGGGAAATTTGCTGTAGTAATCAGCAATAATAAGATAGTCATTATTGTCGATTGAGAAAATATCAGTTCCTATAATGCTCCAAGGGCTCAATGGTATGTCTGATGGTATGAGAGGTTCTCTGCACTGCCTATTTGCATGTTCTTGGCAAATTGAACAGTTTTTACATAGTGTTTCTATGTCCTTGTTTATCTGTGGCCAGTAAACATCTTTCTTTGCTCTCAGTTGTGTCTTCACAATACCAAGGTGACTATTATGGAGCTGTTTAAGGATGATATCGCGTTGTGTTTCTGGTACAACAATGCGATCTCCTTTAAGGATCAGACCATCTTCGATGCTTAACTCGTCCCTCATCGAGTAGTATGGACGGATGTGTGTTGGAACTTCCCTGATAGAGCTTGGCCATCCATGGTATATCAGTTCTTTGAGAGAGTTAAGGATAGGATCTCTCATTGTGTCTTCTCTGATGTGTTCAAGCCGATTATCGCTAAACTTGACAAAATCAACTTTGATGTTTGGGGTAAGATCTGCTGTCTTGTTGGGGTTTGGTAGTCTGCTGAGAGCATCTGCAAGACCTATATCCTCTTTAATGTTGTTAATAGTTACCACACTCAGCTTTTCGCACATTGGTAAACCCAAAATTGCAGGTCCTTCAACATCTACCAAGTAAAATGTTGACGATGTCCATTCTGAGCCTCTGTATGAACATTCAAGTGTTACTGCTCCAAAACAGTCTATACTTGTTCCATTGTAAGCTCTTAGCTTTGTCCTGCCACTCCTACGTTTTACATCCCTTGTGGGAAATCCTTGCTCATCCACCTTGTCAGGCATGATCTGTCTGAATATTCTTAAGGGTAGAGTGTTACCTTGGGCACCTGTGTCTATCTTGAACCGAATATATCTTTCTTTGTGCCTTTTAATTCCTGGTATTCGGAATTGTACCTTGCAGAAAGCCTGCGTTCTCTTTGGTTCATTACTGAAAGTTAGTATCTTCACAGTATCAAAAGTGGAAGGATCACTTTCTTCACTGGAGTCAAGGTCCTCAGTCATCATAGAGTGTGTTTGTTTTGACGACTTTCTGCTGTGAAGTTTGTGTTGAGCACTGTCTTGTTTCCTCTTGAAACATAATTTTATCCAGTGGCCCCTCTTTCTGCAGTAATGACATGTAGAGTCTTTAGCTGGACAGTGGTTTTATATGTGGTTTAGGCCACAACATTTACACATAGCACCTCTGCTTGTGTTGTGTTTTTCTTGTTGTTTCGAACCAGTTGCTTTGTTGTGTCTAGGTTTATAGCTTTTCACTGCATCCACCTGGGCTGCTAATGTACCTTGCTGAATTTGTTTAATGTTTAGTGCTTGTGCCTCGTGTTTCCTGCCTTCATCCAGAAGTTGTTGTAAAGTTAGCGTATCACTCTGGCTCAGTAGCCATTTCTGGAATTCTGGCATTGGTGTGCTAAGAAGAATCTGTTCAATAATGCGCTCTTTTTCTTCTTCGTTGCTAAATTTACATACTCTTGTTTTCTCCTTAATGCGAGTGAAGAAATCATCTAGGCTTTCACCACGTTTCTGTCGCAGGTGGTGAAGCTCTAATCTTGCCGCTCTAAAGTTTGTGTGCTTTATGATCAGACGCTTTTCAAATTCGTCCAATATGGCTACGGGGTCGGTTGCCGACTCAACCGGCATGGCGGTAGCAAAACTGTTGTAGATTTTCAAACCTTCATCGTCCAATGCTTCTAGGATATATGGAGTTAGGGTTTGTCCTTCCAGACCAGTGGTCTTGGAATATAGATCTATGCGTTGGCGCCATAACAAGAAAGCTTCACTCTTATCATCTTGACTGGCAAATCTCATTTGCGGTGCGCTGCGGTAATGTTTAGCTGCCATTGTTGACCTCGATGACGAAAATTAGCCGAATACTGTACTCACGTGTTATCGTGTAGCTGTTTTGCGTCAGTCCGGTATCGACCGCTGCCACCATGTAATGTTATGATGTATGTATATAAGCATTACCTCGTCATCTACACAAGCACACACATGTTTCAGAAAGCACTCAGTATAAGCATGTTCAGTTCGTAGCCATGTTTATTTACAGAATATCGTACATGTCAAGATTCGCATTATATTACAATGTGTGGCTCGTACTTTAATGTATTCATATTACAGTACACATACAATTTCAGGATCTCACCAGTACTAGGCTTACTTATAATATAACACCAGTATTCCACCTTACTATATGCCAGTCAGCCCAGCAGGTAGATTCACTAGCAGCTGATAGGGGCCCCCCCCCCCCCCCCTTCCTTCTCGGTACCATGTGTTTTTTTGGTCACCCTCTACATCTATTACCCTGGGGACTTCAACACAAGGACCGTCTTGTAATACTATCAGTAGACTTCCTCACTGTGTGTCCCATCCATCACTTCTTCTCATCACTTGTTCCACTGGCACTTGCTGGTTCTTGTCATCAGTTCCACATTGGTGACCTTGTAGTACCAATTCAGTCCATCTATTCTACACAAGCACTCATTTATGACAGTCTAGACAAAAGACAGATTGCATGCCCAATTCTCAACTTTTTAAAAATTAAATTTATTTGTTCATTCTTTCTGTAATTTCTTGGTTGTTGTTTTCATTATTCTCCATGTTTTAGAGCCATACAATAGGACAATTGACATTTTAGTTGACGATTCAGGTTTTTAATATCAGTGTTTAATGAACTTTAACATTTCAGATCTTGATGTGAACCTTTGAGTTACCTGAATTAAAAACTATGGAATTCTAGCAAAACTATTCACATGAAGCAATAAAATATATGAACAGACTAAATCATCCCCTTGCAGGAATAAAATTATTGTATTCAGAATTACCATTTGAAAGTGTAAAAATTATTATTATTATTTTTTTTAACCCAGACGCTCGTCAGATTTAACATTTATATACTTTCTTTATCATAATAAGTCCAACCTGCTGAGTGGTATTGAGTCAGGTCAGAAACTGGAGAAGCAGGTTTTGGCAGTGATGAACATAGCCATTGATGGTAAGTACTGATCTAGACTACATTAAGATGTGTGTGTTCAGGGATAGGAAGCAAACAACAGTTGTTCAGATAAGTAGATTTTGTTAGAATTTTCCAAAAGAATTGTCTCAACTCTATAGCACCAAAAATACCCTGTAAGACAATTAAATAAAGTAGTTAATCTGTAAGAATCATTCGGTAGAAAATTCCACACTGCATTTTGTCAAAAACATTCAGTAAGACGTAACTAAAGTTCATTAAAAGAAAGAGCCTATTTCTTATAGATTATTCCACACCACATTGTATCAAAAATAACCTGGAAGACACTTCAATAAAGTTCATTTAAAAGAAAGCGCCTGTAAGAATTAACCAGTGGAATATTCCACACTATATTGTATCCCCAAAAAATCTGTAAAATAGTTAAATAAAGTTCATTAAGAGTAATTATCTGCAACAGTTAAATGGTAGAATATTCACCACTGCATAGTACCAAAAATAACTTACTTAACAAAAGTTATTAACTACTGCTGTGTGCACTATTTTTTAGGGTGAAACATTTCATATCTCCTTGCAGTGTTGCACTTACAAAATCTTTGATAAATTAAACAAGAAATAAAATAAAAATGTTTAGGGCACTATAAAGTATTCTGGCCAAAAAAAAAAAAATAATCTTTGAGTTTGGTTACAAATATTGGTTTTATGATGATTACATTTTATGAAACATCAGATTCTCTTTGATGAGATGCAATATATAACATATGTCAAATGGGACCATAGATATATTTAATATGCATTTTAAGCATGGACTTGTTCAAAAACATCTTCATGATGCTGGACATTAAATTCAGTTTTCTCAGAATTTGACATTTTGAACATACTTTCTTCATATAAATAACTGTTCATTAATGTGTTTTAACTGTCATATTTGCTTGCCATTACAAAGGTCATTAAAATACTTTTTATGTGATACTAGTATCTCTTTTTCTCACAATAACAATGTTACAGATTTTGTCATGCTGGTATTGTCACAACCTGTGACGTCGTTGGTACCAAACGGTATCGGCTACTGCTGTTCCTTTGGACCTACTGGCTATGAGGAGAGGGGGAACATGCTGCATGGGCAACAGCTTGATCGTGATATAACTGTGCCCAAGCTCGTACCCGGGAGTGGACAGTCAAGCTTCACCCTATGGTATGGCACAAAGAAGGAAGTAGCAGCTAATGGTTATAAGCATCTAGCCCAATTGGCGTAGGGCATGGCGCCAAGAGCTACTTTTGATGATGGGAGAGCCAGACTTCACTGGTATGGCCATGTCCGCCACATGGAAGATGGTTCTTCTTCTTCTTCTTCCGTCCTTAGCCACCGACCGTCAAAGCAGTCAGTGGCCATTACGCCTAGTGGCGTCTTAGGGCAACGGCAGATAGGTTTTCTTTGCCATTGTTTCCCATCACGCCTATTGGCGTCTTTAGGGCAATGGCAAATCAATCCATCTGCCGTTGTTTCCGTAATCAAAGTGACTGGCAAACGGGTGATCAGCCCGTTGAATGGAAGATGGTTACATCCTCAAAAATATTTTAGACAACTGGCAGATGGCAAAAGAACAGCTGAATGATCACAGCTGAAGTTCAGAGATGTCTGTAAGAGAGACATGAAGGCACTGGACATAAAATCCAGCAACTTTGGAGGATGAAGCTGCCGATCGTACCAAGCGGCGATGCTTCCTATGGTGCCACCTCAGATTGGGTAAAAAAAGAAGTTCTTACAACAAACAGAAGAGAAAAGAACGTGCTGAAAGGAACACCAAGAACAAAGAAGCTGAGGGTCATCACCTCAGGGGCACATTCTCATAGCCAATTATGACTGAAGGAGGTTACTACTACTGCCACAAGACCTTGGGATGGAGTCCCATGAGATAAGAAAACCTCAGACAGACTTGGCAGGCTCACAGAAGAAGGATCAAAATTTATAAACGTTTGTGCCTAATGCTGCAAAAGAACTAGATAAAATAAGAATAAATAGCTGAAGGTCATTTCTGATGTGCACATATGGGTTTTTTTTTTTTTAAATAGTAATAATAATTTATATTCTTTTAAATTCTGTTTGAGTACAATAATTTTATTCCTGCAGAGGGATGATATAGTTTGAATATATTTTTTGCACTGCTTCATGTGAATAGTTTTGTTGGAATACAGTAGTTTTAAAATTCAGTTAACAAATGTATGTTATACTTTGAATTGATCAGAATATGACAAGTTTTTAGAAAACCACAAGTCTGACCTGCTGGAGAAAGTTGCCAGCGATGACACAGCTACATCTGACCTAAACTTTCAAGAGGTACAGTTAAATCAAATTTATCATTTTTCATATTTACACATACAGGTAATCAATGATTATCTGATCATTAATTCTCTAAACATTTGTAATAAACCTAATTAAAAAATATTTTAAACACAGGCTTTTAATGCACTAAAAAGCCACAAATAAATTTTCACGAAGTTTATAGCTTGCAGTCAAAAAATGTAACATCAAATTCTCACCATCACTTCCCACAATTTCAACTTGTTGGCATGTAATTTATCCCTCATATTTACTTGGTTATGTAGCTTTTTTGTTTTTTTTAATTTATTATTCCTTAATACTTGATTGTAATGTACAATTTTATGTAAGAGTAACAGTGAAGAGAAAATTTTCTTATAAATTTTGGTAATATTACATGAGAAAGTAGAAGATAACTGTAGAACAAAATAATAAAACTAAGCACAAGCATGAACAGAACAGATTTGCATATTCAAAAGAATAAAAATATATCAAACGTACCTGTAATACTTTATTATTATTACCTGTAATATTTATTTTCTTCTTCTTTGTACACTCTCAGATGTCTGCTTGAATGTTTTCAAAGAAAGCAGTAGTCAGCTTGAGGCTGTTTGCATCTTCGTAGAGCTTTTCCATGAATGGTATTGGTGCCGGCCATGTGCGCTTTCTCTGTTCCAAATATGTTGAGCATCTTTGAAGCAGATGTTCAGCAGTCATTTTATCTGTGCCACAGTTGTACTCATTGGTAGTTCTTAGCTTTAGCTTGTTGAATAGATGATTTCCCAATCTGTTGTGATCCATGAAGAGTCTGAAGATTACCACTTGTTCTCTTCTGTTGAGCTGTATCATTCTGTGTGTGACCTGGATGCTCTGCATTTTGTTTTTGTACCTGATTCTGATAAAACTCTTTGCCACCTCAAAAGTTATGCGTGCATCAGGCTGAGGTAGCTTTCCACCTTCCTTTGCCAATCTGTCAGCCTTTTCATTGCCGGGGATGTTACAATGAGATGGGATCCATTGAATCACTACTCTTTTGAATCAGTGACATTGTTTGTGGAGCACAACTCTTGGGTTATCCAGGTCTGCATTATTTTGGCTTTTCAAGATTGCAATTACTGACAGTGCATTGGTGAAGAAAGTAACTTGTCTGTCTGTGCTTTCCTCTGTCATTATAACTTCTGCTGCAGTTTTCAAAGCCTCAGCCTCTACTCTGAAGTTACTTGATAATTGTCCTGTTGCTACTGACAGTTTTTTTGTTTTTTTTTGCGCACAAGTGAATAATCTCAGAAAGACACCTCCACCTCCATTTTCTGTTGCATTTGTTGCTGATCCATCTCTGTATGCATGGGTCTAGGTGTTGGTTGGGTAATGTTTCTCTATGTATTTTGTCACTATGGATTTTCAATATTCTTCTTCTTCTTCTTCCGTCCTTAGCCAAAGACCGACCAAGCAGTCAGAGGCCATCACCCTTGTGACGTCTTAAGGGCAACAGCAGATTGATTTTCTCTGTTGCAGTTTCCCATCACGCCTAGCGGCGTCTTTAGGGCAACAACAAATAGATCCATCTGCCGTTGTTTCCGTAATCGGTGTGACAAGCCAACGGGTGATCAGCCCATTGGGCATTTTCAATATACAATAGATTAAATAAAAAATGAATAAATAAAGCGAAACTTTTCTAAACACAACTGTAAATATACACAACTTTTTTCTATGTTTAGCTTGAAAGTGTCCAAATAAAGTTCCAGAACTCTGTGAATAACATGACGATAGAAATAGGACTGCTTCAGCAACATAACACAATGCTGATGGAGCAACTCCACAAGCTGGAGGAGGTCGAACCAGATATGGGGTATGTGTTTTACTTAAGTAACTATTATTGTATGTGTTTCAGTTAATGAATCCATCATAAAGTGCATGTTTCATCTACTGAAGCAGTGTGTGTCATTGTACAAATCATGTTATGTGTTTAGTGAGCCAACTCGTTTGAATGTTTTTCAATTAATGAATGAGCAGTGATAGTGTTTCAGTTCTTCTTTTGTAGGTTACTTGTCAGATTTTGTGGTTACTGATTATAGGTGGCTGTATACCGCTCCACCTATGTCCCAGTCTTGACATAGGGATGCGAGTCATGGGCAATGACTACAACCCATAAAAGCCAGATCCAAACCTCAGAAATGAGGTATCTGAGGAAGGTGGTTGAAGTAACAAGAAGAGACATGGTACGCAACCAGACGATACATCAAGGCCTTAAATCCTACCCCCTGCAGACCCAAGTAGAACAGTCCCAATTAAGATGGTTTGGCCATGTCTGCAGAATGGGAGAAGATTGGATACCACGACAAGCATGGGAAACAAAGAGCCAAGGATCCAGACCCCGAGGACGACCCAGAGTCCGCTGGGAGGACAACATTAGACAATCTTTGAAGGATCGAGGACTAGAATGGAACCAGGCCAGGAGGAAGACAGCCGATAGGATAGTCTGGCGCTCTCTCTTCCAAACCTCTACACCTCACGGTAGAAGGGGAACGACTAAGTAAGTAAGTAAGTAAGATCATAGCCTCTCCATGCAGATGAATTTCATGAATGCTGCAAGATTTACTCTTTGCTAGTGCTACTATTGTTAAATTTGTGTCTACATAATGCATTCTTCTTTCTTCTCTTCATGCTTTCTCTTCTGTCTTTCCTTATAGTAAGAGTGGGAAGTTCATTTTTCCCCCTGCCTGTTATTGTGTTCACAATATTTTGTCTTATTTACAGCCATAGATCTTCATTAAAGTACTTGCATTGTGATAGGACTAGTGATGACATATATTTTTTAGAAAGTAAATAAATGAAAAATGGGATAAATTGGACATGCCCTAAATTATTCCCAATACATTAATCCTTTTGATTTCTTTTCAACCAGACCACAGTGTCATCCTAATTTAAACATATTTTAAGGTTGGTTAGAGTATGCGAGCCAAAATTAGGCAAAACTCTAACAAAAAAAATCCAACAAGCCAGCAGTAGATTTTAAATATCTCGGTACAAAACAAAGAGAATAGGTGTACATAATTAGATTTAGACATGGCAGTGTTAACACAGAGGTAGAACATTGACTAACATACAGATGATGTAGCAGCATGAAAAAGTTTGATGCTTTACTGTAGTTACCTTCTTTATTCCCATTTACCTACTGTTTTAAAAGTACACCCATTTTGTCTTTCAGGAAAGCAAAAGAGGATGGCTATGTGGTTGAAAACGGTAAAGTCTGAATGGCTTATAATTTCAATGTCATTAAAAGTATACATTTATCTTGTGTGATTTATGAGGGTACCTGGGGAGACAAAGAGAAAATGGAACTACGAGGGGCATTCAGAAAGTAATGCACCACATCGTTTTTCTCAGGAGCTGTTTATTCAAAAAGCATGAAATTTATACACAATATACATGGATATGTCATGTAAACATCGGTATTATTCAACATAATCCCCATCAACTTGTACGGCTTTATGCCAGCGCGAAACAAGTGCATGTATTCCTAGCCCGTACCAGATTTTGTCTTGATCATGTAGCCATTTCTTCGCTGCATGAATCACTCCTTCATCATCTTCAAAACTTGTTCCACAGAGTGCATCTTTACGTGGACCAAATAGATGAAAATCAGAGGGTGCCAAATTGGGACTATAGGGTGGATGGGGTAGTACAGTCCAACCCAATTTGGTGATTGCTTCCCGTGTTGCCAGACTTGTGTGAAGGCGCGCATTGTCGTGAAGGAGAAGCAGGTCTGCTGGATTCTTGTGCGGCCAAACTCTGCGAAAACGTTGATTGAGTTTTTTCAATGTCTTAATGTAAGCTTGCGAACTGATTGTCTCTCTTTTTGGCATAACGTCCACAAGAATCACACCTTCAATGTCCCAAAAGACAGTGATCATGACCTTTCCAGCTGAAGGAATTGTCTTGATTTTCTTTCTTCGTGGTGATTGCGGATGATGCCACTCCATTGACTGTCTTTTTGTCTCAGGTTCAAAATGATGTGCCCAGGTTTCGTCACCTGTAACGATCTTAGCCAAAAAGTTCTCTCCATCAGCATTGAAACGCTCCAACAATTCAGAAGAAATTGCTTTCCTTTGCAATCGGTGGTCATTTGTGAGACTTCGAGGAACCCATCTTGCGCAAACCTTAGAAAATCCGAGAATTTTTATAACTGCATTTTCACTACCAATGCTGACTGACAGCTGTAAGGCCAATTGTTGAGTAGTGATTCGCCTATCAGTAAGAATAATGCCCTCAGCGCATTTCAACATTTCTGCGTTGGTGGCTGTGGCAGGACGTCCACAGCGCGGCCGATCAAGCAGCTCCGTATCTCCACTTCCTGATTCTTTGATTCTCTGAACCCAGCAACTGACTATACTCCTGTCGACTGCAAAACTTCCATACACATCACATAGACGCCTGTGAATGTTCACAACAGTTTCCTTCTCTGCAACGAGAAATTCTATCACAATTCGCTGCTTATAACGCAAGTTGCTAACACGCTCCATTTCAACGGTTTAGGGCAGCCGTATTATTTGGCAGATTGCAGTGCAATTTGGTGCACACAATTGGCACATGCCATATTTGAAGTGAGCAAAATTTCATGCTTCTATATTTATTATTCGCTGAGAAAAACGATGTGGTGCATTACTTTCTGAACGCCCCTCGTACATCTACTTCAGACATATCGTAAGACTCATGTGCATTTGTGGATGGGGCTGGTAACTTCATCATGGGAAATTAATTGCTACAAAATCATTACTACAGGAGTTATTTATATTTTAAAAGATAAAAGGGTATGGAATCAGTTTTACAAATTAACGTGTACACAAAACACGGGACGTTTCGGAATTAACCCTTCATCAGCCACAGTCACAAACAGGGTTTCTCCAAGGAAAAGTGACTCGAAAAGCGACCATACTCTGGTCATCACCAAAGCATGAGTGGATAGCTGTTATTTGGATACCAGAATTACCAGAGTGGTCAGGCCAATTAAAATTAAAAGCCACATTTTAAGGTTTGTCATGATAAATGTCATTTAACTCTTTCCGTCCACAGTGGCGCGCCGTGTGCCAGATAGGACTTCCGTTCCGACCAATGACGCATGGCGCGCCAGTGCGATATATGTCGAGTTTGAACAAAAAGTTATAAATACCTAGCAACTAGCTGGTTTTTAAATCATTTCATTGTATCCAGCACATGTTTATGGACGTTTGTGAGCGAAAAACAAATTTGTGAAGCTAAAATTGTGTGTTTTATATCCATTTCTATTCCTTTGTTTACATACAAAATGGATCGAGAATCTTCTTCTAAACATCTGCTTTCAGCTGAGCAAGCACGACGCTAATTTCTCAGTGGACAGAAGATAACTCGAGCGACACTGATTTTAGAAGTTAGGTTTAGTAATTCCAATGAAGACATTGTAAAGACTTTGTGTCAGAATATTCATGAAAGTGATCATTCTGAGGGCGATGTCGATCAGCTGATTGAACATGCATCAGGTAGGGCTGGTATAAAAAGAGCAAAACTTTCAGTCACTAAAGGAGAAGGATAAAGACTACTGGTCTACATCTGCAGAATTTTATACTCCTTGGTTTCTTTAGATGTTTTCAAGAAGTAGATTTGAAGCATTATATCATACAATGCTTCATGCCTCTGATGAAAATTCACAAGGAAAAGAAAAGATTGAACCTTTTATGAACATGTTGTTGCAAAAATTTCAGAGTGCCTTTTACCAATTCCAAAATCTCAGTTTGAATGAAATGGTAATAGGGTATAAAGGCAGATGGCAATATAAGCAGTATAATCCAAGGTTTTCCTTGTATCTTCTCAGGCCAAAGTGGAAGCACATTGTCAAACCAAAAATGATAGATAAATACAACAATTCAATGAATGGGTGTGATCTCCTGGATCAAAAAGTTGGTTATTATGTCAGCGCTCTCATTATTATTGCACTGGGTGTCCAGACCAGCTACATCTACACCCACAATGTTTTTATGACTACCATAAAAGCATGTGAATAGTGGCACATTCTTCTGGGAAATGTAAAATAGAATATAGTTGGTGTAAATAATATTAGTCATAGTTGTTTGGTATTTACAGAAATTTGTGGTGTAGGAAAAAAATCATATAAATTATATATTTGAAGTGATTGTGGTAAAATGTGTTGTGTTTCAAAATGGATGTGCACTGATATTCTGAGATTTTTCTGCTTTGGATTAAACTGGAGCTGACATATGTGAGTACAGTTTATTTATCTTTTTTCCAGTTATTTTTGATTAGGTCTACACTTCACATAACATGACAGACTCTTTTCCTACATCAAATAATTATCTACAGCATTTCACAAGATTCTTCATCCAATTTCCCACATGTTGATGTATAACATCAACACCTAGTTAAATAAAATGTGTATCTACTGCCTGTTTTTAAAATATAACCTGAAGAGAAATATTGCACACATTTTGAGCTGTTGTTTTTACAAACATGTGGTTTTGAGAAAAAAAAATCATAAAAATTACATCTATGAAGTGATAGTGATAAAAGTTTCTAGATATGTTTCAAACTAAATGTGCACTGATATTCTTAATATTTTATTGCCATATATTAATTGGGAGCTGAAATATTTAAGTTTAAGTATACAATTTTATTTTATTTTTTTAAATATTTTTAAAATCAAGTCTTCACTTCACAAGACATAACACACACCTATTAATATCAATTAATTATATGAATCAATTCATAAGATTCTCCAGTCAATTTCACACATTTAAATGTACAACATAAACACCTAGTTAAATAATATGTGTATCTACTGCCTGTTTTTTAAATATAAACTGAAGAGAAAAATTGCACACATTTTGAGCAGTTGTTTTTACAAACATGTGGTTTTGAGAAAAAAAATCATAAAAATCAGTTCTATGAAGTGATAGTGATAACAGTTTCTAGATATGTTTCAAACTAAATATGCACTGATATTCTTAATATTTTATTGCCATACATTAATTGGGAGCTGAAATATTTAAGTTTAAGTATACAATTTTATTTTATTTTTTAAACATTTTTAAAATCAAGTCTACACTTCACAAGACATAACACACACCTATTCATATCAATTAATTATATGAATCAATTCATAAGATTCTCCAGTCAATTTCACACATTTAAATATATAACATAAACACCTAGTTAAATAAAATGTGTATCTACAACCTGTTTTTTAAAATATAACCTGAAGAGAAAAATTGCACACATTTTGACTGGTTGTTTTTACAAACATATGTGGTTTTGAGAAAAAAATCATAAAAATTACAATTATGAAGTGATAGTGATAAAAGTTTCTAGATATGTTTCAAACTAAATGTGCACTGACATTCTGAACATTTTATTGCTATACATTAATTGGGAGTTGAAATATTTAAATTTAAGTATACAATTTAAAAAAAAAATTTTAACTTTTTTAAAATCAAGTCTGCACTTCACAAGACATAACACACACCTATTCATATTAATTAATTATATGAAGCAATTCATAAGATTCTCCAGTCAATTTCACACATTTAAATGTATAACACAAGTACCTACCGAACTTATGTATTTGTCCACTGTCTATTTTTAAAACCTCACCTGTCTGAAAAAATTGCATCCATTTTCGGGCCTGGGTAAAACCCAAAAACAGCCTGGGGGGGGAATGAGTTAAATGCTCACGAAACCTGTCTGCCAAACGGCTACTTTGGCACTATCTGAAAATTTTAAAATCCTGGTTTTCAAAATATACAATTCCCCAAGCATTTTGGAGAAGACGTTACAGACCTGTAATGACAAAACTGAAGATGATGAACACACCTGGAGAGAGATAATATGGTGAAGACAAGATGAATGTAACTGTATGATTATCAGTATCTGTATTGTTTTAAATAAAATTAAGACAACATTTCATGACATTCATATGTTGTCCATTCACAGGAAAATCAAGGCTCCCTGATGACTTAGAGGGGGTATCAGAGTATATATGGGATCCTTTTATTCCCCATGAACGTGTGTTCAGTAAATATGCAGCAATGCTGTACACCTCAAACAACCATGGCAAGACATTTGAAGAGTTCAAGGAAGCCAAATACTGTGCCAGCTGTGGAGAAAAAGTGAGTAGCTGTGCACATGAAACAAAAAATGTGACTATCTTCAGCAATAATATTATTAATAAGACCTGCCCTTTGACTGGAACACACAGGAGAAGAGAAGTGTGCTGAGGCCAAAGTGAACTTGGAAAAAGTATGATGGAAGATGCATGTCATAGAGTTACTGTGATTTTATTTTCAACAGGCCCCATTCCTTCTTCTCTCTGTAACTATATGAGTTGCCCCAGTCTTCTCTCTGTAAATATATGAGTTTGCCCCATTCTTCTTCTCTTTGTAACTAGTCGAGTTTAGTCTTTTTCTCCAGGTAATAAATTGCGTTTATAAGGGGATGACTGTAGGGTAAGTTTAAGATTGGCACCAGTCTTCTTTTCTATAAAGTAAATGCGATCACGTAGGATTCTCTTTGTTAAAATAATCGCGGTCGATTTTATTGTATTAAGCGCGTGAGTATTATTTGGGCTGGGTGTAAATTTTCCGATGTTAAGTAACCCCCACTCGGGAAAACGGAGGAGGGGGCTAATAAAAGCATGACCCAGGTCAGCTCGGAAATTTAATGGAATTACTCCGGTAGGATATAGGTCAGAGCTAATTTTAGCTCATGATTGTTAAGGGATAGAGAAATTGCCTGAATTCTTGCTCGGTCTAGGGTACATTGTTAGTAAAGGTGTGATAATTCGTTTATTTTGACTTGGTTTTCCTTACTTTTGATTTGGTTTGCAATGTCAAATATTATGGTAACCACACTTCGTGTATGAAGCTTTCTCCTTTCAAAGTATTCAAATACTGAATAACGTTGTCAACTGCTGGAACGAACTTGTATTAACTGGAGAAACTTCTTGGCTTAGACGATTTTGCAACATTTTAATAAACAGTAAGTACATACTCTCAACATCACAATTATAATAATGACATGTATGCTCCCTCTCCATATTCCAGTCTTGCTTTATCTAAGTTCGACTTTATTAAATTATTCTTCAACTTCTTAATATACCTCTATATAATTTCATTCAATCTTTTCCAATATCATTGGGGTATTTAGCGTCCCGGCACATCAAATGTTTATATACATTAATCCATTAACATCAGGGGATGTGGCGTCCCGGCACATAAAATATTCACATATATTAATTCATTAACATCGGGGAATGTGGCGTCCCGGTATATCAAATGTACATATATATTTTGATCCATTGACCTTGGGGAATGTGGCGTCCCGGTATAACAAATGTTCATATGTATTTACTCGAACACATTTCTTTCTCATGGGAATTATCGTCCCGCATTAACTTCATTTATAATCCTGGCATTGTATGATGCCTATTATTTAAAGCATAGATTGCTTACCATAATCTCCTGAATATTTGTTGAATAAATACTACAATGGCTGACACACAAGCCACATAGACAAACACAGCTCGACGCTATGGCGTCATACATCCAACACCTCTTTTTACGTCATTCCTAGCTACCCATTACATAGTAACTATATTCTTGTCTCTTGCATTCAGTTGAAGTACGATATGGTGTGACAAAAATCCGGTGTTAATAATAAGTTGCCGCGATAAAAATCACACCATGAAGTAGCCTCAACATTACCCCTCACGCTCCCGAGCGTTTACTACAGGAAACGGGCAAGATCCTGCAGGGTACAAACTACAAGCAACTCCACTTACAGAGACAACATACAGACAAGCAATCAAATGAGAAGCATCCGGCCTTAAGACAGATATACATACAAATTGTGAAGAAGAGTAATTATCAAGAATAATCAAATCAACAAAATTGCAACATAAATTGAGTCCATACATCCGGACGAAACATCTAGTCCAGACGACACCAAAGGACGTCGAAATAAACTGGAACATTCCATCCGGATACAACATTCCACATGGGATACATCATACATCAGTCATGGTGAGCTGCAAACTGCGACAACAAGTCAGCCAACCAGTTGTCCTCACCGCGGATATGCGAAATGTCAAACGAAAACTGTTGGAGTAGCAAAAACCAGCGATATATTCATGAGTTCTTAAATGCCTTAGGTTTCATCGACGTCAAAGGATGATGATCAACTTCGACGTAAAACTTTCTTCCAAGCAGGTATCTAGACAATTTAGATATAGTCCACACGAGAGCAAGGAGCTGTCTTTCTCCCGCAGAGTATTTCTTCTCAGTCACAGATAACTTTCGGCTCACAAAGAAACATGGATGGAGTACACCGTCGACAAGTTGCATCAAACATCCACCGATACCGATCTGAGAAGCGTCTGTGCGAATAAAAAATGGTTCATTGATGTTTGGTAGAATCAAAATAGGGTGATTCACGAAGAGTATTTTAATTCTATCCAATGCCAATTGACAAGTATCTGACCATAGAACCTTTAGAGGTGCACCTTTGCGCATCAACTCAGAAAGAGGACCAGAGATAGAAGAGAAGTCTGGAATAAATTTATGATAATAATTAATAAGCCCTAAAAGACTACGAACCTCTTTCTTATTTTTCGGTACCTGAATGTTCAGAATCTTATTCACAAGACCATCAGAAGGATAAAGTCGATGATTACCGATTTTATGACCAAGGAAAGAAATTTCCGGAATACCTATCTGCACCTTCGAAGGTCTAACAGTCAAATGATGTTTCCGTAGCTGTTCTAGCAAAGACATGAAACCTACAATGTGTTCTTCCCATGTGTTATGGAATAAACAAATGTCATCTATATATGTGATGACATCGGGTCTATCGCCAACTAAATGGTGCATCATGCGAACAAATGTCGCAGGTGCATTCACCAACCCGAAACACATATTATTCCATTCAAATAAACCTCGTGGTGTGGAAAAAGCTGTCAAATGTTTAGAATTTTCAGACAAAGGAATTTGCCAGTAACCCTTTGCTAAATCTAGTTTACTAAAGAATGTAGCGTTAGCCAGCTGTGGAAGAAGGTCTTCCAAGATTGGAATAGGTTCAGCATCTGTTATTGTAAGTTGATATAGTTTCTGAAAATCAATACAGATGCGTAAAGATCCATCCGGTTTCTTCACCAATACCATTGGAGAAGAATACGAAGATGAAGAATGTGAAATGATACCCATTTTAAGCAAATCCGAAATTTCCTTATCCACTTTATCTCTGTAATGAAGAGGGATCGGATATGGTCTGATTTTAATCAGAGTAGAATCAGTGATCGAGATCTCGTGAGATATTAAATCAGTATGACCTGGAAGTTCTGAAAATACATCAGAGAAAGAACGTAAAACATCACGGATCTGAATTTGTTCGGAATACGAAAGCGAAGGAGAAATATAAACATCCTGCCACATTTCATGAGCAGAAAGAGAAGGCAAAGTAAACTCCAAAGAAATGTCAGATGTGACATCCTCAGAATGAACAACCGCACATGAGGATCGATGAACCTCATCCAAGACATCTAATAAATCAGATGGTCTGGGAGTGTATAACTTCAACATATTAAGATGATAAGTTTTAAATTTGCCTCTGATATCAATTGAGTAATCTACATCCGTGATCTTTTTCACAACTCGGTATGGCCCTTGCCATGAAATCAACAACTTATTTTCCTTAACGGGTAGGAGAAGTAAGACTTCATCCCCTGGGACAAATGATCTAAGAGTACGAGATTGGTTATGTAGCAACCTCGATTTTTGAGTTGCAGTCTGAATACTCTGTGATGCTATATTACATGCATCCACTAGCCTTTGTCGTAAATCAACCACGAACTCATAGCTACTGCGAGTTGCGTCATCATTAGAGGTACCAAGGATTAAATCCTTCAAAAGATATAACGGACCTCTAGGATTTGCTCCATAGACAAGTTCAAATGGATAAAACCCAGTACTCTCATGAGGTATTTCTTGGTACGCAAAGAGCACCGATGGGAGAATCTTATCCCAGTCACGAGGGTATGCCTCTGTGACCTTCCCAAGCATTGACTTAAGAGAACCATTGAATCTTTCACAAACCCCGTTGGAATTTGGTCGATAAGGACTTGTGTATGAATGTTTTATGTGACATAAGCTCTCTATATCTCTCATAACTTGAGACATAAACTGTGTCCCTCTATCGGACAGTATTTCCTCAGGAAAACCTATTCTTGTAAAAATCAAATGTAAAGTCTCAGCAATAGACTTAGTACTAATGGTTTTTAACGGTATGGCCTCAGGCCATCTAGTGCACAAATCAATGCACGTTAAAATATACCGAAAACCTCGATCCGACAACACTGACAGTGGACCGATGATGTCTATATCTAATTTCTTAAATGCGGGCACAGGAACATCTGTGACTTGCAAGGGTACTGTCTGGTTCTTACCCCTGATTGCAACTCGTAGCCAATAGTCTCATCTGTCCACATTCACTATCATTTCTCATCTAAATCTATCTTCTCAGTCTTTCTCATACTAGGGTCTCGTCTATACACTCAGACACATTCTAGTCTTAAATCCACTTCGTGACAATGCAGCTAAGGCAAATGGAATCTTATGGGCAAGGCTGAAAAGATGACCCAAAAAAGAAATTAGGGGCAAGCAACAGTTCCAAACATATGATCCGCATGAATTTTTTTAAAAAGCCATTAGAGATAGATTTTCAGCAGTGTTTATTTGTTTATCTCTCACTTCCATATTCAGCTGACCTTAGCAACAAGTCAAGTTGATTTTGTTCTATCAATTCTTTGTTTTCATGCTGTGCATAAGACTACACCTATTTCTGTTTTAAACCATCTTCTGCAGATCTGCCTATTTTATCCCTGATGTTTAGTGCCCAGTGCCATTCTTAGAAAAGTGCAAGTTTTCTGCGTTGGTCCAAGGTTCCATATAGTGAGTTGGTGATTGTTAGAGGCCTCTGTAGTATGTTTTTTCTGATGTTTGTGAGTGGTGGGCACTTCATGAGAAGATGGTTGGTTGTTTCATAAGGGAGAGAGAGCAGTGTCAATACATGGGTAGGTCTGAGGGTTAATATGGTTTAAATGTACATTTCCAAAGAAACCATTTCTTTTCTTTCATTTCTGTTGTCCAGTGTTTCATTTCTTAGGAGTATATACAATAAAATTTCATTATCTCATATTTGAATTCTGTGGTCATAGCAAATATTTTATATATATAAATAAATAGAACCATGAAAAAGTTCCTTGTAGGCCTTCTATTTCTTCTTTTATCTATTCACTTGTGAAGTGTCACAAATGAAGTTGATTATTCATTTTATCCAGAGTATGCAATGTAGCCTGGTGTGCTATCATGTTATATGTGTCCAACATATTTAGCCAGAAAGTTTGCTTTTGAAATGTGAAAAAATTATCTAAAGAAAAAGCAGCTGATTGTTATCTAAGACAGTGCTCCGCATCTGGTGCGCTGCTGAATACTGATGTGCCACAGGTGTCTCTCTGGTGTACCATGACACCCAGCAGAATACACCATATAATCGTATAACAATTATTTGTTATAGTAAAATGTGATGAAAGAATCTCTCACGTACAGTTTCGCAAATAATAATTTAAGTCACTATCATCAACTAATCCATCACAAACAATTAGAGAGTGTTGTATTATGTCTGTAATGAATTTTAAAATATTTACCATACCTACCAAATAGTGTAGTGTGCCATAGAATTCTGCAGGGCACTTTAAGTGTGCCGTTAAGTAAAAAATACTGCGGAGCACTGATCTAAGTGACCAGAATAATGAATAAATAAATGTTACTTTATGCTCATGGAAACTTTCAGACTGTGATTTGCCCTCACAAAATTGGTGGATCAGATAAAATTTTCATTCTTCCTCACAACTGCTCTCACATTAAATTAACCAGACCAAGAGTCAGGATCAACAAAGATTTTCTAAGGTAAGTACATGGCTACCATAGGTACAACAGTGTCAGTGTGTACTTTGTTTATTCTTTCTTCTACACTTGTTGAACATTGAAGATTCTTCACTGCAAGCACAAATCTATTAATTTTCTTGTATTCTTAATGCCTTTCCATCAGTACTTTCATTCTGTTTTATTTGTTTGATATTGCCTAGTCATCTGAGTTTTGTTGTTTGAATTAGGCATCTCAGTGTGAGTGGGCATATATTTTTGTTCTTCAGAAATTTGACAGTATGATTTACCAAAATATTGTAGCTGTTTACTGTTTTGACCAGCATACTTCTGATATGAGAGTCACTTAGGTTAGTAGCCCCCTACAGTCATAACTGACTATGGAACTGAGCCCCTTAAGTGATAGCCCTCATCTGCTTTTTTTTTTTCTGGTGCTTCTTTCTGTGTGTTCTTTTCTCTTCTGCTTGTTGTGAGAGCTTTTTTTTTCACCCAATCTGAAGTGGCATCGTAGAGAGAATTGCCACCTGGTGCAGTCTGCAGCTTCATCCTCCCAGGCTGCTGGATTTATTCCAATACTTTAATGTCTTTCTTGCACACATCTTTGAACCTCAGCTATGGTCATCCGGCTGTTCTTTTGCCATCTGGCTGGATGTCCATAGAAAATATCTTTGAGGATGTGACCATCTTCCGTATGGGGGGGACATGGTCAAGCCAGAATAGTACACATAGGATAGCAGATATTTTTATTGCACTGCAACTATTCATTTTGATAAAATGTTGTAAAGTTACAAATATGTAACAAATTCTATGTGGCCGTATATTTTATGTGTAAAATACTTTTTAGTGTGCTGTGAATGAATTCTATCGATTATAATGATAACAATGATGAATGAAAACATTCTAGAAATAGTGACCAGCTGGGTATGTTCAGAAAACCAGAACTGTGGTTGTAAGAAGAATATTTTTTTTTAGGACAGGAGAGGCACAATCATCACAATAATCAAGAACAAGAAATAAGTCAGAAGGGAGAAGCACAATCATCACAATAATCAAGTACAAGAAATGAGTCAGAAAGGAGAACACAATCATCACAATAATCAAGAACAAGAAATAAGTCAGAAGGGAGAGGCACAGTCATCACAATGATCAAGTACAAGAAATGAATCAGAAAGGAGAGGTATAATCATCACAATAATCAAGTGCAAGAAATCATTAAAAAGTGAGAGATACAGTCATCACAATAATCAGGTGCAAGAAATCAGTCAGAAGTGAGAGACATGGTCAGCATGTGAATCTCAGAAATAGAGCACTGCATGGGTCTAAATTTTCAGCCCAGCTCATCAAAATTAAATCCTAGTCCAGCATGAAGCGGTTATAGTGCTGGCATTTCGGTGGCAATGCCACTGGGTTCTCGTATTGAAACCTGCTAGCGTCATGTTCTAGTCTACCCAACTGCAAATAGATAACTGAGTCTGCTGTTAAGTTAGGAAAGGCTAAAGGCAGCAAGGATGGGAACTGGTCACCCCACCTCATTAAAAAAACTGGACCTAGTATGGTAAAGTCTCTAACACTTATTTCCCTATGGCAGTATTTGCTATACTTTCTTGACCTTTTACTGAAAGTGCTGTGTTATGTATTTGTAAGTCGAGGAAGATGAGGGGAATGTATTTGAAAATATTCTTGTATGCTCATGGTTTTTAGCTTGTTTTTTAATTAAAAACAGTACATTGGAACAAACAGCTTTATAGCTTGTTAGACTTTTACAGTTGTAGGATTTATAGAAATAACTGTTTTGTACTGTTGCATTGTGTAAGACTGTTTAGCTTGTAGTGCAAGCATACTCGTATCAATATTTGTTTCACTCATAAGTTTGTCAGAGAGACTAAAAGGTATGGCGTCTGCCTCAAATTCTAAAGGTACCGGGTTCAATTCACAGTAGAGGGAATATAATTTATGGAAATTATTTTCAGAACCAGTGGTCCTAATGATGCCATACTCCCCCCTGGTCTCCTGGGTAGTGAGATTGGATGCCTAGCCTTCCGGATAAGAGCGAAAAAATAGGAGGTCCCATGTGGAAGTTGTGCACGTTAAAAAACCCGATGGCAGTTGGAAATCGTAAAAAGTAGGCTGTAAGGCCACTGCCCTGGCAAAATTTTAAAAAATTAAAAACCTAACAACCACAAAAGTATTTATAGAATGTGTGATTCTCGCCGATGCTACAGAGTTCATGCAGTGTGCTGAGATTCTCCTTGTGTGATCTAAGGGAGGAGATTGGAGCACTGATGGAGTTGTCCATGTGCAATGAAGATATTCCTTAAAACCAAACCCAGTTTGTCAGTTGCTTGGCATTGATAGAGTGATAAAGAATAAAACTAGAACCTACAATCACGAAATCTGGGCCAGACTTAAAAATTAAGTGACAGGCATATGAAATGGACCAAGCCTTCAATTTGATGTGCGTAGTCAGTCTGGGTTCAAAACTTTGTAATGGCCTAATGGGCTAGGCAGGACTAAAAGGCAGTCCTATAGCAGAAACTGCCGTTGGAGAGTGAAGTGTGAAAACCTTCACTATACTAGGTCCAGCTTTATGAGGTGTTGTGACCAGTTTCCTTCCTCACTGTCTTTGCCTTCCTTAACTCAAGAGCAGAGTTAGGTACCCATTCACAGCTTGGCAAACTGGAGCATGACTTTACCAGGTTTTGATCCCAATTACCAGTGTGTTAATCTTTGAATTAGACAAAAATTATTCATCAGTGTGAGGCACAATCAGTGTTTCAATCTCTGAATTAGACAAAAAGTCATTCATCAGTGTAAGGCACAGTCAGTGTTTTAATCTCTGAATTAGACAAAAATCATTCAGCAGTGTGAGGCACAATCAGTGTTTTAATCTCTGAATTAGACAAAAATCATTCAGCAGTGTGAGACACAATCAGTGTTTTAATCTCTGAATTAGACAAAAAGTGTCATTCATCAGTGTAAGGCACAGTCAGTGTGTTAACTCTTACTATACGTGAGCTAAAACCGCATTTTTACGTGCTAGTTTAGCTATCGTTACCGTCGCACGCCACTTCACGGGGCGAGCCGTAAAATTGGTACTAAACCCACGCCACTTCACGGGGCTTGCCGGATAGTAAGAGTTAATCTGGAATTAAATAAGAAAGTGATAAACAGTGAGAGACATAGTTATTACAGTTATCTCTAAATAAGAGAAGTCACATGAAGAAGAAAGCAATGTGAGGCACAATCAGTGTTTTAATCTCTGAATTAGACAAAAATCATTCAGCAGCATGAGGCACAATCAGTGTTTTAACCTCTGAATTAGACACAAAGTGTCATTCATCAGTGTAAGGCACAGTCAGTTTATTAATCTCTGAATTAAATAAGAAAGTGATAAACAGTGAGAGACATAGTTATCACATTTATCTCTAAATAAGTGAGGTCACATGAAGAAGAAAGCAGTGTGAGGCACAATCAGTGTCTTAATCTCTGAATTAGACAAAAATCATTCAGCACAAGAAAGCACTTTAAACAGTGTACAATCTTTGAGCAGTTCTGTCATTACTGTATTCAATAATTATACAAATACTTTGACTAATGTTATACAAATAGTTTGACTAATGTATAGCCTTATGTAATCTTTGTGTTGTTTAGTGACATCCTGAAACATCCACACTCCATTCTGGATATTGCTCCACTAGTGAGAAGTTCAGTTCATGAGTATGTCTCTGGTCAGCTCCAAGACAGACAGGAAACCACACCAATCACGACATGTAAAGAGATCCCGTCTGTGGAAGATGACCAAGTATACATGGTAATGTCACACTTTTGAGTGCTTTTATTGATGTATATGTGTCTGAGCACCCGATTGACAGAGTGGTTAGAGTACTGGTCTCGTGGCAAAGGTGCAGGGGTCGATTCACTGTATTTACATGCTTCCGCCTACCCAGCTGCAAATGGGTACCTGACTTTGCACTTGAGTTAGGGTAGGAAAAGGCAGCGGGGAAGGGAACTGGTCACCCCCACCTCTCGATGCTGAACCTAGTATAATGAAGTCTCCAACACTTCACTCCTCTACGGCAGTGTCTGCTATGGGACTACCATATATGTAGTTGCCACTAAGTTTTAACAAAAAAAAAAAAAAAAAAAAAATTTGGCGAGGCATGTCCTGTTCAACCTAGTCGGTTATATTAGGGCGCAAGTCCAATTAGAAAAGACCTTTAGGTCTAGTAAGATATATGTTATTTTGTGCCACTAACTGTGTGTCATAGAAATTAATGCTTTTAAAAATTGATAGTATTTGCTGTTTCATTAATGTTAAGGCCAATGTGAATTTGGATTCACGTACCCTTTATCTTTTCTGTGTTAGTTCGGGGGGTGTTCTTGGAGATAGGGAAATAATAAGGCTACTACCTCTTCAAGCACGTTGTAAGAGGTGACAAATATGAGGCTGTGCATGGGACTGGCAAGTTGTCTGCGTTGGTCCAAGGTTCCATATAATGGTGATTGTTGGAGGCCTCTGTAGTATGTTTTTCCTGACGTTTGTGAGTGGTGGTCTCTTCAAGAGAAGATGGTTGGTTGTTTCATAAGGGAGAGAGAGCAGTGTCTACACATGGGTAGGTCTGAGGGTTAATACGGTTTAAATGTACATTTCCAGAGTAACCGTTTCTTTTCTGTTGTCCAGTGTTTCATTTCTTAGGAGTATATACAATAAAATTTCATTTGTGATGATTGTGCTTTCCTTTCTGACTCATTTCTTGTAGTTGATTATTGTGATGATTGTGCTTTCCTTTCTGACTCATTTCTTGTAGTTGATTATTGTGATGATTGTACCTCTCCCTTCTGACTTATTTCTTGTTCTTGATTATTGTGATGATTGTGCTCTCCTTTCTGACTCATTTCTTGCACTTGATTATTGTGATTTCATATTTGAATATTGTGGTCATATCGGCAAATATTTTTGATATAAATATATAAAACCATGAAAAAGTACCTTGTAGGCCTTCTACAGTATTTCTTCTTTTATCTATTCACTTATGCTATGAAGTGTCACAAATGAAGTTAATTATTCATTGTATCCAGAGTATGCAATGTAGCCTGATGTGCTATCATGTTATATGTGTCCAACATTGTGTCAAACAAATTTGCTACAGAAATTACTATTGCAGCAGCACATGAATGTTGTGGTGCAGGCTTCTGTGGTGCAGGCTTCTTGCAAGAGTTTGTGATTTGATGTAGGTATCAAGAGCACCCACATTGGGGACACTGTGATTTGATGTAGGCATCAAAAGCATCCACATTGGGGACACTGTGATTTGATGTAGGCATCAAGAGCACCCACATTGGGGACACTGTGATTTGATGTAGGCATCAAGAGCATCCACATTGGGGACACTGTGATTTGATGTAGGCATCAAAAGCATCCACATTGGGGACACTGTGATTTGATGTAGACATCAAGAGCACCCACATTGGGGACACTGTGATTTGATGTAGGCATCAAGAGCACCCACATTGGGGACACTGTGATTTGGCATAGGCATCAAGAGCACCCACATTGGGGACACTGGATATGAATAAGGGAGAGATACTGATAAACAATTGTGACAGTTCGGACTGTTACGTCGGATTAACACTAAGGTGCTGCCACTTAATTATAGTTAGGGTAAGAATACTTAGCAAGATTAAACACTAAGTATTTGAGCGTGTCTAGTTAGTGTAATAACACTAGTCACAAATCCTATGAGTGATTTAATTAAAGGTTAAGAAATGACGTCATCGAACTTGGGGTAGAATTGCTCAGTAGCTAGGACGGAAGTGATGGTTTGAAAGAAGGGGGTTAAGTGAGTTGGTTTTAGGCACGAGACGAGCGAGGCAGTGATTTTGGGGTTTTGGACCATCTTGTAAGTTCGATGGCTGTGTGTTATTTCATGGGATGACTGGTTTGTATACTGCAGAAGCACATGTATTTATGAACTATTATGAAGTTGTCAGAGGTTACAGACACTAAATAAAGGTGTTCATTCATATTTAATCCAGCTTGACCTTATTTCCTGAACGTCAGTAGGAAGTGTCGTTTGTTTACATCAGGTAATAGAGAAAAGAATGTTACCATATTTTCGACGATCATGCAGCCTAAAACATAAACACAGTTACGAGTCTCCAAAAGAATCACCTGGGTTATGTTCCAATTCCTATTCTGTAATCACCATCTCTGGCAGTCGCCAGTAAAACAACAGATGAACATTGATAAAAGATTCCACCCCATTCTCACCCTGTCACACTAGACTTGATTTGTCACCGTGACCAAGCCCGGTCACATCTAACTTGATTTGGTGCCGTTCCCGTCCACTCCCCCGGCCACATAACTTGATTTGGTGCCCGTGACCAGCTCGTAACTGTTTTTTTATGATGGATTCACCCATTCAACAGCTAGAGCATCAGGTATACTTGTTACAACAGCAAAATCAACTGCTTCAACAGCAATTGTCACAACAACAGGCAGCGAGTAAAACTTTACCTGATTCTCCGGATACTTCATCCAACACATTACAGTCCATTGCAAATATGCTCAGCTCCGTAACACAGAGTGCCAATTACCAAAACATTAATAACATTGTCAAGCCGTTTCACGGTGATGCTTCTCACTTTAGACAATGGCTTGTTGATATTGACAAGTTTGTGTCTTTGATCCCCTCGGCAACCGATGAGGACCGAAAGCGTGTTGCATTCTTTTCCTCCCAGTCATTGGTAACTGATTTCTTACGCCGTCATGCACAACTTTTCCCTACAGAAACTTATGCTTCACTGAAGAAGGCAATGGTCAGTCGCTATTCATCCATAACGGATTGTCAGCACGCGTGGACTCTTCTTCGTAGGGTACACCAGGACAGACAGGAACCTGTACAATTTTATGCAGACAGACTGTTAAACTTGGCTGAAGATGCCTTCATTGATTCGTCTTCCACATCTGCAGATATTGATCGGCAGCTTGTTGGTATTTTCATTGATGGTTTGTCATCCGACGCACTTAAGTTGCATCTGATCCACAAGGATCCTCAGACAGTCACAGATGCAATACAACAGGCCATCACAGAGGACAACGTGAAGAAATGCTTTACCAACCGTCTTGGTCGCGAGCCTCGTCTTGAACACCAATATGATGACGAACCGATGGACGTTAGCCATTGCCGCCACTCTTGGCAGCAACCTTCATGGTCACCAATGCCTTGTAATAATGCTTCCAATTATCAGTACCAGCCTCGACGCCTTCACCATCCACCAGCGCCACAGGTCCATCAAATAGCTTCAATAATATGTTACACTTGTGGGCAAAGGGGACACGTCTCGCGCAGCTGTTTTCAGCGGCTACAAAGCAGTCCACAGCCTCACAGTAATCCCGTGCCACAACCATTACATTATCAGAACAGACAGCAGCGACCACGCCAACCTTCTTGGCTTCCTACCAATCCTGTGCCCTCCCCCCAAGGTTCTCCGCGTTCCTTTTTACGTGGACAGTCCCGTCCTGCACCCCTAATGAATCAGGGAAACCCTTGGGTTGCTCAGTAGTTAAGACCATACCGGGTAACTTGAACACATCCTCACATCGGTCATTACATACTAAATGTTTACTTTCCTCCCCACCTTCGGTGTCTTCCTCCTCTCTTTCTTATGTCTCTCCTCCTTTTGTCACTCCGGATCCTTCATCATGTCTTATCTCCATCAACACGAAAAGCTACCGTGCTCTTGTTGATACTGGCGCAACTGTTAGCCTCATCCGTGAACAGTTGTTTCGTCAGATTCGTCGGCACGTAACATTTTTTCC
The DNA here is from genome assembly GCA_024509875.1 of Oreohelix idahoensis. Taxonomy (NCBI): domain Eukaryota; kingdom Metazoa; phylum Mollusca; class Gastropoda; order Stylommatophora; family Oreohelicidae; genus Oreohelix; species Oreohelix idahoensis. The sequence continues at coordinate 398,303 of JAMPIV010013845.1, read as the reverse complement.
TTCCTCTACTCCTTTGGCCTCCGTTACTGGTCAACCTTTACGTTCCATTGGAACTGCTATGATAAGCCTCAAGATTGGTTCTCAATCTGTTGTCCATCCATTCATTATTACAAGAGGCATGTCCCGTAACTTTATTCTCGGCCGTGACTTTCTTCTTCGTCATCATGCCCGAATCTATTTTGACTTGCGGCAGATTCGCGTCAATGGTGAATACATCCCTCTTCAGGATGATATTCACATTGCATCCTTTGTCCGCCTCACTGCTCCTATTACCTTAAAGCCTCACTCTTTGACTATCGCTACTGGTCAGGTCAAATGATCCGACTATGTCTCATCTGGCCATTCTGTCATAGTGGAACCATTACCGGGTATTGACATCATTGATGACCCCTGCATCAATGTTGTTGATGGCATTGTTCAGGTTTCCATTAAGCGTGATTTTCCCGTCATGCTGTTAAATACTTCTGGGAAGCCTGTAACTGTCAAACGTGGTACAGTGATTGCTCACTTAGCATCACATTCTCTGCCTCATCGTACTTCTGTTCCTTCCTCCACAGAGTATGATAACCACCCCCCCTACTATTCCTTCCCATTTGGTTACTCACCCTCCCTCCTCACACCCCTCTACCATTGGTGCTGTTACTAATGCGCGTGTATCGTTTAGTAACTACCCTCCTCAGCGCCGTTCACTTTCCTCTCCTACCTTTACAACTCTCCCCTGTACTTCCGGTTATTGTACTTCTCCTCCTCAGCCTCTCTTCCCACAACTTTCTCCTTGTCCCTCCTCTTCCTTGAATGTGCCACCTACACGCCTTGCTCAATTAATGGAGCAAGTGACAACTGACTCCCCACATGCCAGTCGCATTTGTCAGTTCGTCAAGAATAATCATGATATCTTTGCTCTCTCAGACATGGAACTGAAGAGAACCAATACTGTAACAATGGAAATCCATACCACCACTGAAGTGCCTGTCTCACTTAAGCCATACCACACTCCACTTAAGAATAGGGAGATCGTGGAGAAATCGATTACGGATATGTTGGCAGCAGGTATCATTGAGAGATCCCGATCCTCCTGGTCTTCCCCTATTGTAATAGTCACTAAGAAGGATGGTACTAATCGTTTCTGTTGCGATTATCGGGCTTTGAATGCCATCACCAAGGTAATTTCATACCCCCTTCCTCAGGTTGATGATATCTTGGCGACCGTTGAAAAATCTAAGTGGTTTACTACCCTAGATGCCCGTTCTGGATTCTGGTGCATTCCGATGTCACTGGAAGCCAAAGTGAAGTCCTCTTTTTGTACACATATTGGGAGTTACCAGTGGAATGTCATGCCTTTCGGCCTAAAGAGCAGCCCAGCTACGTATATGTCCCTCATGGATGAAGTACTGAAGGGCATGCAATCTTACGCCTTGGCTTATGTTGATGACATCTTGATCCACACTCCAGGAACCCTTGAGGATCATTTACTCCATGTTGAGAAAGTCTTTAACCGACTGAGGGCACATAATATTATGCTCAAATTAAGCAAATGTGCTTTCTTACAGACCGAAGCCAGATATCTTGGCTTCATAATCAACCAAGATGGTGTCCATCCGGATGATGCTAAAGTGCAGGCCATCCATGATATGCCCTCTCCTACTTCTGTTCGCCACGTTCACGGTTTCTTAGGCAGTTGTTCCTACTATAGAAAGCACATAGTCAATTTCTCTCGAGCTGCTGAGCCTCTTATTGCTCTAACAAAAAAGTATGCTCGATTCCGATGGACTGACGTCTGCCAGGATGCTTTCAATTATCTTAAGTCTTCACTTACTAAGATTCCTCGTTTGGCATATCCAGACATTAGACGTCCTATGATCTTGTATACGGACGCATCTCTTCGGGCTGTTGGTGCTTGTCTTGTCCAGGCCAACATCTCGGACTCTCCTCCGATTATTGCCGAAGTCCCAAACGAGATGCCTATTGCGTTCCTCTCTCACGCACTCAGTCGGTCTCAACAACGATGGACCGTTACTGAGAAGGAAGCTTTTGCCATACACTATGCATTGCAAAAGTTAGACTTCTATCTACGTGGTACAAAGGTTTTAATCCGTACTGACCACAAGCCTTTGCTTACTTGGTTAACCAAGACGTCTGAGCAACCCCGTAAGCTACAAACTTGGGCTCTGAATTTACAGAGTTATGATGCTACCATTGAGCATATCCCAGGAGAACATAACACTGTAGCTGACCTTCTGTCTCGGATTCCATATGATACTTGTACAGACCCCTCCTATTCTTCTAAACCGGATCCTAAGGCGTCATCAGACCTTGATGATAATGCCAAAGAAATACTTGTCATAAATGCTGACTGTCCTCCTGTCATTTCTGATCATGAAAATCTCTCTAGCTCTCCTGATGAGCTCCTCTTTCCTTCTTTCACTGCGAAGGAACAACTTCGAGATCCTGCACTCCTGCAAATTCGATCTCAGTTTCAGCGTGACCCAAAATCTGTTTCTAATTACACTATTCAGTCCTCTGATAACGTTCTTTACTGGATTAACCCTAATTGTCCAGATAAACTCCTCATCTGTCTTCCTAAACATCTTATCCCTCGTGTTCTTCATGATTTTCACGATTCTAATGGCCACATGGGGCGAGATAAAACACGAGACATTATTTCTAAACGATATTACTGGTCTTCTCTCTATGAGGACGTTGCCGAGTATGTTGACTCTTGTAGAACATGCAAGCAGCGCAACATGCGTCCTCTGCGTATCCCTACCCAAATGATGTCTCTGACACATTTTCCCATGGAATGCGTCAGCGTTGATCTCTCTGGTCCCTACCCCCTTTCTCAGTCCGGTAATACCCATGTCTTGCATTTTGTAGACCAGTACTCTGTCTGGCCCGAATGTTTTCCACTCCGTGGCTCTTCCTCTGAAGATGTTACTGAAATCTTCCTTAATTCTTTTGTGCCTCACCACGGTTATCCTAAGACTATTCTTTCGGATAATGGGAAGCAATTTACAGGTCGCCCTTTCCATTCTACTCTTGCATCCCTTAATATCAGACATAAGATGACCAGCTTCTATAGGCCTCAGTCAAATGGTCGCAATGAAAGAATGCATAAGACTCTTCATGACATTCTCTCCAAATTCACAGCTGATAATCCGCAGTATTGGGATGTTTATATACCCCAAGCACTTGAGGCTCTGCGTGTCAATGTGAATGATACAACTGGTTTCTCGCCATTCTACCTCTTGTATGGCAGGGAACCACGTCTACCTTTGGATAATCTCCTTACTCCTCAAAGGAAATATATGGGCGATAATCCCATTGAGATTATCCTGCGACAAAAACGTACCGCCCACCAGCAAGTTCACCATAACGCTCTCAAGGCGTTTAAGAAACGACAGCGTTTGCTTGATAAGGGCACTCGCTTGCCATCATTCCATGTTGGTGACTTAGTCTGGTTTAAAAAGAATGCCCGTAGCGATAAATTTGATCATCGCTGGCTTTCAGGGTACAAGATAGTGAAACAGACAACACCGGTTACCTTCGTGATATGGAATGAAGAGCGACACCACGAAACTAAAGCTCATGCTACCCAGTTGCGACTAGATGTGCAACGCCCCTACACTGTCCCTCCTCATGCTCTTCCATCTGGCCGCCCCGTGCGACAGGCTACCCTCCAGTATAACCCTTCCTCCTCTTACTCTCCCTCCATGTCTGAACTTGCATCTTGTCCTCCTTCAGACCCCATTAGTTCTGCCCCTGTCTCCTTTATCCCTCCTCCTGCTCCACTTACATCTGTTCAGCCCTATGCTTACGATGCTTCCTCATCAGAATCTGATAGTCCTCCCAGTGATGATGTTTTACACAGACTCCGGTCTAGAGTAGTCCGTCGAGCTGCTGTTCCTTTCGCCTCCTCGGTGCCCTCTCCTTCTTCCCCCTTCCATATGGTTGATCGTACCAGACGTTATCGTTCCTGTTCCACCTCCGAGGGTCCTATCCCTCTTCCTGAGCTGTACTCACGTATCCACTCCCGTGATGCTCGCTTGGCTGAGTTACCCTCCGTTACTCCAGGCCCCTCTCATGCTTCGCCTCAACATGATATTATTGTACCTCCTATTACTGCCGCAACTCCTGTCCATACCTCCCTTCCTCCCTCTGTTCAACTCTCTTCTGACCCCGCTTTTCCTCCCTCTGGTTATTTTCCTCCACCTCCCTCCGACCTTGATACAGCCCCTGAGTCCGACTCTTCGGATGTTGAACCTCCTCTTCCTAGCTCTGATTGCTTTCCTCCCCCTCCCTCTGATCTTGACTCTTCACCCGATTCTGCTTCTTCTGATATTGAACCTAATGTTCTTCCTCCCCCAGCTCGTTTTCCCTCTAAACGTCATCATTCGACCTCATCTAGCAATTCTGCTCCCCTTCCTAAGCACCTTCACCAGCGGGCCACCCATGTACGAACCCGTTTTCGTCACTCCCGTAGTCCATGCCATTGTTCCTACATCCCAACCTACACAGTACGATCCTCGCCTGTTATTGTAAGCCATTGAAAGATTGGAAGCAATGAACATTTTTGCAAAGATGTTTACAAATTGAACTGCACTTACCTCCAGATGCCGTCTCCGGTCAGGTTGACATTTCCTGCCCTGCTATTATTTTTAGCATGAAGTCGACCCTGCTTCTCGTGTCTTCCGATGCAGGTCTCCTACACAATACCCTCCTGCTGAATTGCTTGATCCTGATGCTACCGTGAAGACCAATCGTTACGCATCCTTGAACATCTGGGTTACACACTTTACGCACATTTCCAGTTCAGATAGGAAAGTCCAACAGCCATTATTTATGGAGAGCTGTTACATTTTCGTCCGCAAGAAAGACATTGCTGAATCTACCGGTACATGAACATTTCCCTTACAACATCCTTTCGACCACTGCTGATGGAGATCCACCAACTCAGACGATCTCTGCAGTCCTGATATATTGTAGTTGATGTAGTTCCCTTTTACACGCGTTAGCGTCATTATGTCACATTATTTTTGACTAATGTAATATTTGACCATCTTGTGTACCCCCGAGGACTAGAATGGAACCAGGCCAGGAAGAAGACAGCTGATAGAATGGTCTGGCGCTCTCTCTTCCAAACCTCTACACCTCACGGTAGAAGGGGAACGACTAAGTAAGTAAGTAAGTGTACCCCTATGATTTTTTTTGTGTTTTTCATTTTGCCATGTTTCTGACGTAAGATTTTGCCCAGATTTTTTTTTTTTAGGTTTACATTGTTCTGTTGTACTAAATAAAAGTGATTAACTAATGTACATCTTCACCCGCCACTAATGCTGGCATCATTCACGATTTATTATGATGATGACACCATATTGCATTATGATTGTTTGCATTTTCAGTTATTGTTACACCGACACTCATACTTGTGATTTAACTATTTGCCCATTTATATATTCTATACTATTGTCCATTGATTACCATGTTTCCATTCCATTCATTGTTTCCGGTTATTGTTACACCGGCAAAGTCATTTTTTTTTTTAATGAGACTTACCCATTTTGCCCATACTTTGCCACCAAGTTTTGTGGTTCTATTTTCATTTGTTCCATTCATAATTTTTTTTCATCACCCACTTCAGTGAAGTGTAGGGTGACAGCTTTTTTTGTGTGCACCCGCCATATATATATTTTTTTGATTTCTTTTTTGTTGTCAGTTTTTTTTCCTTGCGACGTTAACTCGCTTGTCATGTTATTTTATGTTTTATGATTCGCACAAGTGTGAGAGATATTGATGACTATAAACCCATAAAGCGTTTTGTTAGTTCGTTAATGATTGTTAGTTACTGTTCTATTTTGCCCATATATTTTTTTTGCCACTTATTAGTACTATTTGTAGCTACCATAACCTCCATAGTTTTTTCTTCCCATGTGTCCCTCGTTTATGTTATCTCCATCAGTCCCTACCCCTTCATGATCGATTTTTTTTTTGGTGAAATGTTAATGGTGTTATTTCACCCATTATTCCCATCTATTGTTTATTGTAGTCCTTCTGACATGATTTATGGTGGGATACATGAATCCCAATAATTTTGTTTTAGAGTTAGTAAATTTTTTTCTAGGGAATAAAGTGTCTCCTACGGGATACACTTTAGTGGCCTCGGGCGTATGTGACAGTACGGACTGTTACGTCGGATTAACACTAAGGTGCTGCCACTTAATTATAGTTAGGGTAAGAATACTTAGCAAGATTAAACACTAAGTATTTGAGCGTGTCTAGTTAGTGTAATAACACTAGTCACAAATCCTATGAGTGATTTAATTAAAGGTTAAGAAATGACGTCATCGAACTTGGGGTAGAATTGCTCAGTAGCTAGGACGGAAGTGATGGTTTGAAAGAAGGGGGTTAAGTGAGTTGGTTTTAGGCACGAGACGAGCGAGGCAGTGATTTTGGGGTTTTGGACCATCTTGTAAGTTTGATGGCTGTGTGTTATTTCATGGGATGACTGGTTTAGTATACTGCAGAAGCACATGTATTTATGAACTATTATGAAGTTGTCAGAGGTTACCGACACTAAATAAAGATGTTCATTCATATTTAATCCAGCTTGACCTTATTTCCTGAACGTCAGTAGGAAGTGTCGTTTGTTTACATCAGGTAATAGAGAAAAGAATGTTACCATATTTTCGATGATCATGCAGCCTAAAACATAAACACAGTTACGAGTCTCCAAAAGAATCACCTGGGTTATGTTCCAATTCCTATTCTGTAATCACCATCTCTGGCAGTCGCCAGTAAAACAACAGATGAACATTGATAAAAGATTCCACCCCATTCTCACCCTGTCACACTAGACTTGATTTGTCACCGTGACGAAGCCCGGTCACATCTAACTTGATTTGGTGCCGTTCCCGTCCACTCCCCCGGCCACATAACTAATGATCGCCTGTTAGAGAATGACACTGCAATAGATCAATCATCAAGGTTAAGACTGTTGGAATTTGGCACCAAACATAAAGCTAGCAGAGATGGATGAGAGGATACATCCATTGTGTATATGACCAGTGAGCTACAGGAACAGTTAACATTCACACTCTTCAACATATACTGAGGGAGACTGAGCACCTATAGGTTTGCCTGGAGTGCAGTGATGTTGATTCTGATCAACAATAACAATCCCTCAAGAGGACCATCTGGTGTAGTAGCACCATACTCCATAAAGAGTGAAAAATGAGATGATGTTGATGATCGTATTTACTTTATGGAGTTTGTTTAAAAAGTGCGTTCAATCAATCAATACCCTTTAGCTTCCCAAGGAGCATAGGCCTTCAACAAACACATGCCAAGTCCTCCTGTCACGTGACATCAGCTCAAGTTCTATCCATGTTTTCCTTATCATTTTTGCTTCTGTATCCAGCTCTCTTCTCTGTGTTTTTTGGTCTACCTCTGCCTCTCTTGCCCTGGGGATTCCATAACAAGGACTACCTTGTAATGCTATCAGCAGGTTTCCTCAATGTGTGTTCTATCCACTGACGTCTTCTTCTCATCTCTTGTTCCACTGGCATTTTTCTGGTTCTTGTCATCAGTTCCACATTTAAAAAGTGCGTTGCACTCTTTTATTTAACAATTTTTTTTTTTACAGGTTCACACATTGCAAAGACTCTGGGATGACTACAGGCAGAGAACTAAGGTTGAAAGGGCAGTACCCAGAACTCTTGATCTGGTAAGCAAGCATGCATTAAAACTTTAAAGTTTTTAATAACTCTTTAACCACTAGCAAATGTAATATTGGCTCTGAATATTGTTCCGTCAGGATGACAGACCTATGTTGCAGCTTTTTTTCGTTTCTTTTGTTTTTTTTTTTGTTTTGGCTTGGTACTGAAAGAGTGAGAGCGTCCGAATGACAGAGTGGTTAGAGCGCTGGTCTCTCACGGCAAAGGTGCCGGATTTAAATCATGGTATCAACACTCTCCAGTCTACCCAGCTGTAAATGGGTACCTAACTCTGCTCTTTGAGTTAAGGAAGGAAAAGGCAGCGAGGAAGGGAACCTCTCAGTGTTGGACCTAGTATGGTGAAGTCTCTAACACTTCACTCCCCTACGGCAGTATCCTCTATGTGACTACCTTTACCTTTTTTTACTGAAAGAGTTAATGCATGTACAAATGTCCTATATGTGTATGCAAATTTAGCATCATTGCTTGGAGGATCACCCCTACAAGATGTGGACTTGTAAACATAATATGGCAACAACATAGTCAAGGCTGGATAAAAGGAGATGGCTAGCTTATTGTCCAATACCATAATTCCCGCTGTAAGGTACTTCAGTCTGTCACACTTTGCACACCGTCATTTGCGCACTTTTTTCTGTTATCGAGAGAGTGCATTAAATAGTGGCATGAATATTTTATTCGGTCAGAAAGGGTTAACTTTTGAGCACAGCTAAGGGGGTGCAACTGTGTTTGAAAGTTAGACAATAATTGTATTGTTTCTCCTTATATGTACTCTCCCGAAAATAGAAAAAGTGTGACAGTGTGCATTAAATCAACAGACAATCAAGATACTCTTCTGTCCAGTGTCATTTGGGAAACGGATTTAACTCATCATTTTTCTTAAAAATAACCTTAAAATGTAAGTTTTTTTTATTGTTTCTTCAAGACAAAATTTTAATTTAAAGTATTGCAGACTTATTATTATGGATCAAAATGATAAGATGGCTAAGAAGAAGAGACGATCGCGTCATTCACAGCGAGCAAGCGAGACTATAGAAGAAGCAGCAATGTAATACTGTTATGGATATGATTTCCGAGAGGTTGAAGAATGCTGGACTCAGGTGTCCAATACGTCTAGGGTTATTATACTACAGTCCATTCAGCAGAGTTCAGTGGAACGTAAGGCACAGTTTTAAACAGTATAAAACTCAGTAATGCCTGTTTGACGTTTTCACATATGAAGATTTTAATCACAATACTTGGCTCCTCAATAATTGCATCGACAAATAAGACAATGACACTCATTAGCCAGTCTATACGTAAGTCTAACGTCTGTAGACTATCAGAACACTGTCAGAGTCATCTTGCTGAATTTATTATATATTATAATATACTTTCTTTCCACATCCTTTCAGCGCTGACATGTCCTTATGAATTATGATCAGACTAGGCTCTATCAATTAGACTACCTAGCTGAAATACACATATAAACTCAGTACTTAAAGTACATATTCAGGAGCATGGTTTAACACATCCTTCTCACACGGAGACACGGTGCCAAAGAGAACGGTAGCTAGATTGAATCTTTGGTCGTAGCCCGGCAAATCACGTCTGCTAGAAATCTGCAGACAATGTGACGTACTTCCTGTGTTGTCGTAGAAACGAAATGTAAATAGGAAATCAGCTCACAAACCAAGTTTGAGAGTGACCGAAAATGTGTTATGATTTTAATCGTAACAAATACATGTAACAGAAACAACACACTATAATTAAAAACCTGCTAATTTTGGCAGGTTGTTGCTAGTTATAAAATAATAATACAGAAGGTAATAGGGGCTTTCATTGCATTGGGAAATATATAGCAATAAAATAAGAATTCTCAACTAAAATTGTTGAGGTGGTTCAGTTGCATAGCTACCAAACATGGAGAGCAACAAAAATAACAGTCAAGAAGTAACAAACACTTATAAATGGGAACTTGTGCAGAGTTAGAAGACTTAAAAAGGTATGACAAGATCATCAAGGAACTGATGGAAAGAGCTGGACAAACACTAGTGGAGCAAAAGTGAGAAAACAAATTTATTGTTATTGGATGGAGCATACATCGAGGCAACCAGATTTTAGCGCTACAAGACAGTCCTTATATGTGCACTGTGTAATGATCACTGTGTATCTGGAATTTGAAATAAGTACAGCTAATATGTAACTTTTACCTGTGCCAAACAATCAGCTTCCTGCAGTTGCATTAACACAGCAGTGGAAAATAACAACTAAATAATATTTTACTGCATGTTAACTTCACGTCAAAGAAAATATTATGTTCCTACGTTATGCAGTAAATGATTAAAGTGAAATTGTGTAAGCTAGCTCAAGCATTTTTACTGGGAACTCAGGGGGGAAAAATACCTTTAAACCTGGGCATATCACGTTCTTGTGGTTGTTGTTGTTCCAATCACCAGGGATTCGAGTTATTCACTCATTTACCCTTGCAGCAATTTGAGGGTGTCATTTAGGTCTTTCTTGCAACCCCAGAGAACTTACCTCATTCAGCGAATGCAGCTGGCAGAGGTCACATCAGACCCACTAATTGGCATGTATGCAATGCCACGAGAAAGATGGCCCTCTACTCTGCAAGGGGGTTACACAACTTTTTAATGCAGGAGGGAAAGGGCTAGTCCAAAATTTCTCTAGCTGGAAAATTCTTTCTGCGCGCGCACCTCCCCGTCACCTAGGGATCTACCAAACCAGCCCCTGAGATCTGCCAGTAGATTAAGATCTATCTTATGCCAACCCATGGTGTAGACAGTCAAATATTGGTAGTTATGCAACCCAACATAAACCAAGTGAATTTTCACAGTGCAATCATTATAACTTCAAAAATGAAGTTATGTTTCTGCACGAACACTATTTCTGTCTGCTAGTTTCATGTATTCATAATGTCACAGGCACCAGACCCGGACATTAACTAAAGAATAAAATAGAAAATATCTTAACTTGTTAAGTGAGATGTCTAAGGAAAACATTTGATTGGGCTCGGACAGATCAGGTTAACAAAAATGAAAAGATAAGATATTATTGCAGTCAGACCAGTTACTTTATGAGGGGGAATCCTGGCCAGCCATCTGCATGAGTATGACAGATATAGATGGTTATAGGAAAAAAGGCAACCCAGAAAAGTATCCATCAATGTGGTGGCAGACACCTTAAAGGTATACAAAATGCCAGGCTACAAATAATATATAATATAATTTCTCTTTTCACTTCCTATGGAGCTTGGATGCTACCTCTTCAGCTGACCCCCTTGCAGCAAGCCTGTGGCTAAGCATTCATATATTCTTGTAGGGATGGTTTCTTTAACTATTTGTTTTACATGATGAGGTTGCGAGTCCCGTGCACAACCTCGTATTAAGTCCCCTGTATATTGTACCTGAGTGAGCAGGTACTATCATGTTTTTGTCAGAGAACCCCGGGAAATACACAGGGCCTACAAATATTATGCTGGATTGAAAGCCAATATTAAATTAAGCATTTTCCATGATGCTTTATGACATAGGCGGTAAAAAAAAAAAATAAAGAGAAAGATATACGTACTATAAGTTAAAACTTTGCAACAAAGCAAATAGTCTTGGTCTTTTCACGTACAATTATGTCATAGTTTCATACATCTCCTTCTTCTTGGATCCTTAGTTGACAAAGCGGTCAGTAGCCAAGTTTCATACATACTGAAGTAAAATTTAATCTGCACACAAATTTGAACAAATGATTAATCTGTTAAAAGATACATTTGTTTAACATCTTATTTTATTAGCTTGTAGAAGGAACAAAATTGCGAATTTATAGAAACAGTAGTGTTACTGGACTTTCTTAGCTGGATAATCACATAAAATATTGATTTTTGAATACAATTGATTCTCAAATGTTGATAATGATTAAATTTCAGCATTTCTGCTATGACATGGTCACAAGAGTTAGAAAGAAGTCTTACAAATATTAATAATGTACTTGAAATGTGTAACTGTGTTCAGAAACATTTGTAAATTATTCGACTTCAATGTAAATTTCTTAGAACTTTAATGAACATGTATACATGTAAGGGGCTGTATATCTGGCTAACCAGTGTCTGGAACTGAAAGCTGGAAACCAACAATGTGTTATAATTAAAATGTGCACCAAGTAATTCTTCTGGCTTTTGCTTTGTTTGTGGTAGTACCACAGATGAGTGACTATTTTCAAACTAGTCAGTAATGAAAGGCTTATATTTTCATGATATTTGCTCACCTGTATTTCATTTCAGTATGCATAACTGTTGACCAGTTTACCAGATTTTAATAACTTGTATGGTTTTAAAGATCATGGCTTATGATAGGAAACTATACAGAGCAATACATCAGGAGGCAATCTGATCATCAGAAGAATCCCCCATCAATCAAGTGTTTCAGCTCCTTAATCTCCTTTACACTCTAAGGGGGGGGGGCACTTCGGTCATGACCCCCAAGTGCCAGCCTCCTGTTGTCTAGTGCAGAGAATTGAACCCACTCCACCTTGGTTGCAGCTTTCAGCTTCACTCCTATATTCTGCCAGCTGGAGGCAGTTGTGAAAGTAACCCCTATGTTGAAAACAAATTACTGTCCCGAGTTCCATAGCCCGTTGCAGTTGCTCCACAGCCAGCACGATGCCCTTTCCGCAGTTTTGCTGAGCCTCTAAAGTGCACTTGTTCTTGACTGTCCCCTCAACCCCAACAGCCTTTCATTACCAAATATGTAAGTCTTTTTGCATGCTAACATAATTTTTATAATGTGTTACATATACTCTTTGTTTGCATAGTATACTATATGTCTGTGCCAAACGGCCCCCCATCTAATTCTGAAGAGACAAAGCAAGAATAGGATTACTGCCCCTCTCAGTCATGTAGGAAAAGAATATAGTGTTGTGCATGGGGGATGGCAATCTCATCTAGTAAAACAAATATCTACAGAAACCTGCTGCATGAGTTCCATAAATGCTTTGTCATAGGCTTCATGAAAGGGGACCAGCTGCAGTTTTGCCCCATGTTTCATAGTGAGCAAAAACAGTGAATGAATTATTCAATGGTTAATTTATCTGTGGTTGTTATTAATTTTGCAAACTGTTTTGTTTAGGAAAGAACCAGGTCATTGGTGGAACTATTTCTTGGTTACCTGGTGTGGACTGATGAATTTGTGGCAGATGAGAAAGCCAATATGTCAATTTTGGTTTGTACGGGGATGTTTGTTAACACAATTACTTAGTTTACTTTTTTGCAGTTCACTGTTGCCGTAAAGCATCTTGTGGAACTGAAGTTTTTGTTCTTGAGCCTAATGTTTCACATTGATTGTTGTCAACCCATGTTTCTGTAGGATTTATGATCCAATATAGAATTCTCAGGCATCCAATTTACAGAGTAGTTAGAGCGCTGGTCTCTCATGGCAAAGGTGCTGGGTTCAAATCACCTCTAGATGCTAGACCTAGTATGGTGAAGTCTCTAACACTTCACTCCTCTATGACAGTACCTACTATGGGACTACCTTTACCATTTATAGAATTCTCAGCAATAGAATAATCACTGTTGGCTTGGTCTGCTAGTTCCAGCAGTGCCATTGCCCAGCAACTTCTCAGGGTGACCCAGGCCAGCCTTTTATGGCTACTGTAGCAGTCCTGTGGGATGACCCACACCATGCTTTACCCAAGCAGAGCACTCCCCTAACCACACTGCAGTTACGTTGCCACATATTTCCAGTAAAAGTGTCTAACTTGCTAGTCTTATGGAATAATTATGCACAAATATGCACAACTTTTTCCTAAAATGTGATTTCGGTGTCTAGAATGAATGTATTTAGTTATCTCATAGTTATTTCTTCATTTTACAAGAAGATGCAGTTAATGTCATAATAATTATATTACAATAATCACATTGAGTAAGGACAGATTGTGAGAATGCAATCGGCAAATGATAGCCAGACTGCATTTGCAGAGACATCCTTTGCAAGATGTGGACTCGTACATAAATCTTGGCAGCCTTATAGACAAAGTTGGAGGAACATACAGTGATATCAAAATAAGATTGGGAAAGTCACAAGAAGCTTTTCTTGCACTGGGAAATATATGGAAATCAAAATAAATTAAGTCCAGATAAAAATAAGAATCTTCAACTTTAATGTCAAGGCAGCCTTATTGTATTGCTGAGAAACATGGAGAATTAAAAAAAAAAATTTACTAAAATGTTACAGATTTTCATAGATGGGTGCTTTCTGAGCAGAACTTTTTAAGATTTATTAAGTTCATTAGGATTCGGGTGGATTTATAATTCCTATTCAAACTCCATCACACAGATAAGTGTTAACAATGCACATTCAGCTAAAACATATATTTTTTTAATTGCCTTGAATCATGACACTGTGCAAAGGAATATAAATGCAAAGATCAAAAAGTGGCAGTTAATTTTTATTTTGCATTATTTCAGAAGGGCAAGTTCAGAGCACTTTGTAAAAATAGGCAATTATTATGAAAAGGATGATGAAACAAATGAAAAAAAAAAGCACATTCTTTTGTCCAGTAACAACATGGCATGGGTTCGAGTCAATAATGAAGGAAATCTGAGTCCTGTGAACAGTAAATAAATAAATAAAGGTAATTAACAGGCATTCGTTGGACATAAAAGATGACACCAGACAACAGAAAAGAAAATATAAGTGATAGGATAACCGGGAATCAAACCTAGGCCCAGCCAAACTGCGCCATCGCCTTTCTGTGAAAGTAAATCATGAAAGGATGCTCAGACATTTTGGAAAGAGTCAATAGCAGGATTGCAACCACCAGTTACTGACAGCTGGGGATGGTCCAGTATCATCATCATTTTTCTTATTGCTTTGAATGGAGAATCATGCCACTGTGATGAGTAGGGTGTATGTGGGTGGATGTAGAAGATCACGCAACAGTCATACACCGCCCGTCTAGCTCACTGCCTACGTAGAAATACAAGAACTCTAACACCCCGTTCAATCTCCATAAATATATTATATCACAAATAAGTCACAATGGGTGCAGAGCTATTACAATCATTGGAGACATAACAAATCCAGAGTATTCTACAAACACTCTGCTTCTCGGAATAACTACAGCCACAAAGTAGGCTACTTCCTAAATCCACTGCACAACTCTGGCCCTTTGCTTTCACACTATGCTCAACATCCACCCTTCTCTTCTCTACGCTGTCTCTTATCTACTAACAATCTCTGTCTGACTGACCCCTTTCATTCAAACACGTGAAAACCTTCTACACTCCACTGAGCACCATTCACACATATCTGTGGCTTGCAGCCTGTCTTAATCTCTGCTCACAACATCGCTTGTGGCTAAAATACTACAACTCAAGCATACCCAACTCACAACAACTCAAATGACTAATTAAACTCCTGCTGGAGCATGGGAACATTCATACATGCAAAACACCCTCAAAACACTCCGTGACAGCCACCACTGCAGCAGGAACCTGCATAAAGCAATTACATGCTTTTGCAGTGGTAGTTTCTCTAGCAGATTGTTTTACATGATGAGGTTGTCAGCCTCATTCACAACCTCATATTAGTCACCTTGTAACGACAAGCACGAGGGAGCAGTAGATCTATTCTTTCTTTGTCTCACAAATGACCCCCGGGGAACTACACACGGGGCATGGGACAGATATGATTGTCCAAAAATGGAGTGTCATGACAGATGAACTTAATGGTGGTTTGGTTTGGTTTTGGTTTTAAGGACTATCTTCATTGCACAACGACAACCCTATCAGCGCTCTGATCTCCTCCCTTAGATCGTACAAGGAGGATCTCAGCACAGTGCACGAACTCCATAGCACGAGCGAGAATCCTAATGTGTATATATATATATATATATATATAGCAAGCACACATTCTATAAATATTTTTGAGGTGAGTAGGTTTCCTAATTTTTTGCCAGAGCAGCGGCCGTATGGACTACTCTTTATGATTTCCAACTGCTGTAGGATTTTTAACGTGCACAACTTGCAAACAGGACCTATATTTTTGTCTTATCCGAGAAGGCTAGGCATCTGTTCTCACTACCCAGGGGACATAGGGGGGAGTATGACATCATTAGGACCACTGTCTGAAAAAAATTTCCATAAATTATATTCCCTCTACTAGGAATAAAACTCACTACCTTTAGAATTCAAGGCGGACACCATGCCTCTTCGCTACTCTGACCCCCACACTTAATGGTGATGATAATACAACAGAAGATAAAGTTACATTTTTTCTTTTTTGTTACTCTTGATTTAAGAAATTGTATGGACCTAGAGGTTTCATTTCCTTCAGTCATTCTCTTAATAATACATTATATTTCTTCTACTGCAGGACATGTTTTATGGTTTCATGCGTCATCGCTATGTGGTTGAAGATGTGATGTTTATGGCAGCACATGATTTTCTGTCAGCCATTATAAAGTTCAGTGAGGCTGACAAGGTAGGAACTATGTCTGTATTATTTAGTCACCATGCATCAGGTTTCTTGTTTATTTCAAGCCCTCTGTCTGCTACTGTCCCAGCACTTGTAGTTAAAATTTAGCTCTGACTAGTAAAAATTGCATCACCGATTTTATTAATTTTTCACTGTGACAACCTACCTGTGACTTGTTAACTTATTTTACTTGTGTTCTTTAGTATCTTATATATAACAGAAGACGGCAGACGTGAAACAGACATCAAGAAGAGAATAGGAATGTCTAAAGCTACATTCAACAACATGAGACAGATACTAACATCTAAACAACTAACTCACAAATCTAAACTGAGAATCATCAAATGCTATATATAATCTTCATTGCTGTATGGTGTAGAAACATGGACAATGAACAAGCAATTAGAAGAAATGGCCCTTGAGATATATTTATATTTATAAGAATGTGGCATGTCTCATGGAAAGAGAAGAAAACAAATAAAGAGGTCCAAGAAAAGCTAGGAATGAAAAGAGAATTTATGTAGGAGATCAAAATTAGACAGCTAATATATTTTGCATGTCAAAAGACATAACACTTTACTGAAGACCATAATAGAAGGCAGCGATCAAGGCAAACATGCAATAAGTGGGAAGATAACATCAAGAGATGGACAGGAAAGAGTCTTTCAGAGTGCACCTTCAAGACGAGAGACAGAAGGCGTTGGAAATCCATTGCATCCGACTTTCATTTTGAAGGTGGCACCTGATGATAACAGAAGGCCTTTGTAACAGTTTTGCAGTATACCCCACTCTGTTCTGCCTTTTCACCTTGTTCCAGAATGAAAGGTAAAGATCGTCCCATAACTGATACTACTATAGAGGAGTGAAAGTGTTAGAGACTTCCTTTTACTAGATCTCAGCTTAATGAGGTAGGGTGACCAGTTCTTTTCCTTGCTGCCTTTGCCTTCCCTAACTCAAAAGAAGATTCTCCTCTTTTGTGTCTTCCCCTTGCCATGGTAGAGGAGCTTGTGTGTCCTCATGATCCCAAGTGCTGTCTCTCACAGTATAAGTTGAGAAATGCATTCCCATTTTGGACCTTAAAAAAATGTACCTTATGGTGGAGTCAAAACAAAAATTAAAAAAAAGATTCATGAGACCAGTCAGTGTTGCCCCCCTGTCCTTCCCGCTGCATACTGGTATCCTTCAGATATAAATTTTCTGCTTCATTAATGTTTTTATCAAAATATCTTAAGTAATACATGTTTGAATTTCTACAACGTCACAAATTTCAACTGGAGTAGGCCTTTTTAACCAGCCTTCTTCGTTTGATCTATCATCAATACTATTACTTCTTTCACTAGATTCACTTTCATCAGTGTCACTGTCAGAGTCTAAATCTGGCCCTTTTTCAATATTCACATCTGATTTGGCCACACCATTAGCAAACTGATCAAATTACAAGTCAGTGCTCAGATCCCAAAGCAAATATCCGACTTTATGGAAAGCCATCTATATATATAATACTCTTAGGCATTCTGCCCAAAAACGCCAGGTAGCCCCGTTCGTCAAGACGCTAACCGCGCCACAAGCGAATTAACGTTAGCGGAAAATCGATAAAGAGCAGCGTCAAAGTGTACTGCACACCAGATAGTCAAATCTAGGTCACCAGTTCTACGTGTGTGGGGAGGAAACAGATTTTGGAGTTTCCTTTTGTAGTAATTTGCAATGTGTGCAGTAAGAACTTTGAGAAAACGTAGAAGAAATGCTAATGAAACATTAGAAGAGAGGTCTGATAGACTAAGAGACCGAAACAAGACTCTACGACTACAAAGATGGACAGAAAACATTGAAGAAAGAGAAGCAATGTGAAATGTGAAGATGGGCAAAACACCATAGGACTAATGAAATAGAAGTAATGAAAGTGAATAATCAGCAAGCTGTAATTAATGTGACTCTACGTTCAAGATACCTCTACTTCTGAATGCAACTTCAACATGCAATTTAAAGCGAAACACAGAGGAAGCTAAGGCACTTCTATAATAAAAACTGATAGTGTGGGACGAAGCACCAATGAGTCATGTTCACGCCTTTCAAGCAGTAGACAGACTACTTCATGATCTGACAGGATTATAGAAGTCTTTTGGAGGGAAAATTATACTACTAGCCGGAGACTTCAGGCAAGTCCTACCAGTGATACTATGAGGCTCAAGATCTCTAACAATTGCCGGTTGTATAAAGAAACAAAGGTGATGGACCCAATTCCATGTACTGAAACTTACACGTATTATGCAAACAATATCAAGCAAGAAGGAATTTTCAGACCGGCTATTAAAAGTAGGCATTGGAAGAAATGGTGCAACTATAAGTTTGTCTACACCCTGTTTTTCACACACACAAGACCCTGTAAAACAACTGTGTGGTCACATTAGCCTCAACACTGTTACAGCTCAGCAACTCAAAAGCAGAGCACTACTAAGTGTTACAAATGAGGATTCTTTGAAACTGAACAGCAAAGTGTTAGACCGTATTCTGGGAGAAGAGACTGTTTACAAAAGTGTGGGTACTGTAGCAAGCGATGAACCAATTGACCATATGGCATACCCTGAAGAATTTCTCAACAGCTTAATACCAACAGGAATGGCTGCTCATTAGCTAAAACTGAAAGTAGGTGATGTAATCATGCTACTATGGAATCTTATGCCATCAAGGTGACTCTGCAATGGAACAAGATTGACAATTATGCATCTACCAAAACATATCGTAGAGGCTCGCGTAATAGATGGATTGAACTTAGATACTGTTCTCATACCGCGCATACCTCTTATTCCATCTGATACAAATATGCCTTTCAAATTTAAAAGAAGACAGTTTCCTATTCGTTTAGCATTTTTAGTGATCATCAACAAGTCACAGGGATAGACTTTTGAAAGAATATGCTTATACCTTCTGAAACCTGTATTCAGTCACGGGCAACTATATGTTGGTCTCTCAAGAGTTAGATCAATGGACTCATTAAGTGTTGTATCTGAGAATAATGAATTTTAAATTGTATTTATCATGAAATTTATGAATGAATAAATAAAATGTGTTGATATTTAATTAATAACCTTTAAGATATGATGCTGATGGCATATATTGCGCTGGGTACAACTAATGGCTTTAAAAAAAATCACGTAAAATCATAATATCAATCAATTCTAAAAAAGAAATTCAGAAAGCAGAAGCTTTAGATGTACTGGAAATCTGTTTATAACTCAGGTTTCACTAATTACTGAGATCTCGTTGCTTCTTAGCAACGACTGACAACAGTATTCAGACTTTCTGGGCAGGCATTTTCAGGTGTTTTAAACTGGAAAGGGTGCTGAAAATTATAGAATTTGCAGAAAGCCACAGCAATTCCAATGCGATGTGGAAATTTGGAATAGATGTAAAACTCATTCGACTAATAATCAGGTAATTCATTTTGGAAGCTTTATAAATCTTGAAGTCTAGGGGTCAATTTATAGTTGGACCAACCAATACTCGAGTATATATAGTAGTATTTCTAATGTAAGAACATTGCTGTGTCCAAATTTTAGGACTTTATTTGTGTTCATTCATTCATTCCTGTTTTTTTAGCTTCTTACACAGCATGGAGCCACAGCTGCAGTTGACTCCCTTGCAGAAACCCAGCATAAAAGCACATGCTTCTGCAGTGAGGATTTCTGTATCAGTTTTTACAATGATGAAATCGCCAGCCCCATGGATAGCCTTATATTAGTCACCTTTTACAATGTGCCTGAGAGGACATTAGGCCTATTCTTTCTTTCTATCTCACGTCAGAGACACTCATAGACGGTGTTGAGCCTAATCACCAAAACCAGTGAGGAGAGAATATGACTACCATTCCCTCAGTCATGTTGTAAAAGGCGATTAATAAGGTGCAATGCATATGGATGGCAACCTCATCGTTTAAAACTAACTGCTACAGAAAACTGCTGCTGCAAGAGTACTTGAATCCTGTGGTGCAGGTTTTCTGAAAAGGGACCAGCTATGAGCAGTGGCTGTGTGATATACCGGGAGGGAAAAGGTAATTAATGGTGATGATGATGACACATTCTGATCTTCAGGTGATTCAACTGTTAGGGCATGTATTTGTTGGCAACTTGGATGCCTCATGCCTCCGCTATGCTCTGATTATGTTTGACGTCATCTCAGCTGTGGCGTGGAAGGAAGTTGAGGACTTCAGAGCTTTCATTTCTGTTGTTTACCCATTTCTACATGTAAGTTTTGTGTTACTGCCTTGCGATGCATTTAAAAAATGTTTTTGCATGGTTTTAACTCCTCACAAATTCTGTTTATTTTTATTCTGAGAGAATAAAAAGTAACACAGACAATACAGTCCAGGAAGAACAGTTTGGATTTCTCGAGAAGAAAGTAGGAATTGCCACAGTTACATTCAACATCATGAGACAAATACTGACGTGTAAACAATTAATTCACAAATTAAAACTGAGAATCATCACATGTTATAAATATTCTTCATTACTGTATGGTGTAGAAACATGGACAATGAACAAGCAATTGTAAGAAAGAATTGAGGCTCTCATGCTATGGATATATAGAAGAACGAGGCGCATCTCATGGAAACAGAAGAAAACAAATAATTATTTATTATTTGATAACATACCTTTATATTTGTTTCATATTAATTTAGA
Source organism: Oreohelix idahoensis (assembly GCA_024509875.1). NCBI lineage: Eukaryota > Metazoa > Mollusca > Gastropoda > Stylommatophora > Oreohelicidae > Oreohelix > Oreohelix idahoensis. The sequence goes on along the minus strand of JAMPIV010013845.1, from coordinate 377,432 downwards.
AAACAAATAAAGAGGTCCTAGAAAACCTAGGAATGAAAAGAGAGTTAATGGAGACCAAAGTTAGACAGCTAAATATTTTTTGCATATAAAAAATCATAACACCTTGCTGAAGACCATAATGGAAGGCAGAGTTTATAACAAACGTGCAAGAGGAGGACAGCACTATAAGTGGGAAGATAACATCAAGAGATGGACAGAAAAGAGTCTGTTAGAGTGCTCCATCCAGACAAGAGACAGAAAACATTGGAGATCCAGTTCAGCCAACCTTTGTTGTGGAGATGTAAATAAATTAGTAAATAAAGGTAATTAACAGGTACTCGTTGGACATAAAGGATGACACTAGATAACAGAAAAGAAAATATGTCATAGGCTTACTGGGAATCGAACCTAGGACCAACCAAACAGAGCCATCGCCTTGCTGTGACAGTACATCGTGAAAGGACGCTCAGCCACTTTTGCACCCCTAAGTGGAGAATGGCAGCTGATGAAATTCTATTAATAAATTAATTGTGGTAATTCTTTCTTCACTCAAAGCATTATCACTCATCATTTTCCTTTGTGCTCCTTACAGAGCATGGATCCACCACTGTAGCTTGTTCCCCTTGCAGGAACCACGCACAAAACATTCACATGTTCTTGTAGTGATCGTTTATGTGGCAACTTGTTATACGTGATGTGGTTGCCAGCCTCATATTAATCTCCTTGTACGACATACTTGGAGGTGCAGTAAGCCTATACTTTCTTTGTCTCTTAAGAAACCCCTGAGAACCACATGGGGCCAAAATGTTATAAATTCTGTGTCAAATTCTTAACAACTTTTAAATTGCTCTTTTTTTGCTCCCTATCTTTCACAAATATATTTATATATTAGGGTAAAGGATCCTGTTACATGCCTATTGAGGCATATTGGGAATATGGTGTTAGGCCCATATTTTCTTGATCATCGGCACACTAGAGGTGACATGGTCTGCATCACACCGGCCGCTTTAACCTTCCCAGAGTTGCTCTGGTACCCAATTCATGAGGCTGGGTTGACCATGGAGCCGTTTGCGATCTAAAAAAATCCCACCTCAACTGGGAATCAAACCATGTACCACCGAGCTAGGAAGCCAGTGCTCTAACCACTGTGCTACCGCGGCTCCATTTATAAAAAAGCACATATATTAAATGAGAATATATATAATCAGAATCTTCAGTTAAAATTTAAATCAGTTCTATGGTATGGCTCTGAAACATAAAAGGTAAAGGTAAAGGAACCCGTTACACGCCCATTGAGGCATATTGGGAATATGGTGTTAGGCCCATATTATCTTGACCGTCGGCACACGAGGGGTGATGTGGTCGGCATCACGCCGGCCGCCTTAACCTTCCCAGAGTAGCTCTGGTACCCATTTGGGGCTGGGTCGACCCAGGAGCCGTTTGTGGCCTAAAAATTTTCCGCCTCATCTGGGGATCGAACCATAGACCACTGCGCTAGGAAGCCAGTGCACTAACCACTATGCTACCGCGGCTCCCGCTCTGAAACATGGAGAACAACAAAAAACCAGGAGCCAAAAAGCTACAGACTTTCATAAATGGATGCTTGCTTAGAATAAATAGAAGGATTGAAGTGGTATGAGAAGATCACCAATGTGGAACTGATGGTAAAAACCAAAAAAGTGCCAGTAGAACAAGAGATGAGAAGAAGTCCCCGGAGATGGATAGGACACACACTGAGGAAACTTGTTGATAGCCTTACCAGGTGGTCCTTGTTCTGGAATCCCCAGGGTAAGAGGGGTAGAGGTAGACCAAAGAACTCATGGAGAACAGAACTGAAGACAGACAGAAAGACACAGCATAAGTTTATTGAAGGCCTATGCTCCGTGGGCAGCTGAAGGGTGATGGAAATGACGGCGACATGTATATACTTATATATATTTATGCCGCCTGTCTCATACACACAAAAGCTTATGCACATGCATACACACTGTCACGTGACACATATTTTCACATATACCCTCTCTTCTATCATATACCCAACCTACAATAGACAGTCTTAGTTTCTGACACAAGTCTTCCATTAAAAATTTGCTCTCTTTTCAAACACGGTGTTTCACACTGTCAAAGAAACATACATATATACATCCTCATATACATATATGTGCTGTTTCTCTCACAGTCACACGCGAGTAAATGCATATATGCTTTACACATAGATACACAGCCTTAATCTACTATATGCACTCATACATTCATATTTGCTCACGCTCACACACACTCTCTTTTTAACATGTACATACACAGTTCTATGCTTGAATGCATACATGCTGCCCTCTTCACACACATATGCCAACATATGCATACATATATACACCCATACAGTGCAGTCAATATATTCCAGGATGATGATGACATACACTTTACACATAGATACACAGCCTTAATCTAATGTATGCACTCACATTCATATTTGTTCACATTCACACACACTCTCTTTGCAATGTCTACATACACAACTCTACGCTCGGATGCACACATGCCGCCCTCTTCACACACATATGCCAGCACATGCATACATATATACACACATACAGTGCAGTCAGTATATTCCAGGATGATGACCTTGAAAGCCTACAACTGAGCTACACATCGTACAGCGAGAATAGAATTTCATGCCATCTTGTTGCTTACTTCATCATTCACATCATCCAGATAAACAGGGAGCCCAGATTTCAATATGTGAGTCTTTGCAGGAACATTCTCAATTTTATAGATCTGTTAATAAATGGATATCACTGACAGCATTAGCTCATGTATATCACTGACAGCACCAGCTCATTAATTAGAATCACGTGCATCAACACCCTTCAGCTCCACAAACAGCAAAGACTTTCCATAAACTCATGCCACATCTTTTTTTATCTTACCTAGTCTTTTTGTCTTACCTAATCTTTTTGTCTTACTAGTCTTTTTGTCTTACCTAGTCTTTTTGTCTTACCTAGTCTTTTTGTCTTACCTAGTCTTTTTGTCTTAATTTTTAATAAAATAAATAAATATGAGTCACTTCCTGAGGGAGCAGCAGCGCTGTTCTTTCCGTCATCTCAGATCCTCAGGAGCTAAATGGGTATTTTTTTTATTTGTGTCCCAAATGATGTTGTTGCCAGGAGTTGAGTACAGAATGAGCTCTCAGTTCTGCTAAAATACTCTTAAAGGAATCACAAAACATAGCCTCTGACAGCAGAAGCCCAGCAGCTCCTGGCCTTCTGATGATGGAACCTATTTCTGCTAACAGGAGAAGGGGCAAGGGATGAGTCTCTGGCACCCTAAAACCAGAGTGACGTGGTAGATGTTCATAAGTTGTGGATGGCAACTCATCTAGGAGAAGGACAATTCTAATGTCAAACTACCTACTGCCTAGCAGGTAGGCTGTGGACAACCAAAGACTAAGGAGAGCAAACTTGAATAATAGATGCTTTGCTGAAATGATATGTGCCGGGCCCCAAGGCGCAGGTCTTGCAACCAAGCTGTAATCTGCGCCACAACGAATTTTACACTCAAAACGAAATATTGCTCGTTTTTGTCATGGAGGTGGCATTCCATCTGAGGAGTTCCACCAGGCTCAGGGGAACTTTATGGTGACAAGAAAAGTGTGATACCAACTTTATTAGAGATGGTTGTGGTTATTTGAGAGTGAACAAAATAGAAGAATAAACACACACATACTGGTTTTATTTACTTAATCTTTGTCTTATTTGATTGTGTAGCTGATGAACATCTGGCATGGCTACCCCGTGTAGTCCCCGGGGAGTCTCTGATGAAACAAAGAAAGAACTGGGCTACTGCTTTCTCGGGCGTGTCGTACAAGGTGACAAATATGAGGTTGTGTGTACGGCTGGCAACCTCGTCATATAAAACAAATCACTACAGAAATCACTCTAGGTCAGTGTTTCTCAAACGGTGTGCCGCCGCGCCTATCAAAATGTGCCGCAACAATTTTGTAAATTTACTACATGAAGTATATTTTTAGTCATCATATAATATAAAACTGTTCTTACAGCTTGAATTCATTCAATAATAATTGGAGCTATTAAACGCTTTGAACAAAAAATAGATATGCTTCAAAATTTCATGATATTACAAAAAACACAAGAGGTGCATAAACAATGTTCAAAAGCCATTGGACGAAACATAGTACTTCCACTTGGACTTAATTTAATTTCGTATTTTTTTTTTTTTTTTTGTAAAACAAAAATTCTAATTATTTTAAACAATTAAAAGAAAATCAAACTGAGAGTTTTCTTTATTCTAAAGTACCCACAAATTATTGTATTTAATTTAGTATGTATCACTGTAATTTGTTATTCAGATAGGTGTGCCGCAAATTTTTAGAAAATTGAAAAGTGTGCCCTGAACACAAAAAGGTTGAGAACCACTGCTCTAGGTCTTTCCATATCTTCTTTATCCCTTTCATTTATGTCTCCAGTTCTCTTCTCTGTGTGTGTGTTTTATTTTTTAAATCACCCCATAACCTTTTTTTGTAATAATATCAGCAGGTGTCCTCAAGGTGTGTCCTATCCATCTCCAACTTCTTCTTCTCATCTCCTGTTTCATTAGAACCTTTCTGGTTCTTGTCATCAGCATAGGGATTTGTCATACCATTTCAATCCTTCTGTTCTACAAAAGCCCCCTTTTATGACTATCTCTAAATTATGGTTGTTGTTTTTGTTGTTAACCTGATTAGGTTGTCAGGCAAAGAGTTTTATCATAATCAGATACAGAAACAAATGGAATTCTGCCTCACGGTAAAAGAGGAATGACTAAGTAAGTAAGTTTTTATTGTTCTCCATGTTTCAGAGCCATTCAACAGGATTGACTTGATATTTGAGTTGAAGACTCTTATTTTTGTATTGGGCTTGGTTAAAGCTCCTCTTTGCCTTGTTTCTTTAACACAGCTTGAGAATAAACTGGTCTCCAGCCAGAGCAGAGGAAAAGAACAACTCAAAGACTCTGAGTTCAGGGAAGCATTGGACACTTCCCTTCCCTTACACAATGAGCGTACAAGACGGAGGTTGTACTTGCAGTCCGAGAGAGCAGTCAAGTGGGATGGAATAGCTGGCACTGTACCCATCATGAGACTTGCACGTATCCTTTGGAAGGCCAACATATGCAGAACTTTAGGCTGCGCATGGCAAAAGCCGAGAACAGATTATTTGAACTAATTGTGACCAATCATAGCTTGTCATGTGAAGTTCCTAAGGGGTTTCTTAGAAGACAAAAAAAGGATAGGCTTACTACTTCCTCAGACCTGTTGTAAGAGGTGACTAAACATGAGGTTGTGCATGGGACTGGCAGCCTCATCAAGTCAAACAACATGCTTCAGAAACCACCACTGCAAGAGAATGCAAGGGACTAGCTGCATTAGAGGTTCCATGCTGCATAAGGAGAAAAACTGGAAATGATGATGATGATAGATTAGATCATTGTGTATTCAAATAACCAAACAGTGAACTATGTTCATAAAACAGAGTTAAAATAATATGCAAAATGCTATGAGGCTCAAGATCTCTAACATGAGATCTGTAAGTGTAGCATTGCACCATGCCATTTAAAACGTTGATCCCATATCATAATTTAAAGTTGGTTAACCAGCATCTACCAGCTTTAAGAACGTGAAGGATCACATAACTTTATCTTCTGTCATTGCACATTTTCACAAAAAAAACAAAAAAAATAAAGACCACATATTGGTTCCCCTAAGCTTCATTTTTACTTGAGCCATAGATATATGAGACCTTCAACAAGTATCATTCACAAATTCCGTCATTTTACTTTCCGTTGAGCCTTAATATAAACTGTGGTTAGATCATACATGCTACCATTGAAAAACCTGTTAAAAATTTTTTTTTTAAACCTGTAATAAGACCCACAGACCCTGTAAAATGCTGCCTTTGCCTTTTAAAGCAGGTCTTCACTTATTTTAAAACCCAAACAACAAGTGTCTGAGTTTGTTTTACACTGTAAAAATGATGTAATCATGTCATCATTTAGTCTATTTCTGTGCTTTACTATGACTAACAGACTGGGAAATCTTGTCTTCGATGGCACCTTATAAAAGAATTAAGTAATAAGTATAATAAGACACAGTAATAAGGGGTAAGGGTTAGAAATCCTAAACCTAAAGCTGAACCCAAACCTTAATCTTAACCTTAAAGACATTTGCGACGTACAAGAATGACATTGAAGAAGACATTCCACTGTTCTCACAACTAATTTTACTACTTTTTTTATCATTATTTTTGCAAAGAGAAAAATTGAAAGAAACTATATTATCCTGTTTTATGATATGGAATGGGGAAGTTTCAAGTTATTTAAATAAATATCTGATTTTTAAAAATAATAAAATCTTGTGATCATTTTTGTGTGTTAATTTTTTTTAAACTAAAAAGCTGATAATTTCCAATGAAAATATGAACAGTCGCTAGCATAATTTATTCTCTACCAAACTTCACAAATGAAAATAGCTGTGTTAGCCTAATTGGAAGTTTTAAATATCCATATGACTTTAAGTGTCAATCATCAAAATGACAAACTTTGATAGTAAATAATTATTTAAATATAAATAACTCACAAGATGATCATAATGATGATTTGTACACCAAAGTAAAATTAGAATGTTTTTAAAGAAATGAAATTAAAACTTAGAAGAGAAGTAACTCTAATAAACTTTTCCTGGGGCTCTGATCGGGTTAAAATGTAAATTTACCTTGCTTTCGTGATGTTTTTTTCCAGTTTCATAATTCTATTATATTATTTTTCAAATGTACATTTTGCACGCAGATTCTACAAGTTTTAGGCAAAATCAAATAATATGAAGCGAATTCAGCTTTCTTTTTTTTTTTTTAAGCAGCCGTAAATAGTAAATTATGCTCAGTGCAACGTAATTGTTAAAATAACACTGGTGTTGCTGTCATTTTCGACGGAGTCATCTGTCAAGTTATTTGCTTATGTTTGTATCATAAGTATAATTGTGTCTTTACCTGCGATGTCAGGTTGATTAGGGGTTGTCTTCCCTTGTTTATTCATTCATTGTGTTTGACCTTTAGGGTCAGAGGTTGACAGTTCGGCGTAGGCCTAGGGGAAGGTTTTTTAAGCGGGAGTGAGATATACTTCCGGGAAGCCGGGAGGTCCTGTTTTTCTGAAGGGACCAAGAGTCCATTGTTTTTCGGGGAGAATCTTCGAAGTAACTGCTATGGCAGTTTTCCCCAGTGAATCTCTGTGCGTCGGGATGACGACAGAATTCCTTGTGATGTTCTGAGGATTCATTTTCCAGGTAATACCGACCTTTATGCATTATTACGCTTTTCGGTGGCAGAACATGTAAAGGATTACCTAGGGTGAACAGCAGCTCACTGATCCGCCATTTCAGAACTTACATATTTGTGCTCGAGGTAGCCATCCAAGACTGTTAGTCTTATATTGTCCAGAAATCCAGTGACGAAGATATATTGTGGGAGCCGCAGATTGGCGGAACTTCTATCTACAATAAGTATTACTGCAGGGTTGATGATAACCTATTTAACAGAAGTACACGGCCGACGTCAGAACGAGGCCTGTGCTTCCGGCTATTATACTACAGCCTGATATGTGCAATTGGCGGGGAGTGCCAAGTTGCACCTATGTGTCATAGTAACTAAGGCATCTGACGCGTTTAGTCAGAGACGCCAAGGGCGACGCTACGAACTGTCATTATTGAAGAACTTTGCTATTGACCATGCACGTCTATTCTGATGTTTACCTTTTTGAATGCCAAATGTATACCTATCGATGTCAGGTCAGCATGACCTTGTTACACTGACTGTTCCTGTTGATATTATGTGTGTTCCCGTCAATAAATGTCTTGAAACATGCCTGCAGTGTCAAAGCATCCTTGATTACTGCATGTGAGAGTATGGGTTGCAGGATCTACATCTATACGAGCCTAAACACATTCGCGCCTTCATTCGCACCCACACTCAATTCATCATACGCTCGCACTACACATCTAACAACATGTATACTGTCTTGGGCCAGTGATCACCTCAACAAGAAAAAAAAGACAGTTACAACTGGCTAACCAAAAAAATTAATTTTTTCTTTCTCTAACGTTTCTATGTTTTTCTGGTCAATTTTAATGCGCTGTTTTAAATCTGCAAACCGTTTTTCTCTATCAGGTCGGGAACTCTAGAAATACGCAATTGAAGTTTTTTAACAACGCATACAGTATTACAACATCATTCGTATAAGAAGTATAACAGTTATGTAGGCTTGAATTTCTTTGCAGTCGACTTTCGTCGGTGAATGGCATGTGGTACATCGCGATGAAGCATCCAACAATAATCGGCAAGCATGGTCACACAATTGGGGCCGCGGTAGCATAGTGGTTAGTGCACTGGCTTCCTAGCGCAGTGGTCTATGGTTCGATCCCCAGATGAGGTGGGAATTTTTTAGGCCACAAACGGCTCCTGGGTTGACCCAGCCCCAAATGGGTACCAGAGCAACTCTGGGAAGGTTAAGGCGGCCGGCGTGATGCCGACCACATCACCCCTAGTGTGCCAACGATCAAGATAATATGGGCCTAACACCATATTCCCAATATGCCTCAGTGGGCATGTAACGGGTTCCTTTACCTTTTTTTTTTTACCTATGGTCACACTCCACCATCCTTAATAACGTGACTCCATTACGGCGATATCTTGATGGAATCATTCTCCATGTTTATAGCTGACTTCGCCAAGGTTGTCAGGGAAAAAGTCAAGATGTGAATCGAGCAAATGGATTTTGAGGGACATGTTACAGCCCATAATTCTGTATGCATCTATGCACTGCTTAACAATATGCACATAGTTGACAGATTTGTGATTTCCCAGAAAGTTATCGACGATCGATTTGAATGCCATCCATGCGCGAAGTTCACTACCATGTAACAAGTTCTCGAATTGTTTGTCTGCAATAACTTTTCTAATCTGAGGTCCTACAAAGATACCTTCCTTTATCTTTGCATCGCTAACTTGCGGAAACTTTTCTCGAAGATAAGTGAAAGCTTTGCTCGTTTTATCTAATGCTTTTACGAATTTCTTCATGAGCCCCAACTTTATATGTAACGGTGGTAAAATGATTCTGTCTTTGTTAACTAATGGCTCGTGTATTACATTTTTATGCCCGAGCTGCATATGATCCCTGATAGGCCACACCTTTCTTGCATAATGTTCCCATCTGTTGCGGCTGTCCCATTCACATAGGAAGCAACAAAATTTAGTATACCCAGTCTGCATGCCCATGAGAATTGCAATGACCTTTAGGTCTCCACAAATCCGCCATTGGTAGTCATTGTACTTTATTTTTGCCAAAAGTATAGCCATATTGTCATAAGTTTCTTTCATATGAACAGAGTAGGCGACTGGAATTGATGAAAATAAATTTCCGTTATGCAATAACACGGCTTTTAGACTAGTCTTGGAAGAGTCGATGAAAAGTCGCCATTCGTTGACTATGTGCTCATGACCGAGGTGCACCATTAGACCGTTTACATCTTTGCAATAGCAAATGTCATCATCCATCTCAAAGTATTGAACAAGTTTTCTGTGTCTATGACGAAATTTAGATATCGGATTATTGGGCGCTAAAAGACTCCATTCTTTGAGTCGCGAACCGAGTAATGCCGCTTGTCCTTTGGTAAGAGCGAGATCACGTATTAGATCTGAAAGTTCTGAATGGTTAATTAAGTGAACACCATCATTCACCGGTATATAATCCGAGTCAGAATTAGTTTCTAAAGCAGGTAAACTATCACTTTCTGGTGGTTCATTCACGTCCAACGTATATTGTTCTTGTGGAACTGGGATCGGACACGTGATTGGATCATGAGGCACTGGTTTCAAAACCGATTCAATATTTGGATAAACCACAGACTTTCTAGTTTTAAAAGTGAAACCATGGATATTTGTCAAGCAGAAGTAACAATCAGTAGCGTGATTTGTCGGTTCACGCCATATTACTGGCACTCTAAAAGGCATCGACTTATGCTTCAGCGATTTTCGTAACCAACCTTCCAATGTATTTGCACAAGTCGAACAAACTGCATTTGGCTTCCAAGATTTATTTGCATCATCAACTTTCGAATCCAAATAAAGTTCATATGCTTTCTTTAGTAATGGGGTAAAGTTTTTCTGGTGAACACGATCGGTAAAATATCCGCACACGTAACAGAACAGATCAGCCGAATTTCTACAACTTCTAGAAGCCATATTTCGCTCAGAATTATTTCAAAATACAGTAACTATTTGAAAAATAGCGTAACATATGTCATGCATCTTTTAGCAGTATAAAAAGTAGAATTATTTTGCATTTTATTAATTTTTAATAAGTTATATAGTAAAAATGAAACGGAGCAAATAACAGTTTCCCAAAAATATATTTATTCACAAATATCTTAAGAACCCGATGTGATAGAGATAAACGGATTTCAAATTTGAAATCAGCGCAAGAAACTGACCTAAGAACACTTATTCTTATATAAGAAAGAAAAATGTTGTTTGTCAGTGTAATCAGTAACCTGCCATCAGCATTAGCGTAGAATTATCAATGAACTACACACCATGCGGCTTTTCATAAATCCCGCATCAAATAAAAAAAATACACAGCTTTATTTTATTGGCTGATTATTTTATTCATGTGGCCTAATCTAACGACGCAAATATCAGCTAAGGTGTGACGCAAGACGGTCAGTCTATACACACATATATATATATATATATATATATATATATATATATATATATATATATATATATATATATATATATATATATATAATTAGGCAAAAAACCTGTATAGAAATTATGTATGGGCTGTACAAGTCTGAAAATGAGAATTACTTGTACAGATTATGGGTAACCCGTACTACTTGGCAAATATGGGTTAGATATGAACACCAAAAAGTTGCTTATTTTTTTCATCTTTATTTCTGTGCATTGGTTAACTATTTTTCTTTAATAAAAAGGAGGTTAAGTTAATTATGATTTTGGATAGCTGGCATTCAAATAATCAATTAATCGATGCTGTACTGTACTTAGACATGAATCAACTTAAGCTGCTAATGAAAATAGAATCTCAGAAGTTCAGAACACTGTAGTTAATTGAATTTCACAGAACTGGCATTTGTCACTCTACAGAGGATACGATAACTGCACTATAGTTGACGGCACACACATGTTTCAAAACGGCCGTATTTAATGCTAAGAAAAGTCAGTGCTACTGTTTTCCTGTTTTTATCTGTGGACTGACAAAGACACCCAGATATATGTTAGATATGACATCAATGTCTATTTTTAATTGAGATGTGTTCTGGCACTAGATATTTTTCTGGCACTATATTGCCTACAGAAATAATTCACTGCTCACTGATTTTTTTTCTAGGTTTAACTGGGCATGCCTCACTAAAAGGAGGATAAATTCTATTAATAAAAGTTGTTTAAGTGCACTACCCATGTCTCTAAGTATCTCTCTCTACCTGATGAATACATTAAAGTACGAACCACACATTGTAATATAATGCGAATCTTGACATGTACGACATTCTGTAAATAAACATGGCTACGAACTGAACATGCTTTTACTGAGTGCTTTCTGAAACATGTGTGTGCTTGTGTAGATGACGAGGTAATGCTTATATACATACATCATAACATTACATGGTGGCAGCGGTCGATACCGGACTGACGCAAAACAGCTACACGATAACACGTGAGTATAGTATTCGGCTAATTTTCGTCATCGAGGTCAACAATGGCAGCTAAACATTACCGCAGCGCACCGCAAATGAGATTTGCCGGTCAAGATGATAAGAGTGAAGCTTTCTTGTTATGGCGTCAACGCATAGATCTATATTCCAAGACCACTGGTCTGGAAGGACAAACCCTAACTCCATATATCCTAGAAGCATTGGACGATGAAGTTTTGAAAATCTACAACAGTTTTGCTACCGCCATGCCGGTTGAGTCGGCAACCGACCCCGTAGCCATATTGGACGAATTTGAAAAGCGTCTGATCATAAAGCACACAAACTTTAGAGCGGCAAGATTAGAGCTTCACCACCTGCGACAGAAACGTGGTGAAAGCCTAGATGATTTCTTCACTCGCATTAAGGAGAAAACAAGAGTATGTAAATTTAGCAACGAAGAAGAAAAAGAGCGAATTATTGAACAGATTCTTCTTAGCACACCAATGCCAGAGTTCCAGAAATGGCTACTGAGCCAGAGTGATACGCTAACTTTACAACAACTTCTGGATGAAGGCAGGAAACACGAGGCACAAGCACTAAACATTAAACAAATTCAGCAAGGTACATTAGCAGCCCAGGTGGATGCAGTGAAAAGCTATAAACCTAGACACAACAAAGCAACTGGTTCGAAACAACAAGAAAAACACAACACAAGCAGAGGTGCTATGTGTAAATGTTGTGGCCTAAACCACATACAAAACCACTGTCCAGCTAAAGACTCTACATGTCATTACTGCAGAAAGAGGGGCCACTGGATAAAATTATGTTTCAAGAGGAAACAAGACAGTGCTCAACACAACTTTCACAGCAGAGAGTCATCAAAACAAACACACTTTATGATGACTGAGGACCTTGACTCCAGTGAAGAAAGTGATCCTTCCACATTTGATACTGTGAAGATACTAACTTTCAGTAATGAACCAAAGAGAACGCAGGCTTTCTGCAAGGTACAATTCCGAATACCAGGAATTAAAAGGCACAAAGAAAGATATATTCGGTTCAAGATAGACACAGGTGCCCAAGGTAACACTCTACCCTTAAGAATATTCAGACAGATCATGCCTGACAAGGTGGATGAGCAAGGATTTCCCACAAGGGATGTAAAACGTAGGAGTGGCAGGACAAAGCTAAGAGCTTACAATGGAACAAGTATAGACTGTTTTGGAGCAGTAACACTTGAATGTTCATACAGAGGCTCAGAATGGACATCGTCAACATTTTACTTGGTAGATGTTGAAGGACCTGCAATTTTGGGTTTACCAATGTGCGAAAAGCTGAGTGTGGTAACTATTAACAACATTAAAGAGGATATAGGTTTTGCAGATGCTCTCAGCAGACTACCAAACCCCAACAAGATAACAGATCTTACCCCAAACATCAAAGTTGATTCTGTCAAGTTTAGCGATAATCGGCTTGAACACATCAGAGAAGACACAACGAGAGATCCTATTCTTAACTCTCTCAAAGAACTGATATACCATGGATGGCCAAGCTCTATCAGGGAAGTTCCAACACACATCCGTCCATACTTCTCTATGAGGGACGAGTTAAGCATCGAAGATGGTCTGATCCTTAAAGGAGATCGCATTGTAGTACCAGAAACACAACGCAATATCATCCTTAAACAACTCCATAATAGTCACCTTGGTATTGTGAAGACACAACTGAGAGCAAAGAAAGATGTTTACTGGCCACAGATAAACAAGGACATAGAAACACTATGTAAAAACTGTTCAGTTTGCCAAGAACATGCAAATAGGCAGTGCAGAGAACCTCTCATACCATCAGACATACCATTGAGCCCTTGGAGCATTATAGGAACTGATATTTTCTCAATCGACAATAATGACTATCTTGTTATTGCTGATTACTACAGCAAATTTCCCATCATTGAGAAACTTCCACAACCCTCACCATCAGCTGTTATTGCAGACATTACAAAGAAGTATTGCAGCATGTTTGGCATCCCAAATGAAATTAGATCAGACAACGGTCCACATTTCTCAGGTCAAGCATACAGAAACTTCACTAAGGACTGAAAGATCAAACACACAACATCATCACCTAGATACCCTAAATCTAATGGTTTCATTGAGAGACAGATACAAACTATCAAGTCAATCATGAAGAAAACAAGAACAGAGGATGTACACCTAGCACTCTTGAGATGGAGAACAACACCGGTAGACAGTAAGATCGACAGTCCAGCAGAACTTATGTTTGATAGAAGAATTAAAGACCTCCTACCATCTAAGGTCCACTTCCGTCCACAACATAGAGACAACACATATGATCAATTTCAGCATCGTCAGCAAGTTCAGAAATCCAACTATGACAAATGTGCTAAAGACTTACCACCATTATATCCTGGTCAGCATGTGACTACCTACAACCACAACAATGACACATGGTCAAAAGCAACAATCATTTCCAGAAACCCTGAACCCAGGAGCTATACTTTAAGACCAGACAGCAGCAGCAACCTCCTGAGGCGAAACAGAGTGGACATAAGAGAAATCCCACAGAATACAACAGAACAGAGAATTCCCATGCTTTCAACAGACAATGCAGTAACTCCAGACCTTGGTGCCCCACAAAACCAACAAGCGCCAAGGCCGAAATCACAACCAACTCAAGCTAAACCAGGGACTTCCGCAGAACCACCAGCACTTTACACCACTCGTTCTGGCCGTATAGTGACACCTCCCAGCCGATACAGACAGTGACATATATACTCACACTGAGCATTACACATACTTATCCTTTCTCACATGAAACATTTCGTTGGAAATGTTTGCACACATTTTTTTTTCAAAAAAGGGGGGGATGTAATATGAATACATTAAAGTACGAACCACACATTGTAATATAATGCGAATCTTGACATGTACGACATTCTGTAAATAAACATGGCTACGAACTGAACATGCTTTTACTGAGTGCTTTCTGAAACATGTGTGTGCTTGTGTAGATGACGAGGTAATGCTTATATACATACATCATAACATTACAATACAGAATATCATAGAATTTTTATTTCATAGTATCAACTTCACTGTTTGATGGGACATTGGAATAAATGATAGTAGTTGTTCTTCCTTTTGATTGTCCCCCACCAATACTACATTCATTTACACAAAGTATGAATGGTGGCTGTGTTATCAGTGAGTAATTGTTTTTAGTTTGGTAGATTCACTAGTATTAGTGTAACTAAAATAACAATAGAAAATTTCATTCTATAGGATTATTTTTGTTATTATGATTATTTTCCTAAGGAATACAGAGATATCTGGATATCTGGAACTTCAGCAAATTGCTGTTGTGATGAAGGAAACTATTGCAGAAAGAGTGTATAAGTGGAGAGAGAGACCAAAGAACTATGTATCAGGTAATGCGTTTCTTTGCTGTCTGTAGCTTACCATCTGCATTTTTCTGGTCTGACTTTTTAAAATGTGTCCTCATATATCTGTCTAAAACCTAAAATTACTCATCATATTGCTGCCTGCATCAAAAATTAACTATGTGCCTACAGCTCAGCCACTACACTTCAGTCTAGTCCAGTTTTCTTACCATCATCCTAAGGATCACTGGGCTACAACTGTTTTTCTTAGACTGGCCTCTCTTTCACTGACCAGAATGGCTTAAGTTAAGCCTTCCAGGACCATAATTTCCTCTAGCACAGCTCATGGGATCATTAAGGGATTTAAGCCCTCCCATCATACCAAGGTGGAATGTACGAGATGGTTAAGGTTCCACACTGTTTGAAATATTATGTGATCTGTCAAAGTCGTGAATCCACTAATAGATTTAATATCCAGTATCAAACCATCTCTATTTTGAGTACAAATAATGCAAAATCAAACTTCGTATGATACATTTTTCTTGGTTCTAAATATGCTGTTTAACACATTAACTACCGCGAGCCGGTGGGACCGGCTTTTGAAATCTTATCATTTGGACTGTGAGCCGCTCAGAGCGTCAATCTAATTTTCGTAATAAAACGAATGAAAAATGTACTGAAACACTTGTACATCTTGTCTAACGGCTGAATAGGCTAAAAACTTATTTCAACAATTGACTGATAGATCTAGCGACGAGGACAAGAGTGAAAATGGTGCGCACATTGATTGAAATAGTGATTTTGATAGAGATGGGGCGCAAGCAGTTATAATTGTGACAATATTGCAAGTCCTCTGCCATCGGAGGGCCGTTAAATAGCAACAACCTCTATTAGAGTTACAAATGGTGTTTATTGTAATAGTACATTCATTTATCTTTAAAATGACGTGTACTTCATAAAAATATGTAAACAATTATGAAAACTACAGCTTACTTTGTGCAAACACCTACAGGAAGAAAATGGGAAAAAAATTTAATTCGGCCACAGTGTGTTTTTCAATTCGGTAGTTAATGTGTTAAGGGATAGAGCAAAGTTTATTTCGGCAGATAATATTCAAAAAGTGAAATGGAAAGACCTTCGCAAAAACATAGATATTGGCACATGACAAATAAATGTGGAAACAAATAAAACAATCAGTAGCTGGATATGACAAATGAAGAAAACTAGTTGAAAGCTTTACAAGACAGTCCTTGCCCTGGAATCCCCAGGACAATGAGCAATTGATAGAGGCCTAAAAACATATGGAGAAGAGAACAGGAGACAGACATCAAAGGGATCAAGAAGACATGGAAAACCTTGAAGGGATGGCACAGGACAGGAAGATTTATCATGTTTTATTGAGGACCTATGCTTCATGAGGAACTGAAAGGTATTTGTGATAATGATGATGATGATAATGACGATGGTGATGATGAAATACATTGGATAATCTAGGGAAACGCATTTTCTCCTGCATAGTTTTACTACCCATGATGCTTCAAAAGTAACTAGCTGATCTTTGGTATTCATCTGTGGCTCAGAAAACCAGTGTAGACTTCTGCAGCTATTTCCTAGGAACATAAAACAAGACTGTTCAACACAAGTGCTCAATCCATTCTACTCTGTGGCTGAGAAACATGGCATGTCATCAAGAATATCAAGAAAACTCCAAACATTTGCCAGCAAATGCCTAAGTTGAATCCTCCACACCAAACAGCCAGATGTAATAGCAAACATAGACCTATGGAACAGAAGCAGTCGACAACAATTACAGCTTGAAACAACAACCAGTATAGTCAAACATGCCACTGGCTGGAACCCACAGGGGAAGAGTAGGGCGGCAAAAGAGAACCTATAGAAGAATGATGGAAAGGAATCCAGGGTAACCAGCATCTCTTGGGCATAGCTGAAACGAGTGGCTAAAAATTGAAACTGAAGGTGAGCAGCAGTCGCAGATCTATATTCCACATGGAATAGAAATGACTGTGGCTCAGCCAGTTTCTCTCTCTTTATGCCAAACAGTTTTTAGGTTTCACCCTAGCACCAGCATTGATGTCAATATTCTACAAATGACTTTTTAAAACAAGCAGTAAATATAAATGTTCATGAGAAAGCATCTCATAGAATGTATAAACTCATTGTAAATTAGCTCACAAACATTTTACTTTCCAGTAACCTTAATATGCAATAAATAATTTTTATTTTTTTTTATGTTACTAAAGTACAGAAATGATGAAATGTGACTACAAGTCTTTATTCTTTTATCGTAAATCCTCGGTGACATCTGTGTTTTAGAAACCTGATTTTTTTTTGTGGTTTTCAGATGTGGCCCCAGTTGCGGTAGCAAAGTAGCCCAAAGTCGCCCAAATAGTGTTAAAAAGAAGCCCAAGGTCACCCAAATAGTGTTAAAAAGTAGCCCAAAGTCACCCAAATAGTGTTAAAAAGTAGCCCAAAGTCACCCAAATAGTGTTAAAAAGTAGCCCAAAGTCACCCAAATAGTGTTAAAAAGTAGCATAAAGTCACCCAAATAGTGTTAAAAAGTAGCCCAAGTCACGCAAATGTTGTTGATTAACTAGGGCTGCTGAGCTCGTCGCTCTTTAGCAGTCAATGCCAAGCTGAAGAATTTACATGTGTTCTGTAGCTGTTGAGTAGTGCTGTATAGAGTGTTTATGATTGTTGGGGAGCCTGGCAATAGCTGTCATCTTTCTATGGAGAGTCCTGGGCAAGTGTCTCATACGGATGTGTACAGTTGCTGCAATTAGACTTATGTGTGGGGTTTAATTTTTTTAAGTGCTTGTTGAGTCTGGTGTGTTCTGTTTTTAGTTGGAAGATAGTGCTCTGCTCCTTACATCGTAGGCTACTAATGTTGTCATTTATGTAGGGATGGGCCATTTCTTTATAACAAGGCATGTCCAGTAGACCCTTTTGCCCATCGGTTCAGCCATTCCTCTTTGAAGTTGTTTTGGAGTATTTGTTTAGCTGTCTGAATGTTTGCTGGAGTGTTTGTTTGAACCATGCTTGCTCTGAGTTTTGCTAGTCTGTCTGCTTTATCGTTGCCTGGTATGTCTGTGTGCCCTGGTATCCACTGGAGAGTGACACTGATGTCGTATTTTGTCAGCAAGTTGTGAGTTGTTGCGGCCAGCTGTATTATTTCTTTATTTTCACATTGAAAGCATTCTTCTAAAGCCTGAAGTGTTGATTTTGAATCAGTGAAGATTATGATATCTGAGGGCATATGGATTTCTTGTTTGAATTGGCTGTCTATTGCTGTGAGTGTGGTGTTTATTGCTGTAATCTCTGCTTGGTAATTAGTACAGAATTCTTCGCATGGTTCATATATTTCTAGTGTGCTGCCATTTGGATATTTCATATACAGCAGTTATGGTGGCCTTGAATGCTGAGCCATCTGTGTATGCATGTATTGCAGTGCTAGGGTAGCTGTCTATAGTCTCTAAAGTAGCTGTTTTAAGTACTGTTGGGTTCGTGTCTCTTGTTAGTGTGCTATCTGTCACAAAGTGGATTTAAGTTTAGAGTGTGTCTGAGTGTATAGACAAGACCCTAGTATGAGAAAGACTGAGAAGATAGATTTTTATGATAAATGACAGTGAATGTGGAAAAGATGAGGCTATTGGCTCAAGGGTGAGAACCTAGATTGACTCTCCCTCGCCACTCGTGACTTCAACAATGCTATAGACTCACCCCCTCTGACTACCTTTAAACAAAAGGAGATAAGGTTTATCTAAGGCCACAGACATTCTATACCGACTAATATATATAGACGTACAGTATCGTTCAAGAAAATGACTGATCCAGACTACAATTTATAAGTTTATTTACACCACAACATTACGTACATTTTTAAATAAATACAGTGCGTGTTCGCACACCTGGAAAAAAGAACAAACAATTAAAATGATTACAACTGGTAAACTCCCAATGTCACCCTCCCCTCAAATCTGCAGGAAAGAAGGTTAAGGGTTAAACAACGAAGTTATTCAGTGGGGTCTTTGATTTTGACCCACCGCTCTAACTATATATTATGAAGTATTACTAAAATCTAACACCACTGTATACACCTAATTCTGGACAAGAACTTCCTAAAGTCCTACATCGCTCTCCGCTGCTTCACAAACACTGATCTAATAATTGACCTTGTTCGGGGCTATCTCAGAGGCTGTCCTAACACAACTTTCTAGCTGCCTCTATAACATATCTCTCCCCTCCGTTCCTGCTCAGTGTCTACTCTGACACTACCGTCTACTGCTGAGGTGGTGTCTCCATTACGCCCATTCTCTCGTTGGTGTTCGGGACAGGAATTTTTATCCTGTCTCCTGCCCGGACTGCTGCTGCTGATGACTTTGGCTTTAGACATAGTGACTCTCTACCGCTGCTGTCACCTTCTGAGGATCTGATGAGTGGCTAGGTGGAAAAATAGGATTTCCCTATCTCTTTGCTGTCGTACTGATAGCGGGTCTGGTTTGCTACCACGATATATGATAGCCGTAGGCGGAAAATAGTTTCAAGGCTTTATTATGGCGTTCTGATGAGCACTAGGCAACGCGCCTATCTGACGTGCTTTAACGAGCTTAGAGCTCCTGGTTTCCAGAACCAGTTTTTTTCCCGCTGAAGAATTTGTTTCTTCCCGGCAAGGGAACGTCTCGGTTCCTTCACCTCTGGCGATATCTCGAGCACTCGGCTCCTGGGATGACAGAATTTGCCGTAGGTAAATTGTAAGGGCCGGTTTCAACCCCCTTTTTGTGCCGTGAACTGCTGTGGACAAAATAATAACAACAGCTATACAACACATTAAAATAAACTCATCTTTAACACATACTCCTGAAAATAATTACCTCTCCCCTCAACTTAAATGTCTGACTGGTAAGTAAACAAACCCCCGATACAGCTGACCTAGATCGGTCTACAGCCGTCACAACATTTATACACTGAACGAAACCCTGGTAATAAAATACTAAGCCCTACTTAATTTTTACAGCCGGTCTCAGGACCCTTCAATCACTTACAAACTTCTATACAACCACATCTGCTACACTAAATCAGTAAAATTAATTACACTACTCTTTATTTAGAGTTAAATATATATATGTATATTGCTATCTAGGAAAATGAAATCCCATCTCAGACATGAAATACCCCTCACTTCCCTGTTGGGTACACAACCAGTGTGATGCACAACAAATACGTACACAAAATAAGCTAGCGTATTTAAACTGCAAATATTATAACTCAAAGATAAGGGACTAATAATTACCTATGACCAAGCGCCCACGTGTCTAAACGCTATATTCACACAGATACTATCACAAAAGCTACCTCATCAAATCAAAGAACGAACTAGCTTATTCTAGAAGAGCCTTTATATTATATCTCTAAGATAGTAATTGATGGCACTTTCGTTTTTATAAAAGTTACTTAACTAAACGGCTAATATTCTATTAAGAAACTATTTCTAAGTCCTACGCTAAATTAACTATGAACATACCAATATTCGAATTTCCCACTTTTAAGAGCAAGCGAATTTGCCTAAGTTACACGGCTAGAATCTGGAGACCAAGAGAGCACTAATTAAAATATTCTGTTATTTATAATTAGAACTCCACGCAATACCCAAGCCATATGTCATTGCTTGGCGGGGCTCTTAAACCAATGGAATCACCGCAAAATTAATAACTGTGACCTCCGCCAATAATAACCTACGCAACTTCATGAGTCATGTTTGTTACTGACCGCGTGTCCAAAAATTGCGTCATTTTAAATAATATTACTTGTTGGCATGAGCAAAAATTAACTTTGATTCGTTCTAAGTGTAAGTTCGACGTACATGGGTAGTGCTTCAGTTCCCACCCCCAATTTAATTGGGTAGGTGCAGGTTTTTCGGTTTTATCCGAGCTGAAAATCTCATCATCAGCTGCCATCTCCACAATGAAGGTTGGCTGTAATGGATCTCCAATGTCTTCTGTCTCTTGTCTTGGTGGTGCACTCTGAAAGACTCTTTCCTGTCCATCTCTTGATGTTATCTTCCCACTTATAGCGTTGTCTTTCCCTTGCACATTTGCCTTCACCTCTCCCTTCTATTATGGTCTTCTGCCGGGTGTTATGCCTTTTTATGTGGCCAAAGTATTTTTGCTGCCGAACTTTGATCTCCCTCATTAGTTCTCTTTTCATACCTAGATTTTCTAGGACCTCCTTATTTGTTTTCTTCTCTTTCCACGAGATACGCCCCATTCTTATACTATATATCCACATTTCAAGAGCCTTAATTCTTTCTTCCAAATGCTTATTCATCGTCCATGTTTCTGCACCATACAGAAATGCAGAATATATATAACACTTTATGATTCTCAGTTTTAATTTGTGAGATAACTGTTTAGATGTCAGTATATGTTTCATGTTGTTGAATGTAGCTTTGGCCATTCCTATTCTACGGAAAATCTGCCCAGCCTAAAATAACTACAACGCCTAGAAATTACAATAAAATGGCCGCGCTTACTTTTACAAAGAAAATGCCTACGTGAACGCAATTACTTAGAGAAAATAACTGGCGAAAATTTGTACTTAACCTACAGTAATCCCTATTTGGAAAAAACTGAAATTACGTTACCTACAGAAACAGACCAAACTCGACTAGTTACAAAGAGAAGAAGGATGGGGCAAACTCATATAGTTACAGAGAGAAGAAAACTGGGGCAAACTCGTATAGTTACGGAGAGAAGAAGAAATGGGGCCTGTTGAAAATTAAAATCACAGTACCATATCACACTATCCATGAATGGGGTTTTTATTACTGGAAGTTTTGACTCCTTTCCGGGATTAATGACTGGGTATTGTTCAATTATTTCTCGTGTCTGTGAGAGGTGGTGTTGTTCTGCTATAGTTGTTGGTACTTGTAGTGGTGATTTTTGTTTTAGTCTGGTAATGGGCTTCCAGGTTTCAACCAGTTGTCTGTTTGAGTGATCTTTTCTCATTCTTCTATAGTGCTCTGTAGCTTCCAGAACAGCATGTTTACGTCGTAGGTCTGTTGGTTCAACGTTTGCATCAATTTCACAAGCAGCTGTTGGTGTGGTTCTCATTCCCCCGCATATGAACCTTATATCTTGAGTGGTTTTGCTCACTGCCGACTGCAGCAATAGGTTGTTATCCATGATTGATCGGACATATCCCAGGTACAGCTGTCTGAGATTTCCTTTGTCTGCTCCCCAGCTAGTGCTTGCAAGATGTTTAGCTAGGTTCAGACGTCTACTGGCCTTATCTTTCATTTAGTGCATGAAGGTATTGAAGAGAAGCTGTCTGTCAAGCTCCACTCCTAAGTAAGCTGGATTTTCTTCTCTGGACATTATTTGTCTATTGAGTTTTAGTTAGTACACCTTCTTGCTTTCCTTGATGCTCCTAGTGAAAATTGTGTATACAGTTTTCTGGGTGTTTATTTTTAGTTTCCAGAGACTGCAATACAAAGCTATTGGGGCTAGGGCTCTTTTTAGTTTTGCTTGCACCAGTTTGTTTTATTTTTCTACTGTCCAAATGAGCAGGTCATCTGCATACAGTGTTTTTGATACCTTCAAGAAGGGAGGAAGGTCATTTATGAAGATAAGGAAGAGGGTGCAACTTAGTGCTGACCCTTGCTGCAATTCCTCCTCTAGTGTTTTCTGGGATGATTTAGTGCCTTCAACTGTTGTTTGTATTGTTCTGTTACTTAAGAAGGCTTTAATCCAGAGATACATTTTTCCCATGTATGCCCATTTTTGTCATTTTGGCGAAGAGTCCCTGTCTCCATACTGTGTCATATGCTTGCTGCAGATCAATGAATACAGATGTTGTGTAATTACCCCCTTGGAATGCATCTAAGGTTTTTTTGCACAAAATGAAAGAGTTGGTCGTCTGTTCTGCAACCTTTTCTGAAGCCTGCCTGAATATCATTAATGACTTTATTACTTTCTAGCCATCAGTAGAGCCTGTGATTAACCATTTTCTCTGCAAGTTTTCCAATTGCTGAGGTCAGTGAGACTGGTCTGTAGCTTCCAGGTTCATCAGCTGGCTTGTTTTTCTTTAGAATCGGTTTGATATTTGCAGTCAGCCAAGCTTTAGGGAGTGTGCTTTCTTTCCATGTTATGTTAATGAAGTTTAAGAGTACTAACTTTGCAACTGGGCCTAGGTTTAGAATCATTTAATTGGTAATTTTGTCCAGTCCTGGAGCATTCTTAGTCTTTAATTTTTGTAGTGCGCTATTCTATTCGTGGATGGTGTACTCAGTTTCAAATAGTACAATGCTTGCTTTTGCAGCTCTCTGTTCTGTTTTTGTTATGTTCTTAATTGTTTTGTCTAGCTGATTTCTGTGGTTTGTTTTGCTGACATTTGCATAGTATTTGTTAAACGTTTCTGCCTTTTTCTTGTTGTTTGTTAAGATGTTTCCTCCAGTTCTTAGTGGTTTTGGGTTGCTCTTCTTTCCTTTTCCATCAAGACAGTGCAGGAGCTTCCATGCTTTGTGCCCATAATTCTTTAAGTCCAGGCTTTCACATGTTTTTATCCATGCTTCTTTCTTTGCTTTCTTAATGTGATATCTTACCTGTGCTGTGAGTTTGTTATAAATTATTTTGTTGGCTCTGGTGGGTTCTTTTTCCACTTTTCTTCTGGCTTGTCTGCGCTCTTTAACAATCTTTTCTAGAACTGGAGTGCAGAAATGACTGAAACGTTTGTGGCTGCCTTTTGGTATTGTAATGTTATGTTTGCTATTTTAAGTATAGTCTTTGTGATATTGTTGTATGTATTCTCTACTGTATCTAATATGTTAATGCTGCTGAACCTGCTATCTGAAAGTGTTGTGTATGTTGTCCAGTTAGCCTTTTTGTAATTCCAGGTCTTTCTCTTTTGTCTGGATTTATTCTGTCTATCTGTACTAATTAGTATTGGCCTGTGGTCACTTCCAGTATCTTCCAGGACTGTGTAAGTGCAAGTGTCTGCAATGTCAGTCAATACCATGGTAAGATCAGGTTTGCTGGCCGTGCCCTGAAGCTCTGTGCAAAAGAGTGGGTTCTGACCTTGTGTTCTGTTGTAGGATCAGGTTGGACACGTTACAGATTTCTTCTACTTCCCTGCCTCTTTTGTTGAATGTTTTATATCCCCATGATGATGAGTGGGTGTTGAAGTCTCCAGCTATTATAGTTCTCTGATATGTGGTGTACTGGATATTAATGTTTCCTGCAGATGCTGGGGAATCAGTAAACATTATAGATGGTGTATTTGTTTCCTCTGAACCAGCGGTGAACTTACTGCATGTCATGCTGCTGAGGATGTTCTGTACATCTGCTTGAATGCCATTTATAATGAGTGTCATAAGTCCTTGGCATGTCTTGCATGTGCAGCGATACTGGATGTATCCAGGGATGTTAAAGGTTTTTCTGGATGGAATGATTTCCTGGAGTACTGCAATAAGGATCTTGTTGTCATTTAATGTTTTGAGCAGTTCTTTCTTCTTGTTTTGAATGCCTGCAATGTTGATTTGTAATATGTTTATGTTCCCAGTAGTAGACTTTTCGCAAGCAGCCTGAGGTGTCACTGCTCTGTCTGAACCTTGTTTACTGAAGCGACATCTGAGCTCGTATAGTGAAAATATGGTTGTACTTGGCATTATTTTCTAAATAGACCTAGGTCTTTCCTGTGGCTTTTTTACCATTCTGTAACATATTGAGTTGGGAGTTCTGTGCTCTAGTCTCTTTCCCCAGGCATTTTATCCTGGCCTGGAATGCATTCAGAGGGCCCTACATTTGATTTTAAGTTAGCAGTTGGGGGATAGGTTGGGTGGTATACTGTGCATTCCCCATCATCCAGGATGGCTCTCCAAATATGCAGAGCTTACATGAGGCTGTGCTTTGGTTCTGGGCTCTCCCAAGGAATCCTCACTTCCTGCACAGAGCCACTTCCCAGCATCAGTCACCTGCCATCTTTCCATTGTAGAATCCTCTTGCATGCGGCCATCCAGTCAAGAGCCAGTATTAAGTCTGGTGCTCATGTGATTCCCCCAAGCTTAGTGTGCAATGCTGGGTTCTCAACATGCTGCACCACAGGAGGAATTGTGATGCTGGGCCAATTGGATGCAGCTTTAGGATCCTGGGTAAGCTATTAGACTAGTAGACTGACTCTGGGATTTGCCTGAGAGCATGGCGAAATCCTAAGCATCTCCTTGGTTGTAATGCTGGCGTGCCTGTGGGTTTCCTGCACACCCCAGAAAGGAGCCAGCTATGCACTGTTTTAGCACTTAAGAGGGTATGGGGTTAGTGCACCAGGTTTATTATCGAGGTTTGCTCCTCTAGATCCATTGTGTTTAACCTGGGGATTCACACCCCAGTGACCAGGGCCACCTCGAGGAGGGTGTGGCTCTTCACCACGCACAACAATCTTTGGGTTTGAGAGGTTATGCTAGACCAAGAGGCTGACAGCACAGAGGATGCTCCTTTCATGAAAAATAGTTCACTAGAGTAAAGCAAAGGGAGGGATCCATATGGAGAAAACCGCACTACCCACAACACCGACACAGAAGTCTGTAATACAGACTTGCCCCCCCAATTAGTGTTAAAAAGTAGCCCAAAGTCACCCAAATAGTGTTTGAAAATATCCCAAAGTCACACAAATAGTTTCAAAAAGTAGCCCAAATAGTGCGTAAATATCCCAAAGTCGACCAAAATGTTAAACTTACTTACTTACTTAGTCGTTCCCCTTCTACCATGAGGTGTAGAGGTTTGGAAGAGAGAGCACCAGACCATTCTATCAGCTGTCTTCTTCCTGGCCTGGTTCCATTCTAGTCCTCGGTCCTTCAAAGAATGTCTAATGTTGTCCTCCCAGCGGACTCTGGGTCGTCCTGGAGGTCTGGATCCCTGGCTCTTTGTTTCCCATGCTTGTCGTGGTAGCCGATCTTCTCCCATTCTGCAGACATGGCCAAACCATCTTAGTTGGGACTGTTCTATTTGGGTCTGCAGCGGATGGGATTTTAGGCCTTGACGGATCGTCTGGTTGCGGACCATGTCTCTTGTTGTTACTTCAACCACTTTCCTCAGATACCTCATTTCTGAGGTTTGGATCTGGCTTTTGTGGGTTGTAGTCATTGCCCACGACTCGCATCCATATGTCAAGACTGGGACATAGGTGGAGCGGTATACAGCCATCTTCGTTTTCTTACCAGCCTCTTTCTTGCTGAGGAATCCACGATTTATGGCCTCAAAAAGTCTCCCAGCCGCTGCTTTCCGAGTGGCCAACTCTTCTTTGATGCCTCCCTTTCGGTCTATAATAGCTCCGAGATATTTAAAGTGGTCGACCTGCTCCAGGACCTGTTCTCCCAACTTAAACTGATGTTTTCTTTCTTCTCGTGATATCACCATGGATTTTGTTTTAGAGCTGCTTATGACCATCCCTCTCTTCTCCAGCTCTTCCTTCCAGACTTGCAGGTTGGATTGGAGATGTGCCTCTGATTTAGCAATCAGGGCAACATCATCAGCAAATGCCAGCTCCGAAATATAGACCTGTCTCATCTTCCAGTACCCCACTGAATACTTTCTTGTTCTCTCCTTACATGCCTTGATGACATCGTCCATAAGGAGTATGAAGAGGTAAGGTGATAGGATATCACCTTGTCTTACACCAGTGGTGGTCCTGAACTCTTCTGACTTATGGTTTGCTGTCCTCACATAATTTCTGCAAGACTTGTAGAAGCTCTGTATAGCATGAATCAGAGGTGCTGGCCAAAATGTTAAAAAGTAGCCAAAAGTCATCCATATAGTGTTAAAAAGTAGCCCAAAGTCGCCCAAATAGTGTTAAAACATAGCCGTCACCCAAATATTGTTTAAAAGTAGCCCAAAGTCACCAAAATAGTGTTAAAAAGTAGCCCAAAGTCACCCAATTAGTATTAAAAAGTAGCCCAAAGTCACCAAAATAGTGTTAAAAAGTAGCCGTCACCAAAATAGTTAAAAAGTAGTCCAAAGTCGCCCAAATAGTGTTAAAACGTAGCCCAGTCACCCAATTAGTTTTAAAAAGCGCCCAAATAGTGTTAAAAAGTAGCCCAAAGTCACTCAAATAGTGTTAAAAAGTAGTAGTCACTCAAATAGTGTTAAAAAGTTGCCCAAAGTCACCCAAATAGTGTTTAAAAATAGCCCAGAGTCGCCCAAAATGTCAGAAATTACAAATATAAAAGTAGCCCGAAGAAACTTCTGATTTTTAGAATATTTCGGTTTTCGGGCGTTCAGATAAAATGATATACACCTGTACAATTAAGCAGGTAACCCCTAGGAGAATAGTGTACTATATAATGACATGTCACATGGCTTCTTGGGGTAGACAGAGTTAACAGGTGCAGTGTGTATATATATATATATATATAGCAATATAGTTGTTTGCTTAGGTACTGTATTGATTAGTTAAAAGACAATGTTTAGTGTTACATATATATAAATAAATATATATAAATATATATAAATATATAAATATATAAATATATAAATATATATAAATATAAATAAATATAAATATATATATATATATATATATATATATATATATATATATATATATATATAATATATATATATATATATATATATATATATATATATATATATATATATATATATATATATATATATATATATATATATATATATATATATATATATATATATATATATATATATATATATATATATATATATATATATATATATATATATATATATATATATATATATATATATATATATATATATATATATATATATGTATATATATATATAACACTAAACATTGTCTTTTAACTAATCAATACAG
The DNA here is from genome assembly GCA_024509875.1 of Oreohelix idahoensis. Classification (NCBI taxonomy): domain Eukaryota; kingdom Metazoa; phylum Mollusca; class Gastropoda; order Stylommatophora; family Oreohelicidae; genus Oreohelix; species Oreohelix idahoensis. The sequence continues at coordinate 349,434 of JAMPIV010013845.1, read as the reverse complement.
TACCTAAGCAAACAACAATATTGCCTGAAATTACCCAGGACAAGCTGATTACCATGGGACATGTGAAACAGTTAGCTGTTAACTTCAACAGGTAAGCTTTGCTCAGATGGTAAATGTAAGAATTATAATTGCTTGGAAGCAACACTACAAAACAAGATAAACTAACAATCTTGTGGTTGGAAGTTAACATTACAAACTACAGATGGCCCCTTCTTGAGGAAGCCAAGGCCAAAGTACAAACTAGTGTAGGGGTTGTTTCTGTAGCAATTTGTTTTACATAATGAGGTTGCTAGCCTCCTGCACAACCTCATATCTTCGCTCTTTTACAACATGCCTGAGTGTGCAGTAGTCGTTTTCTTACATTGTCTCCTCAGCAAGATCCCTGAGACACAAGGCATTTCCTACAAGACATGTATTATTATCTTACAAGTTTAAAAGTTCATAGTTTGTGAATATTAAAATTGGGACCTAAGACGCATTAAAAGTGGAATGCAGTCAGCGACCCATAGCTAGACTGCTTGCGTTAGGGTCAGCGAACCAGAGCTGACCAAGACCCTGTTCCACCTCCAAGTGGTGGTCCTGGAAACAGGCTGCATCACTGCAGTCTGGCTGAGAGAGTAGGGATCGAAGTGGGAAAGCAAACCCGGTCCTAAAAAATGCCGTGCCGAAGTCGGATGTGTCAGGCCGAAAGGCGCAGATATCGCAGCTTTGCTGTGAACGGCGACACAACGCAACCAATGTCCTTTTCAGGACAAACACAGAAGAAGAAGAATATTAAAGTTTATATGGTTATACACTGTATCATTCATAATCCTCCACTCCCAAAGGAGCATAGGCCTTCAACAAACACATGCCAAGTCCTCCTGTCACGTGCCATCATCTCAAGTTCTTTCCATGTTCTCATCATCATTTTCACCTCTGTTTCCAACTCTCTTCTCCATGTACTTCTTGGTCTTTCTCTGCCTCTCTTGCCCTGGGGGTTCCAGAACAAGGACTGCCTTGTAATGCTATCAACAGGTTTTCTCAGTGTGTGTCCTATCCATCGCCATCGTCTTCTTCTCATTTCTTGTTCCACTGGCACTTGTCTAGTTCTTGTCATCAGTTCCACGTTGGTAACCTTGTCATACCATTTTAATCCCTCTATTCTACGCAAGCACCCATTTATGAAAGTCTGTAGCTTTTTGGTTGTTGTCTTTGTTGTTCTCCATGTCTCTGAGCCATACAATAGGACTGACTTCACATTTGAGTTGAAGATTCTTATTTTCGTGTTGGATCCTATTTCTCTTGATCTCCATATATTTCCCAATGCAATGAAAGCTCCTCTTGCCTTTTGTATTCTTATTTTGATATCGCTGTCTGTCCCTCCAACTTTGTCTATATTACTGCCAAGATATGTGTATGATTCTACATCTTGTATTGGTGTTTCTTCAAGTTCAACCCTGTTATCATTACCTGCATTTATTCGCATTATTTTTGTCTTTTCCCTGTGTATTTTCAGACCCAATTGCTGTGACCTCTCATCAAGTGTTTTCAATTTGTCCTGCATCTGATTACGGCTATGGGACAGAAGAGCCAAGTCATCAGCAAAATCCAGATCATCCAACTGCTTAGTCAGAGTCCACTGGATTCCATTTCTGTTGTGTGTTGCCGATGATCTCATAACCCAATCTATTGCCAGCAAGAAAAGAAATGGAGACAAGAGGCATCCCTGTCGCACTCCTGTTCTTATCCCAAACGGTTCTGTAAGCTGTCCTTCGTGAAGAACTCTGCATGTCATGTCTTATATGTTTTCTTTATTAAATTAATGATCTTCAGGGGAACTCCATAATGCCTCAACAATTTCCAAAGTGATTCTCTGTCTACACTGTCAAATGCCTTTTCGTAGTCCACAAATCCGATGTATAGTGGTGAATTCCATTCCAGACTTTGTTCAACTATTATTCTCAAAGTGGCTATCTGGTCTGTACATGATCTGTTTTGTCAAAAACCTGCTTGTTCATCTCTCAGTTTCTTGTCTATGGACTCTTTTAATCTCTCAAGGATAATCCTGTTTAATACTTTTCCTGGCACTGATAGTAACATTATTCCTCTATAATTTGTGCACTCTTGTAAATTTCCCTTCTTAGGCAACTTAACCAGATATCCTTCCTTCCATTCTGCTGGTATCTCTTCCTTTTCCCAGACTTTACCAAGTAATTTATATAACATCTCTGTAGCCGTGTCAATATCTGCTTTGATGGCCTCTGCTGGAATGCCATCAGGTCCAGACGCTTTTCCATCTCTTAGAAACTTTATGGTTTTCTTTATTTCTTCCTTCGTTGGTCTTTCACCGTTAATTTGTAGCTCTTCTTCTGCTGGCTGGATGTCCGGCGGGTTTTGTGGAGCTGGTCTATTGAGAAGGTCCCCAAAATATTCTGTCCACCTCTTCATTTGCTCTTGTATATTGCTGAGCAGTTTCCCATTCTTGTCTTTTATGAGGCAACCTGTTTGCTTGTACTTCCCTGTTAGCTTCTTTGTGCTGCTATACAGTTCTCTCATATTTCCTTTGGCTGCAGCATCTTCTGCCTCTCTTGCCAACTCCTCAATATACTTCCTCTTGTCTCTTTTGATACTTCTTTTTACTTCTTTGTTTGCTTCTGTGTACACTTCTTGAGCCTTGGCTTTGGAACTTCTGGTTTTGCTTGTGTTTAACTCTGCTTTCTTGTTTTTTTCTGTCTTTTATCTTATTGATGGTTTCTGTTGTTATCCATGCTTTTTGTTGTCTTTCCCTTTTCCCCAGTATTTCTTCACATGTCTCCTTCCATACAGTTTTGACCTGCTGCCAATAGTCTTCTGTATTCTCTACATCTTCCAGCTGTTGGAGCACTTGGAATTTGTTGGATACTGTGACCGCAAATTTGTCTCTTGTTTCTTGATTTCTTAGCTGTCCTACATTATACTGTTGTCTATAATTTTGCATTGTTGCATATCTCTTGAGTTTCATTTTTATTTTGGCTATCAGAAGATGGCGATCTGATGCCACATCTGCTCCTCTATATACCTTTACATCCTGCAATGATGATCTAAACTTCTTGTTTATGCATATATGATCAATCTGATTTTCTGTTCTATGATCTGGTGATATCCATGTTGCCTTGTGTATTCTCTTATGTGGAAACATGCTTCCTCCTATAGCCAGTTGATTTGAAGATCAGAAGTTTGCGAATAGTTCTCCATTTTCATTCATTACTCCTAGCCCATGTTTTCCCATGACTTCTTCAAATCCGGTGTTGACTGTACCTATCTTTGCATTCATGTCACCCATCAAAATTGTGATGTCTCTTCTTTTTACTTTATCCATAATTTCCTGTAGTTTAGTATAAAATGCTTCTTTCACAGACTCTTCTTTGTCATTAGTTGGTGCATAACATTGGATGACATTTACATGAATTTTCTTTTTAGCTGTTTTGAAAGTAGCTGTTATTATTCTGGGTCCAACAGCTTCCCATTCAGTGAGTGCTTTCTGTGCTTCTTTAGATAACATAAGAGCTACCCCTTCACTGTGGTATGAACTTTCGTCTTCATGTCCTGAGGACAGCACCAATTCACCTGTGATGAGTTTCTTCCTGTCTACCCCCTTCCACTTTGTTTCACACATTCCCAAAACCTCGATTTTGTATTCCCTCATTTCTGCTGCCACTTGCGCCACTTTCCCTTGTTCGTTTAATGTCCGAACATTTCAGGTGCCAAATCTGGAAGTTCTCCTAGAAGAAAGAAGGTTAGTCAGCAACACAGACTCCTTTCGGCTTTCTCTGTGTTGCATCATACGCCTCCCCGCGAGAGGACCTTCCCCTGTCTTGGATGGCTGTGTTTTATTTTCTTTATTTGACTTGTCCATATTTGTTGAAGTTTTTTGTGGTTTAAATTTTTTACAGGATGGGGTAACCGGCCCCATGCCCAACCCTCCTTAGTCGCTTTCTACGACATGCTTGGCAGGGGACAGTGTTACTATTCTTTGCTCCCCTTTCGGGCCCCGATAACACACGGGTGATACACTGTATAATGCACTTTTAACATGTATTGATACTGTACTTATAATTTGCGCTGGTCTCTCGCGGCGAAGGTACCAGGTTCGACTCACAGTATCAACACGCTCCAGTCTATCCAGCTGTATATGGGTACCTCACTTTGTTCTTGAGTTAGGGAAGGAAAAGGCAGCTAGGAAGGGAACTGGTCACCCCACCTCTCGATACTGGACCTAGTACAGTGAAGTCTCCAACACTTTTTTTTCCCTACGGCAGTATCTGCTATGGGACTACTGTTGCACCTCTTTTTGCACACCGCAATGTATTCATTATTTTGAAAAGCTGCGGTGCTCAACAAGAGGGTTGCTAGAATAGAATGTCGTAAAATTAATGTATGGTCTGTGTTGTTATGACCGAGAGCGAGATTTGGTTAAGTCCGTGCGAAGAATGCAGGTCGTGAACAGGACTGAAAATATTGTAAGATTTTGGGCAGTTGATTTTTGGAAGTGTTGCCGGCCGAAGAGGCTGCGCCATGTGTATTTTTCCTGATGTTCTTATGTCCGCCAGTGTGTCTGCATACAGGGAAGGTGTTGATTCATATGTATGCCAGCTGTTTATTATTAACCAGGAAGTATTTTAACGATGTTGTACGATTGAGTAATAGATAATCATATTGCGGACCATTATCAGACAGACTGTACAAAGAAGTGACGAAAGCACCGTTACTGCTGTGTTTATGCAGACATGAACGTTAATGGCCCTGTATGATTGGCCTTATAAACTATGTGATCATGAATCTTTAATCGTAAATGGAGTTACGTAGTGTATGTTCATTCATAACCCTCCACTCCCAAAGGAGCATAGGCCTTCAACAAACACATGCCAAGTCCTCCTGTCACGTGCCATCATCTCAAGTTCTTTCCATGTTCTCATCATCATTTTCACCTCTGTTTCCAACTCTCTTCTCCATGTACTTCTTGGTCTTCCTCTGCCTCTCTTGCCCTGGGGGTTCCAGAACAAGGACTGCCTTGTAATGCTATCAACAGGTTTCCTCAGTGTGTGTCCTATCCATCGCCATCGTCTTCTTCTCATCTCTTGTTCCACTGGCACTTGTCTAGTTCTTGTCATCAGTTCCATGTTGGTAACCTTGTCATACCATTTTAATCCCTCTATTCTACGCAAGCACCCATTTATGAAAGTCTGTAGCTTTTTGGTTGTTGTCTTTGTTGTTCTCCATGTCTTTGAGCCATACAATAGGACTGACTTCACATTTGAGTTGAAGATTCTTATTTTCGTGTTGGATCCTATTTCTCTTGATCTCCATATATTTCCCAATGCAATGAAAGCTTCTCTTGCCTTTTGTATTCTTATTTTGATATCGCTGTCTGTCCCTCCAACTTTGTCTATATTACTGCCAAGATATGTGTATGATTCTACCTCTTGTATTGGTGTTTCTTCAAGTTTAACCCTGTTATCATTACCTGCATTTATTCGCATTATTTTTGTCTTTTCCCTGTGTATTTTCAGACCCAATTGCTGTGACCTCTCATCAAGTGTTTTCAATTTGTCCTGCATCTGATTACGGCTATGGGACAGAAGAGCCAAGTCATCAGCAAAATCCAGATCATCCAACTGCTTAGTCAGAGTCCACTGGATTCCATTTCTGTTGTGTGTTGCCGATGATCTCATAACCCAATCTATTGCCAGCAAGAAAAGAAATGGAGACAAGAGGCATCCCTGTCGCACTCCTGTTCTTATCCCAAACGGTTCTGTAAGCTGTCCTTCGTGAAGAACTCTGCATGTCATGTCTTCATATGTTTTCTTTATTAAATTAATGATCTTCAGGGGAACTCCATAATGCCTCAACAATTTCCAAAGTGATTCTCTGTCTACACTGTCAAATGCCTTTTCATAGTCCACAAATCCGATGTATAGTGGTGAATTCCATTCCAGACTTTGTTCAACTATTATTCTCAAAGTGGCTATCTGGTCTGTACATGATCTGTTTTGTCGAAAACCTGCTTGTTCATCTCTCAGTTTCTTGTCTATGGACTCTTTTAATCTCTCAAGGATAATCCTGTTTAATACTTTTCCTGGCACTGATAGTAACATTATTCCTCTATAATTTGTGCACTCTTGTAAATTTCCCTTCTTAGGCAACTTAACCAGATATCCTTCCTTCCATTCTGCTGGTATCTCTTCCTTTTCCCAGACTTTACCAAGTAATTTATATAACATCTCTGTAGCCGTGTCGATATCTGCTTTGATGGCCTCTGCTGGAATGCCATCAGGTCCAGACGCTTTTCCATCTCTTAGAAGCTTTATGGCTTTCTTTATTTCTTCCTTCGTTGGTCTTTCACCGTTAATTTGTAGCTCTTCTTCTGCTGGCTGGATGTCCGGCGGGTTTTGTGGAGCTGGTCTATTGAGAAGGTCCCCAAAATATTATGTCCACCTCTTCATTTGCTCTTGTATATTGCTGAGCAGTTTCCCATTCTTGTCTTTTATGAGGCAACTTGTTTGCTTGTATTTCCCTGTTAGCTTCTTTGTGCTGCTATACAGTTCTCTCATATTTCCTTTGGCTGCAGCATCTTCTGCCTCTCTTGCCAACTCCTCAATATACTTCCTCTTGTCTGTTTTGATACTTCTTTTTACTTCTTTGTTTGCTTCTGTGTACACTTCTTGAGCCTTGGCTTTGGAACTTCTGGTTTTGCTTGTGTTTAACTCTGCTTTCTTGTTTTTTCTGTCTTTTATCTTATTGATGGTTTCTGTTGTTATCCATGCTTTTTGTTGTCTTTCCCTTTTCCCCAGTATTTCTTCACATGTCTCCTTCCATACAGTTTTGACCTGCTGCCAATAGTCTTCTGTATTCTCTACATCTTCCAGCTGTTGGAGCACTTGGAATTTGTTGGATACTGTGACCGCAAATTTGTCTCTTGTTTCTTGATTTCTTAGCTGTCCTACATTATACTGTTGTCTATAATTTTGCATTGTTGCATATCTCTTGAGTTTCATTTTTATTTTGGCTATCAGAAGATGGTGATCTGATGCCACATCTGCTCCTCTATATACCTTTACATCCTGCAATGATGATCTAAACTTCTTGTTTATGCATATATGATCAATCTGATTTTCTGTTCTATGATCTGGTGATATCCATGTTGCCTTGTGTATTCTCTTATGTGGAAACATGCTTCCTCCTATAGCCAGTTGATTTGAAGCACAGAAGTTTGCGAATAGTTCTCCATTTTCATTCATTACTCCTAGCCCATGTTTTCCCATGACTTCTTCAAATCCAGTGTTGACTGTACCTATCTTTGCATTCATGTCACCCATCAAAATTGTGATGTCTCTTCTTTTTACTTTATCCATAATTTCCTGTAGTTTAGTATAAAATGCTTCCTTCACAGACTCTTCTTTGTCATTAGTTGGTGCATAACATTGGATGACATTTACATGAATTTTCTTTTTAGCTGTTATTATTCTGGGTCAAACAGCTTCCCATTCAATGAGTGCTTTCTGTGCTTCTTTAGATAACATAAGAGCTACCCCTTCACTGTGGTGTGAACTTTCATCTTCATGTCCTGAGGACAGCACCAATTCACCTGTGATGAGTTTCTTCCTGTCTACCCCCTTCCACTTTGTTTCACACATTCCCAGAACCTCGATTTTGTATTCTCTCATTTCTGCTGCTACTTGCGCCACTTTCCCTTGTGCGTTTAATGTCCGAACATTCCAGGTGCCAAATCTGGAAGTTCTCCTAGAAGAAAGAAGGTTAGTCAGCAACACAGACTCCTTTCGGCTTTCTCTGTGTTGCATCATACGCCTCCCCACGAGAGGACCTTCCCCTGTCTTGGATGGCTGTGTTTTATTTTCTTTATTTGACTTGTCCATATTTGTTGAAGTTTTTTGTGGTTTAAATTTTTTACAGGATGGGGTAACCGGCCCCATGCCCAACCCTCCTTAGTCGCTTTCTACGACATGCTTGGCAGGGGACAGTGTTACTATTCTTTGCTCCCCTTTCGGGCCCCGGTAACACACGGGTGACGTAGTGTATGTACTTGTCAATAAAATATATGAATTGTCAGCAGGATTGATCTGACATTATTTCGACCAGTGCTGTTTGCAGTTTCCATTTGATAGATGAATTAACATTCCCCTAGAGATATAACTTGACCACACTTCTACCAGCTTCACAAACATGCATAAATGGAAAGCAACAACTACCTTTACCCCTACTTATAATTTAACTTAACTTAACTTGTTTTTCCAAGAATAAATATTAAAAGTCTAATTGCCTATTTTCTCGCCATTTTTTTCTTTGTTTATTCGTTTCTTCATCTTATGTTCCACTGGTATTTGTTAGGGTTCTTTCTCTGATCCACATTAGTTATCTGTCACGTCATTTCTTCTTCTATTCTATCATAACTGTTAACTGTAAAAATGAAACTGACTGATGATATCTGTTGTTCTGACTTTTAACTTTGTTTACAGGGAAGTTAAACACACAAGGGGAGAGCAGTACTGAAGCACATCACTAACCTCTTCCGATTTGGCGAGAAGAAGAAGTAATCTATTCCAAATGAAGGTATCTTCCAATTAATGGAATCAACAATGAAGAGAACAAGTGATAAGTACTATAACACATGGATGTGAAGCCTGGAGGTTGACATCAAGACATTCGGAATCACCTGGAATGAGATGATAACACAGGGATGTGACACTTGGGGGTTGGCATACAGAAATTAGGAATCACCACATGGACACCTGAAGGTTGACATAAAGAAAGTGGGAATCACCTGGAGTAGATAATAACACATGGATGTGACACCTGCAGAGTGACATCAAGAAATTGAAAATCACCTGGAGTGAGATGATAACACATGGATGTGACACCTGGAGGGTGACATCAAGAAATTGAGAATCACCTGGAGTAAGATAATAACACATGGATGTGACACTTGGAGGGTGACATCAAGAAATTGAGAATCACCTGGAGTGAGATGATAACACATGAATGTGACACCTGGAGGCTGACATAGAAACTGGGAATGACCTTGAGTGAGATACAAGGTTGTGCCCAAGACAGGTCAAGTTGAATATTACAAAGAACCAATGCTGTGAAAAGAGTTGACGGGCTGGGAGAGACAGCTTGTCACTGCAAAGAAGGAAGAGTGTGACACGCTCTGCAACAGAGTTATTGATAGTTATATAAGCCACAGGTGTAATCATCAGCTAAAAATAGATTGTAAGATTTCTCTAGAAATTCATTTGAAGTTGATGTAACAAGAATATGGGGAAATGTTGTATGTACATTACCACAACATATTAGATTGTAATAATTGATTTTGACGTTTGTGGTTAGTGTTATTTTCAAACATATTTTTTTTCTTCCACTAAACAAGAACCACTGGAATTAAATTACAGTGCTAAATAGTATTTGAATAGAGTTAAGTAGTCTTTTTTTTTTTAATTTGAAAACAGTCAGAAATCAATTGTAAGACAATTTTTTTTCTTCAAAATTTCATTCCCTGTGCTCGCATTTGGACAAGAGAATACTGTAAACAAATTTTTGGCATACGAGGTATTAATGAAGTTTTAGAAATGTTGGGTTTTCACTTTTCACATTTAATCTACTGTTTATATTCTGAAGTGCTGCAGATAGAACTGGTTATTGTTTTTTTATCCACTGCACTATATGCGGCCCAATGTGCTGTCATGCTGTGCTTCTTTAAGGATGGCTGTCACTCCCTTGATCCATCTTCTGGATTGTCCCACATACTTTATACCTGGTGGCTTCCATTCTGTGATTATATACATGTGCTACTGTTTCACCAGAACTCATCCTCACTAAATGTCCAAATCAATCTTTGTTTCCTTTCTCAGTCTTCACTGGTGGTGTTCCAGTGGTGTCCCTGGCTTCCTCATTTCCCACTACATCTTTTCTTGTTTATTGACTGGTTTTCTGCCGCATCTGTCTTTCACAAGTGGTGATTTTTCTTTCTTATTCTTTGGCTAGTGCCTAGGTCTGGCATTGATATGAATTTTGTACTTACGGTTATTTCTTAGTATTTTTTATTCTGTATTTTGAATTTGCATTTATGGATGTTTCAAAATTTGAGTGAGCTGATAGGCCACTTTGCTGAATTAGGTATGTTTCAGGCACTCGTTAGAAATAAAGAAGTAGAAAACTAGACAACAGAAAAACAATAGCAGTGATAGGCTCGCCGGAGAATCGAACCCAGGACCATCCGAACAGCAACACCGCCCATGAACTCTAAGTCAGTATCGTTCCTTGGGGTCTCTGAGGAGATACGCAATAGGACACATGCTCCCTCAGACATGTCATAGCAGTCTAGGTTGTGCTTGGGGCTGGTGACCACATCATGTTTAACAAATCCCAGTAAAAACCACTACTGCTTGAGTACATTAAATGATCTGGTAAAAAAAAAAGGTAAAGGATCCCGTTACACGCCCATTGAGAATATGGTGTTAGGCCCATATTTTCTTGACCATCAACACACTAGGGGTGATGTGGTCAGCATCACACCGGCCGCCTTAACCTTCCCAGAGTTGCTCTGGTACCCAATTCATAAGGCTGGGTCGAACCCGGAGCCGTTTGCAGTCTAAAAAAATCCCACCTCAACTGGGGATCGAACCATGGACCACCAAGCTAGGAAGCCAGTGCACTAACCACTGTGCTACCGTGACTCATGATCTGGTGCAGGTCTCTTAAAATGAGGCCAAAAGCAGTGGTAGTCCTGTAAAAGAAATGATACATTAGAACACTTTCTCATGTTTCAGTTTAATTTTACCAACTTAAATGTTGCTCTCTCTCTCTCTCTCCGACCAGCAATATTTCTGTTTTGCCTGTTAACCGTTTTTTCATCCTCTATGCAGGTGGGTGTTCAGTTGTCTCCAGTTCTCTTCTCCATGTGCACTTCAGTCTGACTCTACTTCTCCTACCCTGAAGATTCCAGAACAAGGACTGACTTGTAATGCTATCAGCAGGTTTTCTCAGTGTGTGTCCAATCCATCGCCAGCGTCTTCTTCTCAACTCTTGTTCCACTGCTACTTCTCTGGTTCATGTCATCAGTTCCACATTGGAGACCTTGTCATCAGTTCCACATTGGAGACCTTGTCATACCACTTCAATCCTTCTATTCTAAGCAAGCACTCATTTATGAAAGTCTGTAACGTCTAGGTTGTTGCTTTTGTAGTTGTTCATGTTTCACAGTCGTACAATAGATGAGTGACTTGACATTTGAGTTGAAGATTCTCATTTTTGTGTTGAACTTGATTTATTTTGATTTCCATATATTTTCCATTGCAATGAACGCTACTCGTGCCTTTTGTACTCTCATTTTGACATTATATGTGCCTCTAACTGTCTGTATCACCTCACAAGAACCTCCATTGGATGACCCCTCTCACTTTTGTTGACAAAAGCTGAAGTTTCTCATGAGAAACTTAGATAACTCAGAACTATGTACTGGCATAATACTTTGTGCTAAACATCATTTAAAATGGAAGAAAAAAGGGAAGGGAGTGGATAAATAATTAACATCCTAAAAATGATCTGATAACATTAAGTTGTCTGTTCAATCAGTCTCATGTTTGCATCTTTATTCTGTTGTGCAAAAATCCTTGATGTTAAAAATACATCTTTTATTTTCATAATTTTAAATACTGCCATCATCATCTGTGATAATAAATGAATATTGTATTTAAATTCTGATAAAGTTGTTCTTTTTTGTTTTTGCCAGCCTTTTGACCATTTTAGTGGCTTTTCTCCATTTCTGTGTTCGTGACTGTGTCAAGCTGTTTTCCAAAACCTTTCAGTCTAATTCTGTTTTCAATCTTTCCTTTTGGTTTGAAGGACTATCTTCATTGCACACGGACTACTCCATCAGTGCTCCGATCTCCTCCCTTAGATCACACAAGGTGTATCTCACCACAGTACACGAACTCCATAACACTGACGAGAATCTGTGTGTGTATATGGAAATCACACATTCTATAAATATTTTTGTTGTGGGTAGGTTTCCAATTTTGCCAGGGCAGCGGCCTTGTGGCCTACTCTTTACGATTTTTAACGTGCACAACTTGCACACGGGACCTCATATTTTTTCACCCTTATCCGAGAAGGCTAGGCATCAGGGGGGAAGTATGACATCAGGACCATTAGGTTCTGAAAAAATTTTTCCATAAATTATATTCCCTCAACTGGAAACCGAACCCGGTACCTCTTAGCCACTCCGACCCCCAATTATTCCTTTTACTTTGTCCCACTCATTTAGTTCCAACTGAGTTTCTTTTTCCTTTGGTACCACTGGTGTTTATATCACTGGCTTTGGCCATGTGTTCTTTGTTTTGTTCAGAAAATGGCTTCCCCAGAATGCACTATCAAAGTAAATGGAACAGTTTTAGAGCAGGTCAATTGATTCAGATACCTGGGCACATTAATAACGGATGGAAGATGCATCTCTGAAGTTAAGTGCAGAATAGCTCAGGCAAAAACAGCATTCTATAAAATGAAGAGCATTTTATGCAAAAATTCTTTGTGAATGGAAGAGAGTCTTCAGTGTTATACACAACCAATCCTGACATATGGGAGTGAGTCATGGACATTTAGTAAACAAGTAGAGAAGGCACTAGAGGTCACAAAGATGTGGTTTTACAGAAGAAATTTTGTTCGTACATTTGTCAGTGTCAAACTCTGGCCAGGCATCTGTGGTATTAGGTACCACAAACCGCCCGCTTCGAGCTGTTGAAAATGGAGAAAACTGAGGGAAATTCGTCAAGTTTAAGTCGTCACTGTCTCTTTGCTATTAAGCGGATTGTAATAAAATTTATATCACGATACTCTTTATCTTCTCTTTTGAAGTGTATTAATTAAAAAAAAATAAAAGCTATTGAAGTATTTTTTTTACTAATAAAAACAATTAGCAACGTTACGCGTAGTTTTCCCCGGCGCACTACGGACTCCGAACCTTTTCGTCTCACCCCGCTTCATTCAAATGAGGGTCGCTCGACCGCCAAACCACTAATTTGCACAGTTTTCACAACTTTTAGGGGGAAAAGTGTATCTTTAGTTTTATATATTGCAAACTGTAGAAAACAAAGTGTAAAACGTTGATATCTCGAAGTTGAAATTTTACCAAATTTGACATTTTAAATGGTGTTAAAATTGTTTGCAATTTATGAGGTTTGGGAGCTATTTTCCTTTATTCGTGTGAAATTTTAAAGACTTCTGATATTTGGCGGTCGAGCGATTTGATTTTGAGTAAGTTCTGTGTCCCTCAAGTTAGGCCTAAAAATTTTAGCGAAGGATGCAGAGCGAGGCTGTTCCATGGGCCGTGATAACTCCCGATGTCGATCAAGATCGTGACGCCACTTATATTGGCTCTTGTTCAAACATCATCACATCTTCTGATTTGAGGTTGACTATACGTAAGTATATCACTTATTAACAATGTTTTGAACTTCAAATGTAAAATTTACAATAGTTTTAATATTATTTAGCAATTTAACACGATCGCACAGTTTGTGTAACAGCGTGGATTGAATGTGTTATCACCACTTCAGACATTCGCACATCAAGTTAATTTTTTCAAGAGCTTGAAAAGCTAAGAAAGTTACCAATTTGAATAAAAAATGCATGTTTTGATTAATTGGTAATTAAATGAAGGTTTCTTTTGCAACATAATAGGGTGAATTATGATCTCAAAAGCGAATGATATCGCAAGGCACAATGCCAATGGACGACATATTGAGTCAAGGCTAGGAAGCCGGCAAATCCATAACTAAAGTAGCTGACGGTGTACTGAAATGTCCGGACTAGCAGGCACTAGTTGATAGTCTTAAAATTCCCCGAAAAGAAGATATATAATACATATATATTTTTTTTAATTAAGGAAGAAAAATATCCCGTTCAACCTCTGATGGGTTATAATTAGGATACATATTGTTTTCAATTCCAAATAATATGAAAAACTGCTGATATGAGAAAGTGGCATCACACCATTGTAAATTAGGACAATCACAATTGTGCTTATATGTTTAAAAAAAAAAAAAAAAATCAAGAAGAAACTCTGAACAAGAACAAGCCAGTAATAGTAATAGTACATGTAATTCTCTATACATGTAAAAACAAACAAAAAAATAACTTCTGGAATTTTAATTTTCCAGATGACTCCTAGTAGGAGTCATCTGGAAAAATAAAATTCCAGAAGTTATATGGATGGGAATGCAACATGGCTTGAGGTAGACTGCTTGTAGTATTTTTTTTTTTTCATAAAGCTACAGACCACAAAGTAACACACTACAAACAGATAAAAAGTGAAATGGAGAAGAGGAAGGAGCAGATAAAATAAAAGTAGAGAATGCAAGAGTGACGATGAAGAACCCAAAACATAGACTGAAATGGAAAATACGGAGTAAAGAGTCAGAGAGGGCAGTCAAAGAAAAAATTAAACAGCGAATAACTGGCAAGAATAGGAGGAAAAAAGAGAAAGATATTAAAAATGCAGAGAAGAAGATAGAGTTATATAACACAATCATAAGCCAAGGGGGTCTGTGCACCACAAAGGAGGATGTGGATAAAATTTGTAAAGGACGAAATGCCCTTAGAAATCTTAAGGCTCAGTTAAGATAGATACTTAGTTGTTCTCCTTCTACCGTGAGGCGTAGAGGTAAGATACAGATAATTAATATTGAATGATAAGGACATTAAACTATCAGGAAATATCAAAGAATTGTATTTTGGACTTCTGAGGCATTTAGGTTTTGAGGCGTCATTGCCCTCTCACAGGGAAAGAGTGCGCCATGATCATTCTTCTCCAGTTAAAAAATGTCTTTTTAAATGCTAATAACCAGTTGTTTTAAAAAAATATAGCGTTTAGATGTTGCTAATTATTGTTTAGATGTTGTTAATTATTGCCTACAAATTTTTTTTAATGAAATATGGACAGTATCTTAAAAAAAATTTTTTTCTTCATTTTCACATTTTTTTTCTTCCCCTGCGACAAATTGGCCTCTGGACACATTTTAAAAAATTATACAAGAACAAATAGATGTTTAAATCCTCTGAAAAAAATTGAGATACATTTATGTAGTATGCAGATTAATATGTACAAATTTAAAGCTTGTACCTTTTATACTTTTTGAAATATGATGTTGTGAATATTGACTTTCATTCAACAAACTATATTTTTCGGTAATGTGTTTTGCAGATTTGCAATTTTTGGTCTCAAATATATTGATAATTATTCATGATGTAGCTCTATAGTTTTCTTTGTGTGATCAGTATATTCCAGACTATATGCTGTTTGTCAGAGAAAGTTGTAAGATTATATTTAAGAAGACGGCAGTGTTCTGAAGTTGGTGTGATGTAACTTTTTCAATGTTGCGAAGTCCCCACATTTTTTAAAATGCTGTAACTTTTTTATTTGTTGTCCTATTTTAAAAAATAAAGTACCAAATTTCACAATTTACCAAGGGCTTCAAAACTACATTGTTTTCTCTGGTGTTTCTGTGCAAACAAAAATCACTTTGTGGTACCTAGTGGTATATCCACTTCACAAACTCAATTTTAACCTACCTGTAAATAGATCATTGTACACATATGTTGGCAGTAATACAGATAAAGTTGGAGGGACAGACAATTTCAAAATAAGAATAAAAAAAGCTATCAGAGCAGCTTTCATTACATTTGGAAAAATATGGAGAACAAGAGAAATCAAGTCCAACATGAAAATAAGAATCTTCAACTCAAATGTCAAGTCAGTCCTATTGTATGGCTCTGAGACATGGAGAGCAACAAAAACATCAACCAAAAAGCTGCAGACTTTTATAAACGGGTGCTTGCGTAGAATAGACGACTGAAATGGTATGACAAAGTCACAAATGTGGAATTGATGACAACAACCAGACAAGTACCAGTGGAACAAGAGCTGAGAAGAAGACGCTGGCGATGGATAGGACACACATTGAGGAAACCTGTTGATAGCATTACAAGGCAGTCCTTGTTCTGGGATCCACAGGGAAAGAGAGGCAGAGGTAGACCAAAACACCTCATGGAGAAGAGAACTGGAAACAGAGGTGAAAATGATGAGGAAAACATGGAAATAACTTGAGCGGATGGCACAGGACAGGAAGACTTGGCATGTGTTTGTTGAAGGCCTATGCTCCTTGGGGAGCTAAAGGGTATTCATTGATTGAAATAAATCATTGAAAGAATAGGACAACTGCTCCATCAGGCATGTCCTACAAGGCAACTAATGTGAGGTGTGTGCATGGGGATGGCAACTACAGCATGTAAAACAAACTGCCACAAGGTCATGTCAATGCCCTTGGTGCAGACTTCCTTAGATTGGGGGGGGGGGGGGGGGGAAGAGACCAGCTGTAGTGGTGGTTCTATGTCACATAAAGAGCACAAAGGAAAATAATGATGATGATGAATCATTGACTTCCAACTGATTGTCTTTTGTACCTCAGTGTTTAGAGCTGCAGTAGCACAGTGGTTAGTGCACTGGCTTCCCAGCTCGGCGGTCCTGGTTCAATCCCCAGTTCAGGAGGGATTTTTTTTTTAGACCGCAAATGGCTCTGAGTTGACCCAGCCTCATGATTGGGGTACCACAGCAACTCTGGGAAGGTTAAGGCGGCTGGCGTGATGCTGACCACATCACCACACCCCCCCCCCCCCCCCCCCAAAAAAAAAAAAAAAACACCCGGAGAAGAGAATGAGAGACAGGCATGGAAGTAATGACGAAAATATAGAAAGACCTCGAGCTGATGGCACAGGACAGGAAGGCATAAGTCTGTTGAACGTCTACACTCCTTTGGGAGCTAAAGGATGATGATGATGCAAAAAAGATCATGGTGATTGAAACTTATGGTGTTTGCATGTAAGAAGTAAGAAACTTATGGTGTTTGCATGTAAGAAGTAAGAAACTTATGGTGTTTGCATGTAAGAAGTAAGAAACTTATGGTGTTTGCATGTAAGAAACTTATGGTGTTTGCATGTAAGAAATAACAACACAGATATATAAATATCACATCAACCAAGTTTTATATTGTTAATTTTAATTTATTTATTAAATGAATCACCAAATTCCTAATTAAAATTTTAAAAAGGGGAAGAAAATAAGGATAATGATACAGAAATCAATAGAGGACAAAAAAAAAAAAAAAAAACGACATACCACCAAAATAAATACATATTTTCTGCCTTGAAACTTTTCATAACAGAACTAAAGAATTTGTTACTGAAAACACATCACAGACATCAGATGACAGTGCTGATGATTACATACACATATTTGCAACAATTCGTAAAAAGTATTAACAATACAGTGTTGATTAAATCATATAAAATCTGGCTACTTGAATTTTGTGAGCATGTCTTGAAACAGCTGCAGAAATGGACGCTGCACTTTGAAATATCAACCACACTACAAGGCATGTGAAGAAAGTTCCAGTTATTCCCCCCTAAAATGTGGCAGAAGTTACAGAAAAAAATGGCAACTATGATAAATACCATGAAAGCACTGCACTCCAATAAAAAAATAACAATACACTTTATCAAGGAAAATTAATGGTTATTTGTCCCAGCTGTTGTTTTGTTACATATCTTCTATGATTTATAAGCCTTGAGTTTCAGCACTGTTATTATGACGTGTGCTACTGTTCCAACATATGTACTCTGTTCTGCCACATCTAGAACCTGAAAGCCATCACATGGGAGATGAAGGGTGACGATAATGATGAAGATGTCATCACATGGCAATTTTTTATAGCAAAATAAAATATAAACTTGTCACAGACTCCTAGTTAAGAGAACTCATGGTTTAGCTAGAAAACAAAAATAAAATATATTTTATGATGAACCACCATTTTCCCTTTCAGTGAAGTACTGAAAATGTTACATATTTTTTCTGTACGCTCAAACAAGTAGTTGTAAGTGCTCAAATGCGTTACGTTGCCTGAAATGTGTTCTTGCTGTACCACTTGCAAATGATGTCATACAATCCACTTCACACAACCTGATATCAATTTCTCCAACCAGGTGCCTACACTGATGACTGATGAGCCATTTTTAGCAACATTTTCCTCTAGCAACAGACTAATCAAACTATCACCTATCACTGATTGCTTCCAGTGCAAGGGGTTGCAATTTATTCTTGCCCGAGACAATTTTGCTTTTTGCACAGTGTAATCATTCACTGGTAAATATCAATGGAAAAAAAAAGATGCAGGAGTTTGGAAGCGAAACAGACATAAATTGAGGAAGTCATTGCTGTTCTTGAATCCCGGGGTAGGAAAAATTGTGGATAACTGCAAACCACAAGAACAGAACAGGTGATGAAATTAACAAGGAAGGCATGAACAGAACCTAAGCAGACATCTCAAGACGAAAAACAAAAATGTAAGTTTTGAGAAATGGTTTACGCTTCTCAAGATGCTTCAAGTAAAAAGGCTAGTGCCTACATGAGTCAAATCATCTTGTCTCTCTGCCATCTCCAGACACATTCATGTCCATTTCTGTCAGCATCTCTTCTCCATGTGTTCCTGGCCGTCCCCTTTTTTACCCTCTGCTAGTTCACGTACCTGATCAATTTTCTTAGTGACATCCAATATACAATGAATATAAAAATAGTAATTCTTTACTGCCTTAATTATAACAGTACACCTGTGTCACATCAAACATGCATTAAACATAGCTTATTCAACTCTTTGGGCTCAAGAGTTAAAAAAAAAAAATGAGATAAAAGGGATAATTCCCTCATCTTGATGACACATTTTTAAGTTAAGACATATGCATGCATTCTTTCGTCTTTCTTTTTTTCCCCTATCTTTTTCACTTCTTCTGGAGCATGTAAAACACCAGTACTGTTAACCCATTAGCAGGAATCCCATAATCATTTCATACAATCTTGCCGTGTGGTTTTTGTATCAATTTATTTCACATCATGAGATTGCCAGCACTACTTCACTTTAGTCTCCACTTGTGACATGCCTTCAGGGAACATGGCTTCTACATCTTCCTTCGTCACTACCTGGGATACAGGGTATCTTTTCTTTTTCTTCATCACTCCCTGGTAGACATACAGGGTATCTTCTTTTTCCTTCGTCACTCCCTGGGAGACATACAGGGTATTTTTTTTCCTTCATCACTCCCTGGGAGACATATTTTTTTTCTTTTTTATGTAAAGTAACAATGAAATTGACATTATTTTCCTTGTGCAGTTTGGAACTTTTTTTTAAATGGAATTTTTATTTAATACACATACACAATGTGCACAGTATATATAAAAGTTATATACTTTATGTGCAATTAATAATACCAAATACCGTAAGTGCAATTAAGGAGATTTTTAAGAGTAATTTTGACTTAAAATTTAACCTCCACCTTATGATGCGACACAGCTGTATATATGGTCTGTCTTGCACTTTCCAGAGTATTCAGCTGTCTGAGGACAAACATAATTTTTCCACAGTTCTAGACTTGCAGCTCGGTAACACACTGTCAGTTTTACATTTATATATAAACAAATAAAACATCAAATTTTATTCATCGCTGTTGGACGCCATAGGAAATAGTGTTCATTACTTGCCCGATTCTTTCAGCGGAGAGTTTTATAGCAGGACTTCTTGTTTTTTAATTCTATTTTCTGCTTTTGATTTTCGTTGATTATTTAATTTCTTGTATTCATTCATTCTTTTTGGTTGTGTAGTTTCCTTGCTTTATTATTGCTCTTCATCTGTGTTAATATATATTACACATCTAAATTTCTTGTCCTTGTTGCCTGTTTGTAACTATGGCTGACACCCGAAATTTCCCGTGGTTCCTGTGTACCATTAATTTGTAAAACTGATTCAATACCATTTTATTTGTTTATATATACAGTACTTTGCAAAAAAAATGGCAGTCATATTGCTCAGCTAAATAAGCTGAAATCTAATTAAATATGCATGTTCTGCCCCAAATTTGCACTCCACTTAAGTGAGCAAACACTACCAAAAGTAAAAAAAAAAATTAGCGTAGAGTAACGTCCCTTGATAATAGAGCAGACGACAATTTCTAATGCTAGTGGCAGAAAATGGATACAAAGTCAAAGTGTATGTTAATTTCACAGCTTTGGAATGAAGGAAATCAAACATGTTCCAACATTTCTAAAACCTTGAACATTCCTGAGCGGACTGTCTACAGAGTTGTGAGTAAATTAAAAGCAGGTAATGGAATCGAGCGAAAAGAAGGTAGTGGGAGGCCAAGAATTTTGGTCACAAAGGACCATCGGTGTCTCGCCCAAATCGTTCGGGCTGGGCCAATGAAGAGTGTAGAAAACATACGGCAGCGCATGATCGAGTTGGGAAGCCCAGAGGTATCTAATGCTATTGTCAACCGGGAGCTACACAGGATGAATTACACAAAAAAAAGCGGGTAATTTCGTCACCATTGCTCACAGAGACTCACAAACAGATGCGCTTGAACTGGTGCCACGAACACCAAAATTTGTCATGGGACAATGTGATTTTTTCAGATGAATGTTCTCTTTGGTCTTATCCTGCTCAAATAAATATTTGGACGAAAGGCTCTGTAACGCCTGTGTACCAGCGACCGAAACATTCCTAGAAATTCCATCTTTGGGGAGGGGTGTCAGCAAGAGGTGCCACCCCACTGTGTGTTTTCACAGGAATTCTCACGAAAGAAAGGTACATCGACATACTAGAGGGACACCTTCTGCCATTTATGCAGGTCATGTACCCCGATGGGTGCACATTTCAACATGACAATGACCGAAATCATACAGCTCATACCCCCAAAGCATGGCTGCAAGAGAAGAATGTGATAGTGCTGAAGTGGCCCAGCAACAGTCCCGATCAAAACCCAATTGAAAACGTTTGGGCACTACTCAAGAATCATTTAAAAAAGAGTGGACTCAGAGACGTTGAACAATTGAAGAAGGTAGCTGAAAAATACTGGGACAGTCTGACTCTCAATTACCTACAAACATTTGTGGGAAGTATGCCTCGCCGCATCCAGGCTTGCCTTGCTGGAGAAGGCAACATTATATTGTACTGAAACCACTGTTAATAGATAGGGGAGATACCAATCTTCCTCTGGACATACAGTTTTTATTATTATTTGCTTCTATGAGTGTGCTGCGTTGCGAAAATATGACTGCCATTTTTTTTGCAAAGTACTGTATATATTTCCTTACCAGTTTTAAGGCAGCCCCTTCATTTATTTACTTACACTATGTCAGTTTTACACAATCACCAGAACAGACTCAAGATAATGTTTCAACAACACGCATCTTTATCTGGGTAAACCAAAACGAATAGGTACAAATAAGGCTAACAAACAAATAATGAACAAGCAGATTTTAACTCAATGCAGAAACCTTGCACAGAGATAATATGATTTGTTTCAGAGAAGACGCAGGAAGTATAACAATTAACATTTAAAACTCCAACTACAATAGCAAATAAAGTACAGTATGCAAAAGATGAGAACATGTTAACACAAATGTATAGCTGTACAATACTGAAATAAACTTACAAATGTTGTTTAACAAATAAAGTGTCTGTTGTTTTGTTTCATTTTTTGAATGTATTCTTTTTATTTCTTGTATATCACCATTGAAAGATTATGACCATACTGCACGTGCATATACTGGTGTATTATTTTCTCACAATCAGAGTTTAGCATTCACTAAAAGAAAATTAATTTAATACAAAACACACTGGCTAGTTACATGCCCTTTCAAAATAACAATAACTACCAACAGAATTTTTTTTTTTTTAGTGGGTGGGGGATGTTTTATAAGCTTTGCTGTACAAACACTCCCACATCACACCGCTCCCGTTTGAAAATTTACTTTTAATTCACATTTTGAAAAAAATAAACTACCCAATAGCTTTTCAATTAAAATACGTTTAAAAAAAAAAAAAACCCTTAAACTCTTGTTCATAGAGAGATAAATGATCATTGACTACAGTTTTCCTTCATGTAGCACGGAAAAAATATATTTAAAAAAAAAAAAACACACTCATGGTTATTTCAACATCAAACTTTAAAAGAATACCAAATACCAGTGAGATAAATCAATAATGCTTGAAGGCCACACCAAATGAGCAATGATGATGCATGGGGGGAAAACAAAAACAATAAATTTTACCACTTCATTCACAATTTATAAACAGCATAAATGTTTAATTACACAGGTTTCAAGCAGTAAAACTACTATAATAAAGACATTAATTGTCCTCAAACAAGAGACAGTTTCATCTTCACAGTTTGACTTCAAACTAAATTTGATATACAACATCTGCCTTCCTGGACTAGATTTCAAGTACCCCCAGACTCTCCTCTACTTGTGAGGCTAATATAAACATCAACTACACCATAAGACTAAGTTGTGTATGTGCTTAAACTTAACACTCTCCTCCACCCCCCTTTATTTTCCGCATCAGGAGAAAAGGATGGGGGAGCAAGTCATGAAAACATCACAATCTGCCAAACCACCATATGACCTCTCTAGATGCTGGAAAAAAAGAGCATCCATTCTTCACTCTTTATTTCAACTTACTTTACTTTTTTCATTCTACTGATGCCACAGAGCATTGTGGGTAGATGAAGCTTGCATTCTTGAGCCAATTGTTGTTGCACTGGCTACTATGAGCCCATGCCATTGTAAGATTTGTGATGATGTCTACCCATGGCCTGAAACCAGATCTTCTGCTGCTGTAGGCAAGGAGTAGTAATTTATCAGGTTCCATTCTGATAAGATGGCCAAGCCGCTTAATTTTCTATTTCTCAATATACTATATGCGATGTAGTTCAACAACCTACTACAGGTCCGTAACCCAGAATCCGAAAACCAAAAATTATTTGGGCAGACTTTTGTGCGATTTTCGAACCGATTTTTGGGCACCTTGAGCTACGTTGGGTGATATCTGAAAACTTAAAAAAAAATAAGATTTCTGAAACATGGTCATCCCCAAGTATTTCAGATTCTGAGTTACAGACCTGTATTTTATTTCAACATTCTTTATTCTACATCAACAACCCATCATAAAGATATAAATGGAGACCTCTGGCCCACGATTTATGCAGAATCTTACATTCATTCCCAGAGTGATCCGAGAAGTCATGGCAGAAAGTTATATATATTTTACAGCACAGTCCATTTAACCCGAACTCGCCAAGTCGATTTTCGCTTAACCGAATGCAACTCTCATAGCCTTCTTTATACTTTATCCATCTTTACCTTCTTTGTTCTGTGCAATACACTTCGTTTACATACGTTATTTTGTATCTCTCTGGTAACATATGTCTGCTCAACATGCTCTATCTTTAAGATGTGAAAATGTGACAAGAATACGCAGAGTTTGATTTTTTTTTTCCCCTACATCCATCAGAGTTAATATTTTGTGTGAACTCCCCTGAAGTATATAAAAGTTTACATAATCTATTTTCTACCAGCTCAGTAATTCTTCATTTGTAAAATCTAACGGTAAAGATAGTTCTACATCAGATACTGCCATTGGGGAATCAGACTTACGTTGTTGTTTTGATTATTTGGGACCTCAAGACGCAGCAATAGAGACCGCAGTCAGCGACTCATAGCTTGACTGTCTGCGTCAGGACCAGCGAACCAGAGCTGGTCAAGACCGCACTCCACCTCCACGTGGTGCTCCTGGAAACAGTCTCAGGCTGTGCAGGCTGGCTGAGCGAGTGTGGATCGAAATGGGAAGGCAAACCCGGTCCTAAAAAATGCCGTGCAGAAGTCGGATGTGTCGACCGAAAGGTGCAGATATCACAGCTACGTTGTAAACAGACACAACGCAACCACCGTCCTTTTCAGGGCGAACGAAGAAGAAGAAGAAGTAGTTTTGATTATTTGATGGGTGGAGATCGGGCACTCAACATCTGATCGTTCTGCCTCTTCTCGTTCCATCTTGGTCTACCCTGTTCAACCTGAAAGTTGGTTATAATTGGGGTATTTAGTGTCATTTTATTTACTAATTTTTTATTCAATAAATAACTGTTGTCTTTTGCAGTTAATGAGACTTACCCATACTACGTTCAGCTTTATAAGATGGGGTGACCAATTCCCTTCTTTGCTGCCTTTGCATTTCCTAACTCAAGAGCAGAGTCTGGTACCCTTTACCATTGGGTAGATTGCAGCACAACACTACCAGGCTTTGAACCTGGAACCTCGTAATGTTGCTGCAACAGGCAAGCCAATTTGACACACTCTTTATTTTACCCAATGTTTAAGTAACCCAACATGTGGCTTTCTAATTATAATCTATGCATATAATTCATAACAAGAATATTTGTATCAGGGGTCAGCGAGTTTTTAGTATTCAAAAATCTGCTGCAAAGTTTATTTTATCATTATTTGTGTTATAAGAATGAAAATAAAATTAAACAAAAGAATTAATGACTTTTAAATGGTATAGTGTACAATTCTTAACACAAGTTAACTTCCATTTCAGCTGTACATGCACAAACTGAGTGAAGATAGACAAACATGTGCATGAAACCAGTTAAAATCATGTACTGCATTTAAATGTGTTGGCCACAAATATGTGGGAACCACATGCCAGTAACTACATGGAAAATTTATCCACAACCATGTTATTAACATGTGTTTCTTTTTAAAACTCATACTATTGTGACATCTGTCAAAATTACTTGTACTATCAGTCAGAACCTTTCAAAATAAACAAGTCACTGATGCCTTTTAACTTTGTGATGTCTGCCTTCATTCTTTTATGCACAGCATGTTGAGTTTCTTGTGCTCACTTGTACATACTTCTCATCAAATATGTCATCAAACATGTACATTATGACCTTGTCGTGTTTGAACACTGGCAATAACAAGTCATTTTAACAAGTTACTTTAACATGAAGGAAGTGTTGTTTTAATATTTTTCTTTCCTCATCACATTAACTTTCCACTTGTGAACGCTATTTCAATAATCTGCTCCCAGGAACACACATATCCTACAAAGTTTGTACAAGCAGTGGCTAAAGAATCTTCGTGAATGGCCCTTCATTATCAGCCCAGACAGGATCAGCACTCATCTTGCTCAGCTAGTTGTCTGCCTCATCATTAAACAAACAACTTTTCTTCCAAATCACATTTACAAGGTGTCCCCAAAAAGCCATTCTCATAGGGAATATTATCATCATCAATAATTATAAACAAATGTAGAAAAATTTATATGTTGTATTGAACCATCACCAATCTACAATGGTGGACAGATGTATGTATGAATGCACAAGGAGCTCATTTGAACATCTGTATAATTAACGTTAAATGAATGTTTTTTTTTTTTTTTAACCTATGAGAACTTAATTTTGTAACACCCTGTATATAATCTTACAGAACTGACAGCCTTCAATACCGTAATTATTTTACTTGTTCAAATACCGCATCGACCTGTGAGCTGAACGTCTACAAAGAGAAAATGATTGTGAGACATGACAAATAGTCATATATACATCATGTAAAACACAAGCATTATCTGCACTCAACATATAAAGACAACATGAGAGACAGAAAACACTGACAGCACTTCCGCCATTAGAGTCCTAGTTGACCTAGACATTGTGCATTTTCTTCCTAATGCATTTCGCAGTCTGGAATGTTGTTGCTATTTTTCTTATTTCCTCTGTTGTCTAATTGTGATATGTGTTCTAATTGCTGATAATTGTCAAAGAAAGATGGGGTGAATGAAAATAGATAATGTGTCTTACTAGGGAGAAAAGATTAAGAAAATTACTCATGTTTCAGCCACAAGGCCTTTGTATGGGACAAATGAACGAAAACAGAAAAGAAAATCAGAACTAAGTAAAATAAAAAAATTTTTTTAATGAAAATAATATGACTTTTGAAAGGAAGTAGCTGCTGTCACTCTCAGGAACTCCACAGGATAAAAGTCATAGCAAGCAATTCTTGCTATATTTCTTCTTTTAATAACACGTGGGTGTCATTTGTTCTAACACTACTAAATTTTGTGCAACATCTTATTCAACGCAGTCATACTAATTATTCACTACAACTGTGGCTAATATTTATTTGCAGCACCTTGTTTTTATGCTTATGTGTTTAAATCATGAAAGCTCTGCCACATCCATTCCTCTATCTCCTTCTCCAGTTCTCACTTTCCAATTGACTCTGGCCCTGCTTCATTTTTCTGTTAAATTTCTTTTGCTGGTTTAAACATGTTGAGTTTGCTTAGCCAAAGTTTTGTTTCTCTGCTGTTTCCATGTGGTCTCTGTGTAAATATTTACAGGATACTAGTTACTGGACTAGATTTGGGAAAGCCTGACCTATCCTTTGCTCTTGTTCTTCCCCAGTGTTTTTAATCCACAGTGAGGCTGTATATTCGTATTAGTAATCAGTTCTTGCAGTTTTGTGGTTTGATTTCATCATGTTAGCCGCATTGCACACTTCAAAATTATAAAAAAACAATAGACTACTGTTTCATAAATGTAAATAAACTGAAAAAATATGTTAGAAACAGATAGGTCTTATTTCCCTTAAAACAAACAAAGGGTGTTCCAAAAAATGACCCCACCCCACAAGAGTAAGACCTGATAAACCAAATTTAACAACTATCTTCATGACATCAGGAATGTCAGACAATTCCACTATAAACTTACTCCTCCATCATGTAAAAACGAATTGCTTCAGAAACCACTTCTGCAAGGTCATGTGACTGCTTTGGGCAGACTACTTGCAAGGGGATCAGCAGCAGTGGTGGCTCCATGCTCCGTCAGCAGCACGCAGGAAAGTGATAAGTAATTTTTGTTAATTAAATCCAGTTAGATGACCCGATCTGTGGCCGACAAAATGTTTTCTAAAAACAAAAAACATATGTCAAATGTGTTGTTACAACATAAATGCCACTGTGTCTATAACACACTGAAATGGGGCCTGACTAATGGCTGTACTTTGGTGGTAAAGATGGTCCCATGGCAGATACTGCAGTAGGGGAGTGAAGGGTGACAAACACCACCGTACAACGCCCGACTTTATGAGGTGGGGTAACCTGTTCTGTTCCTCACTGCATTTGCTTTCTCTAACTCAGCAGCAACATCAGGTACTCACTTGCAGCTGGGTAGACTGGAGCATCATGATGTTGCCATGTTTCAAACCCTGAACTTTGCCGCAAGTAAGCCAAGAGTCCTAACCATTATGCCAATCAGATGTACTGTTAATATTTAGTAAGAAAGATTACATGTGCCTGCAAGTCTTCAAAAAGTGGTGGTATTCAAGGGTGGAAAGAAGTAACAAGACACAACAGTAATCAACCAAAAATATTAATGAAATAATGTGATTAAAAACATGAAAGCAAAAAAGTGGTTCATGCTTAAAAACTTTTCCCCAACAAACTACACGATTTAAGGTCACCTAAAAGGGTGAACTAATAAATTACTCTTACAGAAACATGTAGAATCCAAAAATGTTTATTTCTTAGGTGGAAAAACTTTAAGAACAGAACACTGTTAAGTGAAAACCACTATACTGAGAAGTTAAAAACAATGACTGAACTAATCTAACCACAATTAATCGCAAGAAGGGCAAATACAAAACACATCTGGGGAAGATTCGGCGTAAACATGGAAAGCAAAGCACTCGGCTGGCAAACTCATCATGTAAAACAAATTGCTACAGAAACCATGTGAATGCTTTGTGCAAACTTCCTGCAAGGGGGTCAGCTACAGTGATGGCTCCCTGCTCTATAGTGAGTGAAAAGGAAAATAGTGATGATGGTAGAAGGTAAAGAACAGATAACACAAAATGTCCACCGACACCTCATGTGATAACTATGCTGTGTTGAAAAAAAGTAGGACAGAGAGAACAATGATTAATAATGAGATGTTTACAACTAACAGGAGACTGAGAAATTCAACTGGATAAAATAGTAGTGACTTTAGTAATAAAATCATATGCCCATCAAGTACAACTTTCAGAATAATGGCTAAATGCCGTTTCCTATTCCTTGCCAAATTTGGACTGGGCTTTTAGTTGTCAATTTTATTCACTGTAGTTATGAGGTATTAAACACACAATTGTGCCTCTCAAATTTTATCTGGGAGTGAACAAACTCCAGCTGAGAACAAACTGAGCAATTCAATTCAATTAAGTGTCAGCGATAAAACATGATCGATTTACTGTCTGATACCAACTCTGCTACCTCCTGATTTGGTTCACAGACCCCCCAAACAGATAAC
This sequence comes from Oreohelix idahoensis, assembly GCA_024509875.1. Taxonomy (NCBI): domain Eukaryota; kingdom Metazoa; phylum Mollusca; class Gastropoda; order Stylommatophora; family Oreohelicidae; genus Oreohelix; species Oreohelix idahoensis. Next base: position 321,171 of record JAMPIV010013845.1, on the reverse strand, counting down.
AATGCAAAAACATGTCAACAACAGTATGATACGATTGTGTGGCAACGTGGTTTTGTCTACATTTTAAACAACAAAACATGCAACTGGATTCATGTGAGCACAACGTTGTATTCAAGAGCTGAAACAGACCCATAGTTGTCATATATGCTAAGTAACTAACAAACATGACAGAACGTGAAATACTATAATATTTCCTTTATGTCTCAGAACGATCAATAAAACACAAGAAGAAAAACCCAACTTCAAATAGTATTCTACTTCAGGGGTTCCTAACCTGGGGTACACTTACCCCAAAGGGATACGAGAAGCTTGTCAAAAGGGTACAGGAGATATCTGGCAAATAACTATATTACCCTACATAAATATTCCAAAATTAGTTGTGGGGAAAAAAATGTGGACTGGAGCGTGTACAGCAAGTCTTTTTCTTGATCAAATCCAAAGTAAGCAAAAACATCATCTGTGGTTTTTTCATTGAAAATCTGTACAAAGAATAAAACTTGGTTGAAAAGAAACAGCATTAAAGGTCTCATAAACATTAAACTTTATGATACTTTAACAACAAAATTTGTATGTACGAATACATTTTTCTTTAAAAAATAAATTAATTAATCTGGTTATTTATGATCTTATATACATGATAAACTCTAGAATATATTTCCTAACATATTGAAACTGGGTATGAGAAGATTTACTTAAGTCAAGGGGGGTGAAGAGACCAAAAAAAAAGGATAGGAACCCCTGGTCTAGAGCAAGGAAGCAAATAAGTGTGGTATTACTTCTTGATACCTGGTCTCCAGACTTTAAAATGAGTATGAACTCTATTTAGCCCAAAGCAAATAAATGCGGTTATACTTCTTGATACCTGGTCTGGACTTTAAAATGAAGTATGAACTCTCTGTTTAGTCTAAAGCATTACTTTTTCAGTTTTCCAAATGACAGAAACAATAAACATTTTTGAAAATAAAAATGAATCTCTTGAAATAAGTGGTCACATTTGTTACTATCATTTCTTGTGTGGTTCCAAGGACCCTAATTAACTGAACCAGAATACAAGAAAAGGATTATCCTTTTCAACACATAGGATCATAAAAAGTGGCTACTGGCCAACAGGCATTAAGCCAGGATCCTTACATCACATTAAAAAAAAAAAAAGAAAGCTAGTACAGAAATACAGACCGACAATGTTTTTCATGAATGGTAAATTTTCTTCTTCAGCTTTAAGCATTCCTCTGCATAATGATGACTGTTGATTTTGCTGTCAAACATAAGAAATATTTATCTCCCAAAAAACAGCAGACTTGTGGACAATAAAACAAAGTGAAAAATTTAAATTCACAGAAACTGACTTCAGAACAAAACATCACACTTCATATTCTTAAACAACATAGCATAACACTAAAAAAAAAAAAACAACATATTTTTTTAGAGTGTTGCTAGTAAAACATTATAACATTAATCATAAAATCAGCATCAAATGCTTCCCAAACTCCACGCAGCGTCTTGTTACAAGACTGAATCCACAAATCACAAAGCATCCCTGAATGTCATGTCTCAAATTTGGCTCCATGAACGTAATCATTTTGCATTTTTCTATCCGTTCCTTTCAGCTCAGGAATCCTTCACTCTGCCACCATCACCTTCGGACACAAACCGCTTGCGACCCCTACGTGGAAAAGAAGCAATTTTATTTATTTGGGACATGGTCATGAAATGTGTCTTGCAAAGTTAAAAGCTTGACATACTTAAATCAAATACAAAAAAGAAACAGATAAATGTGCTAAAACGATGGGAAATTTTGTTGAAGTAATTCAGTTGTATGTGCAGATATACATTTTCAAATATTTATGCATATAAAGCAAATAAAATTATTTTATACTTGTCAACAAAAGCCACCTTTGATGTAAAAGTGATCAAACCGGCACTACTGTAAACTGGATATTGATAACAGCATTCTAATGCAATCTCTTTCTGCACTAGTGTAAACTGGATATTGATAACAGCATTCTAATGCAATCTCTTTCTGCCAAATACACCAATGTTATCATCATCACCCTTCAGCACCCAAATTAGCAACAAACTTATACCAAGTCTTCCTGGCCCATCCCATCAGCTCAAAGTCTGTCCATGTCTTCCTCTTTCCTTTCATGTCTGCCTCCAATTCTCTTCTCTATGTCTTCTACAGTCTCCCTCTACCCCTTTTACCCTGGGGATTCCAGAAGGACTTCCTTGTAATACTATCAACAGGTTTCCTCACTCTTTGTGTGTCCTATCCATCGCCAGTGCATTCTTATCTCTTGTTCCACTGGCTCAAGTCTGGTTCAATCCTTCTAGTCTAAGCAAGCACCCATTTATGAAAGTCTGTAAGCTTGCTGGTTGTTGCTGTTCTCCATGTTTCACAGCCATACAACAGGACTGACTCAACATTTGAGTTGAAGAATAATACACTATCATAGAGATGCAGTATTCTTCTTCCTTCCTTTTTTTTGTTGCGTTCACTCATAAAGAACGAGACCACCATTGCAGCAGCAGCCCTCATGCAAGAAGCCTATGGCCAAACCACATACGTGCTCTTGTAGTTTCTCAAGTCCCATTAGTGGTGTTTTAACAGCAATCATCTCTTACGTCTGATGGCCGATAAGCATCCATCAGAAATCAAATTAAAACAATCATAACTAACATTCAATAACAAAGTGTTATATAGTCTCTATGAAATACTCTTACTTAACTGACATTATAGAGTATCTGGAGTTCTCAACCTCTATCTGCTTATTTACAGCAGTGGTTTTCCACAATGTGGACAGTGAAGCTATTTGTTTACATGATGAGGCTGCATGCCCCATGACAAACTTCATCTTACAAAGCTTGTTGTAAGTAGTAGTCCTATTCTTCCTCTGTATTAAACTTAAACAAATGTGGATTACGCGAAGTATTTTAATGTTACAGTCTGCTCCATTCAAAGCTACTTCCTGCATCTTCATAATCAATTAATTTTACTGTAATACATCATTCATAAGCACTGCTCCTATTTTCTCTATGCCCATTAATTAAAAAGATAGTTATAAATATAACTGAGCTATACACCAATACCTCGACTTTCGTCGCTTCGCTCTTTCGTCGGTTTTCAATTCTAACCACGTTTCCAAATTTCGTCGCTCGCTTCACTCTTTCGTCGCATTTGGTCACAACTGCGCGTATTCTTGATTCTTTCGTCGTTCAGTCTTTGAACAGAAATCGTTCGGTGTGCACTGTTTTTTTTTTAAGTTGTCCGCATTGAATCTCTTATATTTGTCATTAAACATATTAATACTACTTATTTTTGTGATTAAAATAACAAAACTATTCATACTATATTATTTTTGTGATTATACTGTAAACAGTTCATAGTTATTTTAGTGATAACAGTCTAATGACAGTGTTCATATCGTGATTATACGACACGTGTACAGTTTTCATACTGTACTTTTTTGTGTGATTAGGCCTTATACAGAACTACTTATTTTTCTGCTTTAATATATTCATAATGGGTCCTAAGTGTAGTGACAAAGTTAAAAGAACCCATAAGGTTCTCAATTTGCAAGAAAAGCTTAAGCTAATCAAGCTTAATGAACAAGGCATCTTAAATGCTGAAATAGGCCGCAGGCTAGATGTACCAAGCACTACAGTTAGCACAATTGTAAAGAACAGAGCTAAAGTGTTAGAGGAAATTAAAAACGTACGCCAGTGCATACCAAACTTATTAGAAAGCGGCACAATTTAATTGGTGAGATGGAGAAAGTGTTAAATGTGTGGATTGAAGACCAAGTCAGCCACAACATTCCTCTAAGCCAAGATCTTATCCAGGCTAAAGCACAAACTTTATTTAATGCAATGAAGGCTGAACACGGAGAGACATCAGCTGAAGAGACATTTGGAACTAGCAGGGGCTGGTTTGAGAAATTTAAGAAAAGGTCAAATTTGCATAATATAGTAGTGAAGGGAGAATCAGCTAGCGCAGATACCGCAGCTGCAGGAGCTTTTCAAGTGAAGCTTGAAACAATTATAGAAGAAGTTGGCTACACAAAGCAGCAGATCTTCAACGTAGAATAAATTTCGACAGAAGTTCAAAAGTAAATAGTGGGCTAGAACACCAAATAGCCTGTTACAGAAAACTTCTTAGGGAAAGGAAGAAGACATCAATGAGGTAAACGTCTTTGATCTCCTTTTTCAAGACGCAACCGCCACAACCAACTTCAGTCACCCCTCCCTCTAACCCTTTAGATTCCGAGCCATCAACATCAGCCCCAGTTAGATCTCCTTCAAAGTGCCCTTCTCCTAAAAGAATTAGATTGAAATCCTCCAGTTCTGAAGATGAGCCACCTCAATTTTCTCCATCTGGTTTTCTAAGTCTAGAATCCCCCTAAATTACCAACATTCAAAACTGTACATACTGTATTTATTCATCGTCTACTTGCTCAAGAATGATTTTAAGGTAAAATGCTATTTACGTATTTTTTATTTATTACTGTAATTTCTTTACTCTTATGTTTATTTCTGTTTATCTAGGTGTTGCACGCATTCGCAAGTGTTATATAGTTAGTTATTTTCGTTTTTTGGCGGCCCTAATGCATTTGTAAGCTAAATAAAGGCTATGCTTCGACTTTCGTCGATTTTCGACTTTCGTCATAGCTCTGGTCCCTAACCTGTCGAAAGAGCGAGGTATTGGTGTACTTTTTTTAAAAATATTACAGAATATTGTGCATCATACAACGTTCAAACGCTACACATTTCAACCAATCAGTCTTGAATAACTCACTATAATCTAATCAAAGACTTACTATCAACCCCGCAATGCAAATTAGCTTTTGCTGGCCACAGCACAAAATTTATTTCCAACTCTACAATTTGGTCACTGCTTACCTCTGAGGGACATCATTAAGGATTTCAGTGCTAATGATTCCCTCTCTGTGACACGCCGTTGCAAATTTATCCAGTAAAACATAAGCATTTGGCACATCCAAACAAATGTCAGTCATATTATCAAAGATGCGTATGAAACCCTGCAAAAGGAATTGGGAGCAAATAAATCAAAGATGGAATGTGTATTGCTCATGACAGCAGTTTGTAATACAAAAAAAAAAAACTTTTAACTCTTAGCACAGCAATAATGATGACTGTACAGCCTCAATTATAAAACCTTAAAAAATATATACCAAATATTTTTATCACAAAAATTTGCCTTTAAGAGCAATATTTAAATGTTAATTTTACTTTGAGTTACTAAGGAATTGTTTGCAGCCACAGAAATGTTTTACAGAAAAATGTTAAAAATACCATGGACAGCTAAAAAGGGTAAATGAGGATGTCCTGAAAGAGGCCAATATGCAAAGGAAACTTATTCCTCATGTTAGAAGAAAACAATCCACTTTCATTGGGCATGTTTATGAGAAGACGACAGCTAGAATATATCATGACAACAGAGAAGATACTGGATAAACCAGGGCATGGACAGAAGTCAAAAATAGAATTGATAAATAGTACTGAAGACAGGAAGCTGTAGAAAGACATGATCACCTATGCGACAAGGCACGGTACTTGAACAAGAAAGAATTGTTGCTTGCGTAGAAATTCAATTAAATATGAAATAATGTAAACAAAGTGTCAGTTCCTTGGTAACTGTCAATTTTGTTATCTCTAAAGTTATTCGTGTGCTTGAAACATTTAGTAGAAAATAAATTATCTTTGAATGATATATTTTCAGGGGATTCAACTAACAGTAGTCTCTTAGAAAGACAATCAATCTCATAAATGTAGCCAAAAAAACCTGGAACTGGTCTTTACATCAGAGGTATACGGATGATATAGAATTTTAGAGGTATACAGATGATATAGAATTTTAGAGGTATACGGATGATATAGAATTTTAAGTTTATCATCATTATCACTGCCCTTCAGCTCCCCAAGGAGCACAGACCTTCAACAAACACATGCCATGAGTTCAAAGTTTTCCTATGTCTTCCCCATCCCTTACATTTCTGTCTCCAGTTCTCTTCTCCGTGTGTTTTTCTCTCTCTCTCTCTTACCCTGTGGGTTCCAGAAAAGAACTGCATGGTAGCACTATCAACAAGTTTCCTCCATGTGTGTCAAATCCACCACTAGCATCTTTTCTCATCTCTTGTTCTACTGGTACACGTCTGGTTCTTACAATCTTAACTCACTTGCTAGTAAATCATTCCCACTTACAGCACAGGGGCGTTTTTTAAAATAATTTTGTGTTTTTAATTTTGGCAGATAATACTTTCCATTTCATATAAACAATAATTTACATACAATAAAAGTAATATACCATCAGTGTACTTACACAACATCCTTGTAAATATGTCCACTGTAGATACTGCCTCATAACAGTTGCTAATTTAGCAGCTCATTGTGGGCAGACGCTGGAACTGGGTTGGTCATGACCTCAGAAGGGACCCTGACACCATTCACCAGAACTATGGACCCCAGAAAGACGGCGAAGGAGAGGCAGACCAACAACAACCTGGAGGAGAACAGTGGAGGCTGAGATGCAAAGCATAAGGGGCACAGTTGGCCACCAACCGACTGTTACATTTACAAATGTAAAAGACGTAAAGATCATTTTGTCCAGGGCTACTCACAGAAGTGGAGCCCCACCAAGCATTGAAGCACGGGAATGCCTGTGTGGCTTACTGATACCATGAGCTTTGTGGGTGGGATACAACAAAGCAAGTACCATGCCTAGTGGCATAGATCATGTCTCTCCACAACTTCCTGTCTCCAGTACAATTTATCAATTCTGTTGTTGACGACCTTCCATGCCAAGATGTCAAACTGAGGAGTATTTGCCCTCTTTATCTTCCTCTTATCCCTTTTTCATTCAATCTTACCTGTAGTTATGAAATACACCAGCTTTCCTCTTCTCATAATATGCCCAAAAAAAGTGGATTGCTTCTTTCAAACTTGTGAAATACATTTCCTAAGTTGACTACTGATTAAAAAAAAAAAAAAAAAACAAGGCAGTACCTGTGTGAACTGATCCGGTGTAATGATAACACTAGCCGCCAAAGACTTCAGGAGCTTGACCATCATTTCTGCTGCCCTCTCAGTTGATTTCTCAAGCACCATATTGACTGCCTGCAACAAAATGTGTGTATATATTTATTTAACATCAAAACAAAACACAGCAGTTTTCTCTTTTTCTACTCCTAGCTTGAATTAAAAGAAACAAAGAAAGGACGAGTCTACAAATGAAATATACGAGTAATTAATAATGAGCAACAAGTGAAACCATAAACACTGCTACTCTGTTGCTTTACTTGTTATTATTTCTAGCCCTTTCTAGTTCCTCTGATCAATTTTCTGCCTCTTCTTTATTATAATTTATATGTTCTGCTCCTATCTGCAAACTACTGTCCTCTACAGGCGTAAACACAAAACTGCCATACCAGTATCATTACCTCATAAACAAGCTCATGGTGAAAGTGGGGAACGTCTAATTCAGTCAAACATCTTGCTGCCTCGGCAATGTCACCAGATGACAAGTATTCCTTAAGCAGCATCACCATCTGGAAATGAATCAGGGAATATGCTGCTGCCAAATAATTTTAAAACCGGCAATAAGAAGAATATGTACAGAATATAACAGGGTATGATAATTACATAACAATTCAACATTTTTTTTTCCTTTTCACTCCCCATGGAGCCCCCACTACTGATGATCCCCGTTACAGGAAGCTTGCATCAAAGCATTCATGTGTTGTTGCAGCAGTGGTTTCAGTAGCACATTTTTTGCACGATGAAGCTCCAGTCCCATGCATAACCTCACACTAGTCCACCTCTTATGACATACATGCCGGAGGGCACAGTTGTACAATTCTTTCTTTGGCTCCTCAAAGACTTCTGGGAATTACAGGAAACACTTGACACATTAAACTTTTTAATGAACCAGCCTTTCTCAACCTTTTTATCCTGGAAGAACCCTTGAAATAATTGTCAGGTCTCAGGAAACCCCTGCATAAAAATGATTATATCTACAGCTCACGGTACCTTAGCATGGTCAGTAAGTTGTAAATATAATAATCCAATAAAAATTGTCAGTGCTCTTTTGTGAAGAGAATTTTTTTTTTTCTATGGATCTGTTTATTTTTTTGTCAACTTAATAATAGCTTACTCTTATTAGTTCTCCCTCCCCACAAAGGATATCAGTTCTAATGCAAGTCAGTGGCGTAGGTAGAAGAAATTTAAGTTTCTCCTATCTCTAATTTCCTACTGGATTTTTTTTTTTATACGTTATCCAAGTAGGCCTTAAAGTTTTATCACAGATTTCTACTCTGCAAGACGCTAATAAAATATGGTGTGTGCAAGAGTGAACACGGTCCTATTGTGCACTGCCATATAGGGCTGCTCGGTCATTGCTCACCACTGTGAGCATTAACATAGCCCTGAGCATGAAGTTAAAAAAAATCGAAGTTTATTTTTTCTCAATCACGATCTCTCGTGGAACCCTAGGGTTGCATGGAACACAATGCCATGTTTCTGTGTAAGCAAAGTATCTGCCTTCAACAATGCTTCCCTGAAAGAAAGTAAGTATAACAATTTATTTTTTCTCGGAATAACATCTTCTAAGTGTCATCATCATCATCATCCTATGTGCAAGGAGCCATCACGGGCCCCCTAGCAGGAAGCCTGCACCAAGCATACACATGCTCTTGCAGCAGTGGTTCCTGTGGCACTGTTGTTACACGGTAGGTTGTCAAACTCACGCACAACCTCATATTAGTCTTGTATGACATGGCCAAGGTTGCAGCAGACCGTCTTTCTATGTCTCTTCAGAGACCCCCGGTAGCTACTTCAAATTAAGTATGCAACACTAAATCTTGAGAAGACAAAAGTACCGAAGCTAACAAGATGTGTCAAATCATAGCACAAGACTAACCTTACAGTAAAGAGGTTGGAAAATAATTAAATGCTGGATGCTTTCTACCTATAACATATTTTCTAACACATTCTAATTTTGTGACATTAAAATGAGACATTTTGTAACTATTACATTTGGAGTATTTAATCTTCTGTTTTTTCGTTATCCTTCTACTGCTGTCATTATGCATGGTGGCAAGTTCTAATGTCATACTTCAGCATTTAAAACATAAACAAGAAGAAAGAACTGAGAGACAGAACTGGCAAGACAAACAATAACAGAAGGAATGGAAGAAAAAGATATGCTCCCATTAATGTTGTAAATTCAAAATGGCTTAGTGCAGGAAACATGTTGAGGCATTGTTCAAAACCTTCTAATGGATAGTGATTAGGAGTCTGTTCAGGTCTACATCACAGATAAAAAACATAAAAATAAAGATAAGTTAGATAACAGTTAAACAAGGGAATGGAACTCAACTATTGAAGGTTACACAGGTGTTGGCATGCTGTTCACTCATATTGGACTTTACTGTCACAAAACTACTTCACACTGGCTGTTAAAAAAAATACCAGACCCAGGAGAACTACAAGAAGCAGAAGTAACAGTAACCCCTACCAAGAAAAGTGTCATTTGGCATCAAACACAAGACTAGCAGAGATGGACATATGAGAGGATGCATCTGGCGTGTATACAGCCAGCGCACAACAGAATCAATCTGAATTCATACTCTTCAACAATTGCTGAGGTTTGCCAGGAGTACAATGATGTTGATTCTGGTTAACAATAATAAATGTGTCTTCTTCAAGGCAATACGATCTTCCAAAGATCTTTTATCAAACAGTTCCAAAACAGGAAGAAAAAAACTTAGGCACAGGCCTAATATTATTGTCTAAATACTATGAAAATCCATTTGCCTATTGTTGCGTGATAAATTCTCGCAACATCGTTTTGTTTCAATATCTATTTTATAACGCAAGGGCAACAACTGCTTGAAATTTATAGTCACTTTTCTCGGTAAGCATTTGTCTTCTCGCGTTGGTATCGAATGCAGTTAAGTTTGAGCTGTGGTCATTTTGCGCTGGACTGCGCATGACTTGTCTTGCTTTTTGGTCGAGCGGTTTCCGCCCACCACGAGTGGAGTGAGCGATTTGGAATGGCGAAAGAGATGCCTCGTTGAAGAGGGGATCTCCGCTATTTTTTTGTTCTGTCAGGAATGTGAGAGTCCTCTTATGGATATTTCGTTTATTCGAGATAATACCTCTAGTGTATTTGCACATGCCGGGAGGCATAATATTTCTGTGTATTTCCGGAAGGCAAGGTAAATTAACATTTTCATTAACTCTATCGATTTTTGGTCGTGAACGATTTCTGGTTCATAGCCTGTCTTCGAAAGTCGTCGTCACGAGATGTTTTCCTAGCTCACATGTCGCTGTATTGTGCTGCATCGGTTGATGCAGGTTCCAAGGACCATTACTTGCTACTTTGTTAAATGAACTAGGTTTGAAAAACCTTTATTATCTAGAGGATATTTTTGAGGACATTATTTATACTTCGGCAGACGTGTCTGTCTTGCTGAAGTCAGACTAAGGAGAGTGAACTGATCTCATATATCTGGTTATCTCCTGGCTGTTATAGAAAAGGATGGAGTTTTTCACCTGACTACATTTACAGCACTATGAAATATAACATGCATCTGACTCATCATTGTAATGCTGTCTACCGTCTATTGCTGTATTGAATGTTGCTGTGATAATGACTGTTTGATGTGTCTACATATTCGCGTAACCATTTTGTCACTGTGGCGTCCACAATAAATAATGAAGAAAAACGTCCACGGCTGTTTCAAGAATCATTGACTTTATACGTCGTGAGTTTACTGACGTCCTATGTGGATTGCCCTGTTATTTTTGTATGAACATTGTTTTGACTGAACACATCTGCACACTACACAAAACCAGACATGCGGATACCATCCATCATCATATGGCATCACGCATCACCTATATTATGTATCTTTCTTGCTAGATAAGATTACTATTTATTTTAAATTACACATAGCAGTCAGGAACTGGAAAAATGCACAAAGACAAAAGTACTGTAAAATCTCGCGTATAATACGCACAATTTTTACTCATTTTTGCCCGCTAAAACTCGGGTGCGTATTATACGCGAGTACTAAAAAATACGCAATTTTCTATATCGAAAGTAACCTATATTGGAAAGTCTGTCAAATTTTTGTCACAATTTGACAGTGAAAATGGCGCAAAATTGAATGTGCCATGTGTTTTCTTATGTGTCAGACATTGTTGCAAAACGCATTTCGCACTCTTGGTCTTCAATCTGTTTTGATATTAAGCTTGGTTGTGAAGTTTGTCATTTGATTATTTTGAGCCCTAAAAATGAATTCGAGAAAATGTTGTACTGCAGCAGAAAAGCTCTTAGTGGTAAAATATGCAGAATCTAACGGCAATCGGGCAGCAAGTCGACATTTTTCCATTAACGAGTGCAACATTCGATTATGGGGAAAAAATAAAGAGGCGCTGCAAGTGTTGCCTAGTAAGAAAAAGGCGCATCGTGGGTCACCACCAGATCTTCCAGACCTAGGAAAAAAAACATTATTTGAGTGAGTAGTGGATAAAAGGCAACAAGGCATCGGTGTTTCATGCATTGAAATCCTACTTAAAGCTCTTGAACTTAAAAAACCTCGTACAGGCACAACAACATTTAAAGCGTCATATGGATGGACAGTTCGTTTTATGAAGCGACATGGTCTTTCTTTTCGTCGAAGAACTACTATTGCGCAGCATCTTCCATCTTCTTTCAGATTTTTAACAAATGTTTAATAAAATAAAATCTTGAAAAATTATGGTGCGTATTATACACGAATTTCCATTTTACCAGAAAATTTTGGGCTAAATCAAGCATGCGTATTATACACGAGTGCGTATTATACGCGAGATTTTACGGTAAGTGCAAAAAAAGAAATATTAAAAAATCAGACCAGTAAAGTAACTTGAGCTAAAGGGCAGAATGTGGTGATTTAAAATTAGACAGGAAAAGGTTAAAATATTTTATCAGGTCATGTCAACATCTCAACATGAATGGAATAATAATACTCACTTGGAGATTTCACAGTCCACTTGTCCCTTTTGTGACTGAATGAATTTGGGTGGCAAGCAGTCATCAGCCACAGCTCTCGCCAAAAATTTCCCTATCACCTATTCAGACATTAAAAGATCCCTCATTAACCACTACTGACTTTCAGGAAATTTTCGAGGACTACAGCTACCACCTAGTTTACAATAAAGACAATTAATAAGTGGTTGAGGGGGGAAAAAAAGGAAAAATAAAAATAATGAAAGAATAGTATTTACACAACAGTGTCTCAGCCAGGAAGTGAAACGAGACTATTTCATGAGGAATAATCACACATCATGCTTGTTTAGTAGTAGCAGTAATAATAATAATAATACGAGTACATGATGGTGATGATCCTGTGTAGGACATCCTTTTTTTTTTTTCGCATTTTTGTTTAAATTTCTTGCTGGCTTAACTAAATTTAATGTAGTACAAACAGTATGATTACAGAAGGGAGTTCCTTTTGGACCCCACTAATGGTTTTACAAGAATTTCATACATATCTATCTTCCCCTACAACAACAACAAAACTGACCAATGGACCATGTCGCCAGGCAACAAGAATAATATAAGCACTGATTATTAACAGCACAGCAATATTTAATATGGGCAGATACATGTCCACTTTCTATATTGACTACATATCAGAAATGGTACAATCAAACAAGACATCCACAGTAATGATAAAGCATTACACTAATGGCCTTTCATTTTTAAAAATGATGCACTTCAGGCAATACATTGCTTGCTTCCAATGTTTGAAACTCACAGCCATACAATTACATTATGAAGACATGAAATAATAAGAATACAATACACTGCAAGGGTCATGGCTGTTGAGGTAAGTGCAAGAGGTCTAGTGGCCGCCTCAGCGTATGATGATCTACTGAAACTGTTGGGTTTGAAAGGACAGTCAAGATCAGGGGCACTTTAAGAGACTCAGTGAAACTGCGGAAAGGACATCGTGTTGGCTGTGGAACAACCGCAACGGGATATAGAATTAACGACAGTAATTTATTTTTAACATAAGGGTTACTTTCACAACTGCCTCCAGCTGGCAGAAAAACAGGAATGAAGTTGAAAGCTGCAACCAAGGTGGAGTGGGTTCAATTCTCTGCACAAGACAAAAGTATGCCGACACTTAGTAGTCACGGCCCAAGTGGGCCAGCACCCATTAGAGTGTAAAGTAAATTAAAGGCTGTAACACTTGATCAAATGGGGGGAAGACTTCTGATGATCAGACTGCCTTCTGTTGTATTGCTCTGTATAGTTTCCTATCACTGTGTTTTTGACATCACAATGGTTTTAATAATTAAGAATTTAATAAAAAAAAGGCTAAAGGTTTACCTCAGGTGCATGCGGCGCATCCAAGACAAGATCTGAAAGCTTGTTGAGAATTTCATTAAAACCTTCAATGATATCATCATGGCACAGCACTCGGCTGTAGAGCTCAGAAAGCAGTACCGACGTCATTTCACATTGTGCTGGCCTGTGGTCAATGGCCTTGCTAATCAAATACTCGACAAGCTTTGGCTTTTTCCCTGCTAAGTTCAAGTCTGACAAAGAATTCTGATAGAAAAGGAATGAGAAAATTATAGTATAAATATGTACACTTGCCGTAAAATGATGCATGTGCATTTGCTTAGCTGATTTATTAGTTAAATTATTTAATATTACAAACTGCACAAGGAAATAACATAATCAGTCAGCATGCAGCAAACATTCTAGTAAGAACACACAGTAAGCAGACGATGTAGTCCCCATGCTGCATGAAACCATGTGATGTCTTAAATAGCCCACATAAACTGGTATTTAAAACGAGAATAAACGAGACCGGTGGATCCAGTTTGAAAAAACAAATAACAGCCTTGAAATTGAAACCATAGTACTCAAGTAACGTGTCCTTAATTCTAACCCAACTTAGATCAAATTCAAAACCGGTCGACACATTTTTGCCAAAGTCTTATATGTGAAAAATTTATCACAACTGGCTCAGCAAGTCTTCAGCTGTTTCTTGCAATGGACAGACAAAAGAAAATTAGGAGCAGAAAGTGTCAATTGCAAAAGCACTAAACACTGTACCATGTGTATTTGTATAGAAAGAGAATATCGCTTTCTGTTTTCTCAAACATATAAGAAACTAAGGACTTTCCCTTGTCTGATCTTTCTTATATCCCTCCACTAGCATGCCTTTATAAGCAGACACTAGCTCAATACAACACAAAGTTAATGAAATGTGAAAGTTAAGTAAAACATAAATGTGTGTCTTTCTCTCAATACCCTGCATGTATATACAAGTGCACATGCGCGCTCACATACACATAGGCTACACCGAACTACCAAATGATATTTTCAACTATTATTGTCATCATTAATCAAGCATTATTTTTTATTGTTATTGTTGAACAGAATCAACAACATTGCACTCCAGGCAAACCTATAGGTGCACAGTCTTCCTCAGTATATGTCGAAGAGTGTGAATGCTAACTGTTCCTGTAGCTCGCTGGTTGTATACACGATGGGTGCATCCTCTCATACGTCCATCTCTGCTAGCCTTATGTTTGATGCCAAATTCCAACAGTCTTAACCTTGATGATTCATCTACTGCTGTGTTGTTCTCTAACAGGCGATCACTATTTGTTTTCAGTATCTCTCCCTTATCCACATGCAGTGTCCTCACTGTGGGTGCTCTTGCTGCTAATCTGTCAGCTCTCATAACCGCATACTTTTGCAGGATCAGGACAGTAGCTTCACATCAGTTCCTGCTTTTTTCAAAGCTTCTATGAATGTTTTCCAATCATACCGTAGCCAACCATTTTGAACCTTTCGAAGCATGGATTGAGAGTGACACAATGACTGCATTTGTTAATGAAGTTTCAGTCAGCCACCATAAGGCTGCAGTAGCTGCCACTACCTCCATTCTCATGCTGGAAGTTGTTATCTAGTAAGCTCCATTATGTTCGGTGACGATTCTGCCCTTTACTCTAGCAGAGACCCAAGGCTGATGACGACTTGCTGGTAGTTAATTAACTCTTTAAGTCCCAATCGACTTTATATATCCTCAGGGGTTAGATGCGCTTGGCCCAATCGACTTTATAAAGCGTTTAGTATATGTGCCTCTGTTTGAGACTGTTTCTAATTATAACTACCCACAAACCACCCAAAACGTCATTTCTGACTGCAAGTACATTCTTTTAAATACTGCACGTGTTTAAGAGTGAACGTGTTTCTGTTTTGAGATATTTATTTCAAAACGCACTGGGGTGGCCATTTTTGCTTGGGCCAAACCCACTTTTTTGCTTGGGACTGAAAGAGTTAAGTTCTCATCTGACGTACAGCATTCTTCCCCTTCGAATATATTTATTTTTAAAGTATATTTAGCCAATATATCTATACTACCTGTAAGTTGAGGCTTTGCCTGGGTTTTCTAGTAAAAGTCTGTAAAAGTTCTGACAATATAAAAATCTAACTATGATATTTTGATTAAAAATATATTCTGTATTATTTTACTTCATATTTACTTACTTACTTAGTCGTTTCTCTTCTACCATGAGGTTTGGAAGAGAGAGCGCCATACTATCCTATCGACTGTCTTCATCCGGGCCTGGTTCCACTCTAGTCCTCGGTCCTACAGAGACTGTCTAATGTTGTCCTCCCTGCAGACTCTTAATCGTCCTGGAGGTCTGGATCCCTGGCTCTTAGCCTCCCATACCTGCCTTGGCAGCCGATCTTCTCCCATTCTGCAGACATGGCCAAACCATCTTAGTTGGGACTGTTCTACTTGGGTCTGCTGGGGTTGTGTTTTTAGGTCTTGACGCATCGTCATAGGTGGAGCGGTATACAGCCATCTTCGTTTTCATGCAAACTTCTCTTTTGCTGAGGAATCCTTGATTTATGGCCTGAAAAAGTCTCCCAGCTGCTGCTCTTCAGGTAGCCAAATCTTCTATGTTGCCTCCCTTCCAGTCTATGACAGCTCCAAGGTATTTAAAGTGGCTGACCTGCTCCAGGACCTGTTCTCCCAGATTAGTCTGATGCCTTCTTTCATCTCATGATATCTCCTTGGCTTTTGTTTTGGAGCTGCTGATGACCATCCCTGTCTTCTCCAGCTCTTCCTTCCAGACTTGCAGGTTAGATTGAAGATGTGTCTCTGATTTAGCAATCAGGGCAACGCATCATCGGCAAATGCCATCTCTGAAATACAAACCTGTCTCTTCTTACATTACCCCATTGAATATTTTCTTGTCCTCTCCTTATATGTTTTGATGACATCATACATGAGAAGTCTGAACAGATATGGTGACAGGATATCACATTGTCTTACACCAGTGAGGAACTCTTCTGACTTATGGTTTGCCGTCCTCACATAGTTTCTGCAGACTTGTAAAAGCTCTGTATAGCACGTATCAGAGGTGCTGGAAAGTTCCTCCTTACCAAGCAGTCCCAAAGTTTGCTCCAGGGGACCTTCTCAAACATTTTTTCCAGATCCAAGAAACAAAGGTGCATCTCACCTTTATACTCAAGGGCCTTTTCACTCAGCTGTGTAGCCGCGTATACCGTGAGTTCTTCAGATACAGACTATATTAACATATAAAATTAATTCTTATAAGAAACCGAAGATTAGGAAAGACTATGACACGCATTTTAAAATCGGGGTTAAGCGTGGCTTCAAGTGTCACAGAGGCTCATGGGAACTCCCGGACCAATCAGGAGCTCAGCATGTTTTACCGACAGGAATGTAGGACAGACACGATTCAGTCGGGACCAAGAAACCAAAGTTAGCAGACGTTAGTCTAGCGCCGGGAAGTTTTGTTGAAAAAGATCATTCTAGGATGTGTTGTGATAATGTGTTTTCTGAAATACTTGTAAGTATTTAACACAATATAAACTTTCCCTTGGTTCATAGTGCACACAGCTATGATTACAGCAGATCTAGGTTCGAAGATTTTATGAGAAACTGAAACCTAGTTTCGTGTTGAGGAAAAATGCTAAATGAAGTGGAGAACATTAAACATTTTTGGACTTCTACATGATTCAAAAAGGAAAGCTCTTGCATAAAGAATTTTACTGAATAGCCTGCAGTATATTGGCAAGGACAAAATCTAAATGCACAACATAAAATAAACAAGGAGATAGCCATATGAGATAATGCAGATTTATTTGAAAAGGTGCAAAGGGAATTTTGCACTCTTGAAATGGTACCAAATGTTCACTACTAATTGTTAACTGATGTATATATGCCTGTATCAAAGAATTTGTATTATTTGATCAAGTTCAGTTGTACAAGAACAGACAATTAAAAGTTATTTCTGTCAAAACCCTACGCTGTTCAAGAATCGTATCTTTGCAGTTGGCTATCAGATGAATGAATCATTCTATCATAAGTCAATAGCTACAAGCATATCATAAACAAACAACTGCTCTAAATAAATAAAAGAAACAACTTAGAGGATATATCCACGAACCTGGGAAAACAACCTGTAAGACTGTAGAGAGCAATCCCCAACTCTAGCGGACCAGCTAGTCTCAAAATCTAATACTCTCGACTTAAACAGCAACCCCCAATTCCATGCCCCGGCTACAGCTGTCTGAGTGTGAAGATCAGGTCTTTCGTCAGCATTTTCCAGTTGCTACTAAATCTCTAAAAAATTTTTAATAGAACTAGTGCTGGTGTGTATATCTTGCAAATTCTCAAAGATCTTAGCGTCTGTTTTATCGGCTTCCTATTCTGGAAGACTGTGGTGTTTTAAAACAATGCTTAGTAAAATATGAAGTTACGAAGGAGCCATATATTCAATTAACATTTGTTTATGTAAAGAATTGTTTTTTTATTTAATTCTCCAAATCTCATGTAATTTCCCATCAACATGGCCAGACGTTTTTGTTTGAAAGTTTTGTGTTGGACTGATACATTAATCATCTTATTTGCCAAGGTACACCAAAGACATGGGTATGGTTCTTGAGATCCGGACAAACCATAAATTTTACTAAAAAAGTCATAATCCTCGAATTAATAAAATAATCATTTGTTCCCCTTCCCACCTCTAAATCTTTTAATGACTCTATCTGAGCTTTCGTGTCATTCATTAATATTTCTAAATTATTGTATGTCTGATTTTATTATATTATTATATGTTCTATTGCTCATATGATATGATGGTATTGGTTTATAATTTGATTTCTCCAAATTCACTAAACGTAATGTAACTTCCAAACTTCCTTTTCCATGATCACTTCCAATTTTAAGCCATACTTCATCCTCTGGTATACAATTATTATGCCATGTTAATAAATCCTCCCTCTTGAAGTCGCTGAAGAGCCCACAAACAAAACCACATAAATCGTTAAAACTTACGAATGGTGTCTCTAGCCCTTGTCCATAATCTCCCACAAACTCTCTCATATTCACATGCACACATTCATGCCTAATGTCTCTTGTCAATATTTTTTCTACTCCTTCATGCTTCTGTTTTTGTCATCTCTGACCTATGAAACTGACTACCGTACATTAACGCGGCGCGCTGCAAAGATGAAATTAGGTGGAGAACATCTTTAATTTCTCCTCAACATATTTTTATAATTTAAAACTGTCTAGGCTGTTTAGAGTTTAAGATATTTAATTAGAAAGTCCGTTACCCACGGTAATATTTTCCTAAAATGATGATGCCGTTTCGTAACGGCTGCTACAAAGCAAATAATATGAAAAAAGCAAAAAAATCCAAAGAGCGATAGTATTTTGCAGGAAGTTATTTTCTAGCTAATTACTTTAGTCCTGAAATTATTAGGAATGAGCTTAAACTGGTTTACATTTCACGCAAAAGTCAGCTGATATTTCCCGCCAACGTATTCTCAATGTGGCTATCTGGTCTGTACAGGATCTGTTTTGCCGAAAACCTGCTTGTTCATCTCTCAGTTGCTTGTCTATGGACTCTTTTAATCTCTCAAGGATGATTCTGTTTAATACTTTTCCTGGCACTGATAGTAACATTATTCCACTATAATTTGTGCACTCTTGTAAATTTCCCTTCTTAGGCAACTTGACCAGATAACCTTCCTTCCATTCTGTTGGTATTTCCTCTCTCTCCCAGACTTTGCCAAGTAGTTTGTATAATATCTCTAGAGGTATCAATATCTATTTTGATGGCCTCTGCTGGAATGCAATATGGACCAGCTGCTTTTCCATCTTTCAGAAGCTTTATGGCTTTCTTTATTTCTTCTCTACTTGGTCGTTCACAGCTGATTTGTAGCTCCTCTTCTGCTGGCTGGATATCTGGGGGATTAGTTGGAAATGGTCTATTGAGAAGTTCCTCAAAATGTTCTGTCCATCTCTTCATTTGTTCTTGTATATTACTAAGCAATTTTCCATTCTTATCTTTTATGGGGCCATTTGCTTGCTTATATTTCCCTGTTAGCTTCTATGTGTTGTTATACAGATCCCTCATATTTCCTTTGGCTGCAGCTTCCTCTGCTTCCCTTGCCAAATCATCAATATATTTCATCTTGTCTCTTTTGATGTTTCTTCTTACTTCTTTGTTTGCTTCTATGTACACTTCATGAGCCTTGGCTTTGGAGCTTCTGGTTTTGCTTCTGTTTAAATCTGCTTTCTTGTTTTTCCTGTCTTCTATCTTGCTAATGGTTTCTGTTGTTATCCATGCTTTGTGCTGATGTTCTCGTTTTCTCAGTACTTCTTCACTTGTCTCGTTCCATATATGTTTTACTTGTTACCAGTGGTCTTCCGTATCTGCTTCATCTTCCAGCTGTTGGAGTACTTGGTATTTGTTGGATACTGTGATTGAAAATTGTTCTCCTATTTCCTGATTTCTTAGATATCCCACATTATACTGTTGTCTATAGCTATATGCTGTTGTAAATTTCTTGAGTTTTAATTTTGTTTTAGCCAACAGAAGATGGTGGTCTGATACAACATCTACATACTTTCACATCATGCAATGATGACCTAAACTTCTTACTTATGCATATGTGATCAATCTGACTCTCAGTTCTGTGGTCTGGTGATATCCATGTTGCTTTATGTATTCTTTTATGTGGAAATATGCTCCCTCCTAATAATAATAATAATAGCCCCTTCAGTCATAACTGACTATGGGAATGCGCCCCTGAGGTGACAGCCCTCAGCTTTGTCCTATACTTGTTGATTTGAAGCACAGAAGTTTGCTAGTAGTTCCCCATTCTCGTTCATCATACCTAATCCACGCTTTCCCATGATTTCTTCAAAGCCAGTGTTGTCTGTTCCTATTTTTGCATTTAGTTCCCCATAAAAATTGTGATGTCCTTTCTTTTCTTATTGTCCAAGACATTTTGTAGTCTGGTGTAAAAGTCTTCTTTCACAGATTCTTCTTTATCGTTTGTTGGTGCATAACACTGGATGATGTTTATATTTACTTTATTTTTGGCTGATTTAAACCTTGCTGTTATAATTCGGGGTCCCATTCCTTCCCATTCTATAAGTGCCTTCTGTGCTTCCTTGGACAACATTAGAGCCACCCCTTCACTATGGTGGGCTCTTTCCTCCTCATGTCCTGAGGACAACACCATTTCTCCTGTGATCAATCTCCTCTTCTCTATGCCTTTCCACCGTGTCTCACAGAGACCCAAGATATCAATCCTGTAATTTGCATTTCTGCTGCTACCTGTGCAGTTTTCCCTTGTTCACACAGAGTGCGAACATTCCAGGTGCCAATCCTGGAGATTTTTCTAGACGAAAAAAGGTTAGTCTGCAAACCAGACTCCTTTCGGCTTTCTCTAGGTTGCTTCATGCGCCTCCTTTCCAGAGGACCTTCTTCTATCTTGGACGGCTGAGTTGATTTATATTCTTTATTTGACTTGTCCATGTTTGTTGAAGTTTTTATGGTAAAAAGTTTTTTACAGGATGGGGTAACCAGCCCCATGCCCAACCCTCCTTAGTTGATTTTTACGACATGCATGGTAGGGTACAGTGTTACTATTCTTTGCTCCCCTTTCGTGCCCCGGTAACACATTGGTGAATTTATAAACTATAACACAAGAAATTCATGTTGTAAACTTATGCATAAACATTAAAACGCCATAGTAACATAAACTGTGTTCACGTTTAAATTAATGATGATATGAATGAAAGCTTTTGTTTTATTTTTAGGCATGGATGTCACAAACTACTACCTGGTGGTCAGGAATTTCTAACTCTATCCAGCGGTCAAGAAAGTAATTTATAAGACAATGACATTTTCATCATAAAGAGTAACTAAGTAAACACCCAAAAACAAATTTTTTAGCATACAAGCAAACTAAATTAGACATGGTAAGATGTGAGGACCTTAATGCACACAAGCTTTATTAACTTCTGATAGCTGGTCAGTTTGACTGTCTCATAGCTTCCATTTAAGACAATATATCAGCAGTTTGAAAATTCCGCTATAAAGCATAATCTTAATTCTGATGGGCTGCTGAGTTCAATCTTATATGCATCGAGCTTTTATTTTTGGCTAAAATTAAAAAATTGCAAGCAGCTTGCCAAAAGAGGGACCTTTCAAGCTTTTCTTTTTAACTGGTTCTGTACATAATTATTTTTAGACCCCAAAAGTTTGCATATACATAAGTTACATTTACTGAGATAAAATATCTAATTATAAGTGAAGTATAACTTATTATGTATGAAATTAAAGGAAAATGAATGGGCATTATGAACATATTAATCGTTTTTACTACATATATAATTTAGTACCAGGTTCATAGCAAATTTCTTCAAGCATTTTCCAGGCTTTTTCCAGGTTTTTTCAGGTCCAACACGTGATTTTCAAGGATGGGAAACTCGAATATTTTCCTCATCTAATTTTCTCAGATACAGTTATCACTTTGCTGACCAGCAATCCGGAGCATTACTGTCTCCCATTACCAAGGTTGTTTGCAGATTTCTTTAAAAAGAACTTTTTTTTTTTTTTTTTTTTGAAAATTCATAAAAGATTGAAAAACAAACATCTTTTCCCAGTTTTTAGCGAATTTGTTCAACGTCAGCACAATAAAATGCTAGTGACATGGATGGCAATGAATAAAATAAGCGTGACTGATGTATTGATTTAACGATTAACCACATATATCAACATAAAAGGCTAATAAAATTGTGAATAAAATGAAAAAAAAAATATATATTTTTCGTGTTTGTCTTTTTTGAATGTATTCTGCGTCTGTGGCATAACAATGTGTGTTTGTAAATGTTTGAGTAGTTACGTACCTCTAGTTGGAGTCTGAGCTGCTTTTTTCATTAACTGGGGTTGAAGTTGTAGCTGTAGGCCTCTGCAAGAGTCTTTGTCTGGATCGTTGATAATCCTTGACTGTATGGTATAACTTGAAGCAGGGTATCATGTCGGCATGCCTTATCTTCTGTCGTACAAAACACAGGATGATCTGTCTTTTTCAATTTGAGTTTTTTCTTCAGTGCTACAGTGAACTTTGTGCAGCCCACAGCTTCCAACATTCAGTAGTTCTGTGCCATAGTTCTGGTTCAGTAGCACATTAATTTTGTCATGAAAAGACCAATTTACATTAGGCCCATCCATGGACAGTTGGAGCAAATGTCCTAAATTTAACGATGAGCATGCATCATCAAATGCAGTTTGCGTATCAAGAGCTCTAGCATGTCCAAGAAACTTTGATGTTAGATAATGTGTTTTTATCACATTCACATCCCAGAAACGAACATGGAAATCCATTTGCTTTCGCTGCATTGATTTGTTCATGCTTTCATCAAACAGAACAACGTAACTGTTCTTGCTAAGCTGGCTCTCAAGAAGAGAGGTGAAATATGGAGCCAGTCCAAAAGAGGCCAAGTAGAAAGTTTTCCTTTCAGATAGACCAAACTGTCTGGCAATAGAACTATCAGGAAACATTTTCTGAAAAATTTTATTAATTCCTGTATTTGAATAAAAACTATGGTGACTTTTCACTGAAAAAAAGAGTCCAAATAATCTCAGCTCTGAGAGTTTCTTCCTTGGTCACAAATGATCTGTAGGTCTCCTAGTAGTGTTAGACGTTTTTGATGTGTCCGAGGGAGTAGTGTTAGATGGTTTTGATGTTTCTGAGGGAGAAACTGCTCCTTGGGGTTGTGTTCTTTTCTGTTTAAAAAAAAAAAAAAAAAAAAAGGAACACACAAATAACTTATGAGTAGGCCTAAGCTATGTATATTTACCAAGTCAAAGTTCTAAACGCATGAATAATAAAGTCAAACAATATTTAACCAGAACAAGAAAAGTTAATATGTAGTAATTGGGAGGGTGAAGGTATGATGATATTCTTATAGGATATGTGAAAATCAATTAAATATCTAACTGGAAACAGCATGCCTTTACCCCCCCCCCCCCCCCCCTTTCCCCACCCATCTTTACTATCTTTGTTTGGTGTTTTTGTTGGGTTTTGTTTTGTTTTATCTTGTTTGTTTGTTTAGATATTTTTTAAAATTTTATTTAATTTTACTTATTTACCTATTTATTTTTAAAATAACATAGGCCTATAGGCCTACTATGCACAAAATTGGTAGGCTAATTTTCATGCATCCTAATTAGGCCTACAGTGATTTAACAGAAGTGATGGCACTTTCATGAATCAGCGGTTATTCATGTTATCTGGAATTGAAAACATGTAGGCCTATCCTAATTATCGGCCCCTAACCCTTCAGAAGTTGAACGAGATATGTCTCTTTAGGCTGTCATAAAAAAAAAAGCATTCAAAATATATTTATTTCCAAAAAATGAACAGTGGGACATGGGTCTGATAACAGGGTATAGGATATTGAATCGCCATCAATTTCTGTTCCTGACAATCTTAAACTGTGTCAAAGATGTTCCCGTAAACAGTTGTAAACTAAGAAATTTCATTCAAACACTAATTTTGGCCACGGTTAAAAATGAAACTGTAGCCTAAATATATTGTAAATTAAAGACGCAAATACAGTAGGCCTATCTTTAAATCGGACTTATTTAAATATGTTTTATAAATGAGATAAATAAATTTATTACTTACCTCAGTTGAAATGAACGATTTAATGCAACTTGAATGTGCAGAGACAAGTTGTTGGTGTTTTTTTCCAGTAACATGCGACTTTACTGCACTTTCTCCCATGCTGGTCAAACATATTTCTTTTTTACACATGGTGCAACTTGAGTAATTTGCAGTTTTTCCAGGCGCTATCCTGTTTTATAACTTGGCATTTCTAGCCATTTATGCTGAAAGTTACAACCAGGCATGTTTCTAAATAATAAATTGAAAAGTGAAGGATGCTGTCAAAATGTCAAAGTCTCGACTTTAAAAGGTGGCGATGTTTGATTCGAATGAACAGACGCTAGCGCTAAATATAGATTTGTGCGTTCACGTCATAAACGCAAACCTCCGAAAACGCAAACTCCCGAAAACGTCTGGAAATGGATTTAGCGCACAAAGGGAAGTAAAAATTCTTCGGTAACTGAAGTTTAACGAAAATACCACCAATAACTGAAAAATGGACGAAAAGCGTACGACTTTCGATTTGTATTTTTTTTCAAGGTCCGATGCGAGAAATTCAAGGCTTGTAGCCATTTTTCCAGGCTTTTCAAGGCCTGGAATTTTTTTTTTCGTTTTCCAGGTTTTTCCAGGTCGCTACGAACCCTGTTAGTAGTTTTGTTAGATTAAAAAGTACATACCCCAAAAAAAAAAATGATCTGAAATTATGAAATTTTTTTTTCCACTTACCTCAGGCCTCCATCAGAAATTATTGTCACAATACATTCTAATTGCTTTCATTTTGTAGGTAATCCATTTGGTAATACAGAAAAAGCAACAAAACTGAATAGCTGTTAAACAAGCAGGACATTTCGATTGTAAACCACTTCCATTCTGTGTATTTTCGGCCATGGTTTATCACTACAAAACGCAAATAAAAATTAAGCTAACAAACTGAAATTTCCACCAAAAGTGAGCAAAGAAAGTTCAGAAATGCTTTAAAATGTGTTTACTTCCGTCCTGGATTAAATTCTGGTCATTTTAAAATACTGGATCAGAAAAAGAATGAAAATTAGTTAGCGTCTTTAAATAGACGTTACGGCCAGAGGAACGGAACTGAGAGTCTTTACAAAGACGTTATTTACGGAATCAGTTAAATCAGGGACGACGCTACCACCTTTCAACATTTATATCTTGCTTATTATTTATGCAATTTACAAAACATGCACACAAATCAATAGTTTATTCATTCCTGGTTATTTTTATGTATAATACATAGTGGGTTTTACATGTCATACAAATTCTGTATTTTACAGTAAATTGTATGCAATTTTCACGGCAAACAATTTTTTTGTCACAAAACCAAGGACTGATAGGGAATGCTAGTTTATTAACCTTTAGCACGCTGCGGGCGTAGCGTTGCGCCGAACGTAACCTATGTTCTCCATGCTGGAGGCGCAATGTTGCGCCTTACGGATATCACCGTTTCTAGCATGAGGACTTGTGTACACGTGATTTCAGCCCCAGATGTTAAGTTCTAATGTTATTTAAAAGAGAGCTAGCTTCCATTTCCGATCTTAAAAAAGCGATGGGTGTATCCGCATTTATTTTTTGTAAATTTTTTTAATCGAAATGAATCGGCATCAACATGCGGCCATTTTTGCTCTAATTTTATTGGATTCTGACGCCATGCGGTGGGGATGAGATTTTTGTCTTTATAAGCGCTGAAATCGGTTCTCAGAATATGTTTGATGGCCAAGATGGATACAAAAGTAAAATGGCCTTTCAAGTATGTATAATTTTAGGGATTAGGATTAGAAATATCGGAAAAATTTGGGATTACGGCCGAATGTCACGGCTGGCTAGGGAGTTTGTTGCTTTGCTACTGATGATGGGTGTAACGAAAAGATCGTCATTTGATTTGTATTGCTCTATTGGTCAAATGACTTTCATTGAGATGCAAGGGATATGGACTCTTCGTTCGTTGGTCATTTTTTTTTTAATTTTAAAATTTAAAAAAAAATTTTTTTTTATTTTTTTCATCTTTCCTTTCCTCTCTTCCTATCACATCTAACATGTACACAAACAAATTTTATATCATCAGATTCATCATTCATTCATTTCTATACAATCTAAAAATTAGAGCAATTGACCAAAAAACTATAGAATTTACAAGTCACCCACTATAAAAATGGGGCGTTGTGAAAAAGAATGCAGTGGTTGGGCAAGTTTTCTGAATTTTTATGCAGCGTACTAAAGGTTAATTCTTGCTTTTTTTAACATATAATATAGTGATTTTATTTGTTTAGTATACAAAACCTGTAGTCTACTGTTATGATGTATATATGAGTAGCGGGTATTGTCACACAGATGATTACTAAATATAGCCAGTGATACCTTGTCATCCATAACAAGAACCATTTCTATTGCAAACAGGTTCTGAATTGGCATTCCACATCAACATTTTTATGTGCATTTTAGAACTCATACACCCTGCTTTTCTATCATTCTAGTCTACATTTATAACCAGCTCACTGATGCATGCAAGGTATATTTAGGGGAGGTCAATAAGAAAAAAATTAATGACCAGTTTTCATATTTTGTTTTTTAATGGCTGGAAGTGAATATAGCAACAGGTAGGTTCACTTGGGCGACAATTTCTTTTTTCCACCCAAACACTCTTTCACATACAGTGGCAGTAAAAGAAATAAATACAGAAAGAGAGTTCTGAGTAATGTGCCACAATCAAGACCAACAAACCTACCAAAAATTCATCCGGATTATTATTTTCATAATATTCTAGTATGGCAGGCTCTAAGATTTTCTCTAGTTCCTCTAGTGACATATCCAGATCAATCTTCTCTATCAAGTATTCATCCTGCAGAATTACAACAAATATGACAATGATTAATAATAAAACATATTTAAAATGTTACGCCCTCAAATTATATTGTACAGTTAAAGGGAGTTAACAGATATTATTTTCAACATTCAGTAACAATTCAAAAGATTGAAATTAATCTTAATTTCCTTCCTTTTCTATGTTTGGACAAATAGTTATGTCTAGTAACACATCACTTTAACATTCCAAGAATCATTATCATCACTTCTTGTTTCACTCCTCAGAATGAGAATTTGAATACCCAGCATTCTTTTGTCTGAGGCGTCCTTTTCTATCTAGTCCCAGTTTTATAATGACTTTCTACTATGACTGCGATCACCCTTGACTTCCCTCCTATTCTATGTATATTTATATCTATATATGTGTCTGTGCATCTATATCTATATATGTGTCTGTGCATCTATATCTATATATGTGTCTGTGCATCTATATCTATATATATATATATATATATATATATATATATATATATATATATATATCACACCGATTACGGAAACAACGGCAGATGGATCTATTTGTTGTTGCCCTAAAGACGCCGCTAGGCGTGATGGGAAACTACAACAGAGAAAATCAATCTGCTGTTGCCCTTAAGACGCCACAAGGCGTGATGGCCTCTGACTGCTTGGTCGGTCTTTGGCTAAGGACGGAAGAAGAAGAAGAAGTATATATATATATATATATATATATATATATATATATATATATATATATATATATATATATATATATATATATATATATACTGAAGCACATTAAAAACGCACCACTATTATATATACTGATGCAGAGAAGCTGGCAAAAAAAAGTGTGGGAATGGATTTTCCCCGTGTTTGCCATGAGGTAGAGAGCGAATGGCTGCTGGAATGGAAAGTGCAAGATTCAACCCACGGGTGTGTGTACAGACTACATGAAAACGATGAAAGTTACACGTACAACACGATTCCCAACAGCTATGACCCTGAAAATGTGTACGCGTTGTGGCAGTATACTCAGTATAAAAAGGCCGTTGAGACAAAACACCCAGTACATGTGCTTGAAATGCCACGACTATCTGAAAACGACCGCCAACGAGCCATTGGTATGTTGGAGACCGAAATGAGCTCGCGGGCCATTGCCAGAAGGATGAATTGCCCCCACAGCACTATTGTACGTCTCAATGAACGTTACGGAACCACTGGCAGTGCCCGGGATAGACTTCGGAGTGGCCAACCACGAGTTACTACCCCTGCGCAAGATCGTCATATTGTGCTAAGTCACCTAAGGAATCGTACTCTCCCGGCAAGTCAAACAGCAAGAGCAATAGTGGGTAGACATGGGCAAGTCTCTCGAATGACAGTCATACGACGACTCAGAGATACAGGCCTTACTGCAAGACGACCTTATGTTGGGCCAAACTTGACTCACAGACATCGTTAGCAGCGCCTGCAATGGGCAGAGCAACATATCAGATGGACTAGACTGCAGTGGAATGCTGTCCTATTCACAGACGAGAACAGATTCAACATATCCTTTGCAGATGGACGTACGCGGATTTAGCGACGGTGTGAAGAGCGCTTTGCAGATTGCTGTGTCAACCGATTTGGAGGTGGCAGTATTCACATTTGGGGAGGATTCAGTTTTCACCATCGCTTGCCTCTTCACGTCTTCCGTGGAAATGTTAATGCTGTGACATATCGAGATGAGGTTCTGGATGCACTGGTTGCTCCTGCGTTCACAATTTATCCAGACTTGCAGCTTCTCCAGCAGGATAACGCACGTGCATTTTTTTGTATTTTTGGTTTTCTCCCTTGCCATATATATTATATATACTCTTTTCATTTATTTATTAATTATATTTTTTATTGTTATATAAATTTTTTTTTTCCACTCTGTTTTCCAGTTCCTGTTTTCATTATTTTTTGCTTTATGTACTATCCACTTCCGCTTTCCTGGCAGCCATCTTTGCTCCAACGTGACAAACCTCAAAGGGAGTATTCTTTCTCTTATTTCTATAGTTTCATGTCCTCCACTTTCTTTCCCTCCTGTTTCTTGTTTGTCTGTCCCCGGCGAAGGCCTTGTGGTCGCAACGTAGGTTTTTCTTGTCCTTTCTCTTTGTAAGACGTATTACTATTTGTTTTTTTGTTTAAATTTTTTTTTTCCATTCTACCGTTTCACTCCTCAGAAGCATGAAGTCACCATTGCAGATAGGCCCTTTGATGAAGCCTACGCTAAAGCACAAACACTCGCAGTGGTGGTTTGTGGCAATTTATTTAAATGATGAGGTTGCCAGATACATCCACAACCTCACAATAGTCACTTTTACGACAAGCCTGAAGCAGAAGTAGTCCTGTTCTGTCTTTGCCTCCTCAGAGACCCAGTAACAACACAGGAGAAGAATTTTTTTTGTTTTAAAAAGGTAGTGCTGTAACAGATACTACCATAGGGAAATGAAGTGTTAGAGACTTCACTAAACTAGGTCCTACTTCCAGAGGTGGAGTGACCAGTTCCCTTCCTCGCTGTATTTTCTTCCCTAACTCACGAGCAGAGTCAGGGTACCCATTTACAGCTAAGTAAATTGGAGCGTGATGCCACCATGTTTCAAATCTGGTAACTTTACTGCGAAAGACCAGCACTCTAACAACTCTGTCAATCGGACGGTCAGAGCAAGAATACCAAATGTTTTTACAATCTTTTCTATATGCTTTCATAACTGACAAAGTCTACACTAAATATAAAAATATGTCATGTTTATGGCATGCTCATGCCACACATACACAAAAAAACCATAGGACATAGAAATGAGGTAGAAATATAGGCTGCATTTGTTATAATTTTTTTTAAAATCTGATCTGCCCACAAAAATCTCAGGTGAAACTCCAGGGCTTTTAGTATCAATGTCAGCAGCACCCTGGGCAGATAGGTCAAGGGTTTCAAATGTACTGGGGATATGTTTGCAAGGGATAAGGGATCACAGAAGAGAAAACAGAGTATTGAGGGAAATTTAAAACCAAACAAACAAACAAAACTGGATTATGCAGCCACTTTGACAAAGTCAAAGAATGCAGGGATCAGACTTTCTTTTTAAATTTTTTTTTAAACACACACATCTTTAAACACTGTTCAGAGAAGCTATTTATTTTGACACTTTCTTTCCTTCTATTTTTTGTTCTAGTAAAATAAGTCTCTAATACTTTCTTCATTTAGATCACAAAGCAATTGCTAAGTGCTGTATATAAAGTTTAATGGCTCACAAAACCTGTTCTGGTATGGCCACACATTTCTGACACTGGTAGCAAATAAATCATTGTCAATACCCTTTAGCTCCCCAAGGAGCATAGGCCTTCAACAAACGCATGCCAAGTCTTCCTGTCCTGTGCCATCCGCTCGTTCTTTCCATGTTTTCCTCATCATTTTCACCTCTGTATCCAGCTCTCTTCTCCATGTGTTTTTTGGTCTACCTCTGCCTCTCTTTCCCTGTGGATTATAGAACAAGGACTGCCTTGTAATGCTATCAACAGGTCTCCTCAATGTGTGTCATATCCATCGCCAGCTTCTTCTTCTCAACTTTTGTTCCACTGGCACTTGTCTGGTTCTTGTCATCAATTCCCCATTAGTGACTTTGTCATATCATTTCAGGCCTTCTATTCTATGCAAGCACCCGTTTATAAAAGTCTGTAGCTTTTTGGTTGTTTTTGTTGCTCTCTATGTCTCATAGCCATACAATAGGACTGACTTGACATTTGAGTTGAAGATTCTTATTTTTGTGTTGGACTCAATAGTATCGACCGATATATTTTTTGTCCCTGCACTCTTCTTCCTTCTGGAAGAAAAAGTTGGGTGACATTCTATGTGTCTCATTCTTTCTGCAGGCTCTAATACTGAGGTTTTCATGGTGATCAGCTTCTTGTGCTGTGCATATTTCCACTCTGCTATTGTTCCCATCCAATATTTTTTATATTATCTATAGACCTAGGCCTACATGTATTTTATACATTCTCTTCCCTTGTCTCTCCTTGTAGCAAAGTAGGAGTGAAGGTCCCATCTTTTCTCATGATAGTGTGTCTTCAGTGTTTTAATATGAGACAAACAAAGGTATGTTATCAGGCACTCGTAGGAAATAAAGAAGTAGAACACTAAACAACAGAAAAACAAGACATGAGTGGCTTACACAGGATACGAACCCTGGACCTTCCGTGCGACAACCCCGCCTAGCTATGCAAGCGAATCACACTATCCTCCCTGCCATCTACGCATCACCAAAAAATGATGCTTCGATGACAGGTCATTAATGCGAACCGCAAGACATAACACCGGAAGTTTACCATGGGCAGTTCAGCCTATTAATGACGCAATCACTTCTGTTGTTCCCCTATTATACAGTATAGGCCAGTCCACACAAGACAAAGACCTTAATACTAATCCTGGGTAAGCCACTCATGTTTGTTCTTTTTCTGTTGTCTAGTGTTCTACTTCTTTATTTCCTACGAGTGCCTGATAACATACCTTTATGTTTGTCTCATTAATTTACTGTTTACAGGCCTCAGGTTTCCCTTCCTTATGTGTTATAAATGTCTTCAGTGTTTACTAATCTATTCTAAGTTTTCTTTATTTCAAGAAACCTTGCGTCTGTAATTGTCTCTTCTACATCATAGGACTCAGATCACAGGTTATCTAAAATGCACATAATGTGGGCATTTAAAAAAGAAAAAAAAAGTTCACGGGATCAACAAGAAGAAAGTAATTTTCACTGAATTTTTTAATTAGCAAGGAGGTGTATTCTGTTAGAAGTGGCCTGCAATTATATTACTGAAGACAAACTAACATGGACGTATGTCTATAAGATGACAGGACTTGGCTGCTACTGTGTTGCAGAAGGAAGAGTGGACCAAATACCTTTTTTTGGAAGACCTCGGCCACGTCCGTTTCGAGATTTTCGACTATTTTTAGCTAGAGGTAATGTTTTTTTGGTTTGCACAGCAGCACCATCGGGTCCTACTTCTTTTCCAGGACTGTGTCTGCCTAGCTGTCGTTTTGCCTTCCTAATAGGCCTAGATGCAATATCCTTTGAAAGTTCACCAAGCCCGTCGACACCTTCTATGCCGTCGTCCATGCCATTTACCAAGTCCTCCGAAACGCCATCTTGGACAGCATCTGAACCAAATTCCATTTCTGCAGACATTTTATGCAAAGCACTAACTAATGTTCAACCAGAAACTGTCACAGGACAAAGATAATGCAATAAACTATCCTGTGCACTGTACGCAAATAAAGCTTATTGAACAGAAGTTCTTTACAAATGATAAACAGATTTCCACTTAAGCGTTGTACCACTCAGCCCCGCGAACGTGTTTACAATTCTACTAGTCCTTGCGTTTGATTGGTGGGGATCTAGACCTTTCTCTCATGTAGTGGCGACGTAAACAAAGTAGTCATGTGACTTTCTCGTCTTTGTAGATATATTCATAGTAAATACATTCCGTCTATTAATGTGTTCCTTGCTTATTAATCTCACACAGTACTGGTATTATATGTACATTTCTTATGGCATTAGTCAGTTTAATCTACTGGATTGGGCATTTCATTAAGCACATCGATAAACGGGATAAACGACTTCAACAGCTAGGACTGCAGATTTCTCGCTCGCAAATAATTTCTTTTTTTAACGGGCGTAGTAAACCAACCCCCCCCCCCCCTCCTCTTTAAAAAAAGGTGGGGGTGAGAGAAGGAGATTGCAGACCAGCGGCCTTCACCGGGCTTTGACACCTGCCACTGGACAAAGAAATAGTAGTACATCATCAACGGAAATATGGCTGGCTGAGCGGAATTATCTGCCATCAGTGTTAGACGAAATAATGACCTTCATCTCTGTAAACTCACCACTCGAATCGTGTTGGGGTGGTGAGACAGACTCAACAGGTGAGGCTGTCTGCATCGATGAAATTGACATAAACTTTCGGGGAGCTAAGCAGGGCCGTCTTAACAGCATTGTACGCTCTGGGCAAAGCAATGCACTGGGGCCCTACCCACCCACGGGAATAAAAATGTAAACGGTCAATAAAATTAAACCTATAGATTTATACTTTCAACAAAAATATTTTGTTACAAAATCAATGTTTAAACATAAACAAACAAGCTGTATGTAAAGCGAGGATTAATAAACACAACCTATAACAATATAACATAAGCCTTGAAAAACACAAACATATAAACGATAATTAATTGGTACACCGTACAGACGGAGATGGTACAGTATGTACAATATGGCAGCATCCCAACATGGGGCCCCTAGAATCGTGGGGCCCCTGGGCACTGCCTAGTGTGCCCATTAAGACGGCACTGGAGCTAAGTTCTGATGGGTTATAATTAGGGTATATATTGTTTTCAATTCCAAATAATATAAACAACTGCCGATATGGGAAAGTTGCATCACACTTGTTAAATCATTGTAAATAGGGCAAATCACAATTACCAATTATGCTTGTATGTTTAAAAAACAACCACAACAAACAAAAACGAGATAAACCCAAACAAAATCAAGCAGAAACTCCAAACAAGAATAATATTAAGGGGAAGTGGTATAAAGGCCTGGTGGTTCCAGTTATATAACTGACTTTAACAGATATTTAATTGTCTTTCCCCTGTCAAAAGTCATATGCATTGTAAGAACAGCATCAGACCTTCACATTCTCAATTACTACCGATATATATATTAACCTTTGTTGGTGTTAAATATTGTTTGATATTATGCAGTTCCCTAAGTCTGTCTATTCTTAACACCTCTTCTATATTTATAGGTAAATTTGATGCCTGCAAATAATCTAATATTGGGATTCTCATTTGATCATACGTCTTACATTTTAACAAGAAATGTTCTATATTATTGCCTTGAAGACACCCTGCTCAGTAAGGTTCTTCTATTCTGAAATAGCATTTTCCCAGCTGTAGTCTGAGAAGTTTCTTATTACTGGGAATTTTCAATTCCCTGGATATCTGACATTTTCTTATTTTCTGACATTTGAATATCTTATATGCATGTCTTCCTTTCAGAATTTTATCCAATTCAAGCACTTAGAAACTTACGAGAATGTAGTAGACCTGATATAGCAGAGGATATATTTCTGGCTACTACATCCTTATATTCCAGAGGATGTTCGATCTTAATATCTTGGATACCTTCACATGTTGCCTTAGAGGGAAATGAAACGGCAGATAAACAAGCCAAGAAAGGTAGATCTGATAAAAAATCTAATAAATGTAGCGTTGAGTAAATCAGAGATTAAGAGCTTAATTAAAGATTTAATAACAGATGAATGGAAAGTAGTGTAGTAAGAAATCCATATAACATTGCAGAATTTATTTAGTATAATGAAGCTATTGTTATAGATATCGCTTGTCTAATCTTCCAAAGAGAATTCTCTCTCTCTTATCCACGGGTTCGTCCAATTATTTTTTTTTCTTCTTCTTCTGCGTTCGTCCTGAAAAGGACGTTTGTTACGTTGTGTCGTCGTTTACAGCAAAGCTGCGATATTTGCGCCTTTCGGCCCGGCACATCCGGTTTCAGCATGGTATTTTTGGGACCGGGTTAGCCTTCCCTCTTCGATCCCTACTCTCTCAGCCAGACTGCAGTGATGCAGCCTGTTTCCAGGACCACCACTTGGAGGTGGAGTAAGGTCTTGGTCAGCTCTGGTTCGCTGACCCTGACGCAAGCAGTCAAGCTATGGGTCGCTGACTGCATTTATCACTGTTGCTGCGTCTTCGGCCCCAACGTCCATATATGACGTCAGGCAGTGAGGGGGAGAGGGGGTAGGTCCATCATTTTGTGGTTTGGTTTGGTTTAAGGAGCGTCTTCATTGCACACGAACAACTCCATCACGCTCAGATCTTCTCCCTTAGATCAGACAAGGAGGACCTCAACACATTGCACGAACTCTGTAGCACCGGCAAGGATCCCATTGTGTGTATATGCCACAGGATTGTCTCCCCTGCTCTGCAGCGGTGGTCCAGCAATGGCCAAACTTACAGTATAAAAATGAGGGTCATCAAAGATATCAACCGTCGCTCAAGATTACTCTTGACAGAGATACAAATAGAAGAATGATGCTTCTATTTCAGGGAGCCTGTCGCGAGAGGTTCAGATGTTATTAAAAATAGGAAGATATCCTGGATATAAAGGTGAATCAGATGATACCAGGATAGTGCCAGATAAGATTCTGGTCTTATCAGTAATACCCCCTTCTCTGAAGAGAGTAAGGGTGTATAGACACAAAGGTAGGGTCAAGCTATGTAAGTTCCCAGAGAAGATGGTGATGTAGTCCCTAACTGCTACCTCTCCTGATCCGCCTCTGTGATTATGGTATTTAATATTGTTATTGACTCTGCTAGGGGTAATTTTATAACTAAATTCACCAACAAGAACTGTAATTCAATTTAAAGAATTTAAGAAAGTCTTCTTGTGAATATGTACAATTTAATTAAACAGTTACTCTTTTGTTTTTGAAAAGGTTTAAAACCAAAGATTTTACAACAGTAAATAAATAAAAACAGTTCAACAAATATTTTTCACTTCGGTCAAAATATCTATCATTTTGTAGACACAATTAGCTTGCTTGATCATTCACTTGAAGAATTATTATTATTATTGTAAGTTTATAGAAACTCTATACTATTATGGTCATCACAAACTGAATGCGTATATGTCTTTGGTGAGTATGGATAAGCTGCACAGTTGCCTGAAGCAACTTATCTGAGTCACTGCAGATGGCTCCCTTAGATGCTGGATATCATATTCAGATGAAATCGTTCCAGTAGCTACAAACGTTATGACCGGCCTGCTATCACCGACTGGCAACTTTTGTAAGAGAAGCCTCTTCTTATTTGTAGACTTTAGGTTAAAGGATTAAACCTGCAATGAATTCAAATGCAATCCCTGTATTTGTCTATCCATATCCCTCTTATGACACAGATGGGGACGATAGACAGTTTCAGATAAGCGTGCTAGCAGATGCACAAGGTATAGTAAAGTATCAACAATCATTTTAATTCAAAGTGATCACAATTTACTTCTACCTTCTTAATTATAAGTATTTTCCCATGATTCGCCTCCATACAATAATTTGGTTGTGGGTAAAATTATTAAGTAATATGTCAAATGATGCTGTGAATTATCCCTTTCATCCTTCTTTATGTTCCTGGTAGGTGTCTCCTTCTATTCAAGAAATACTTCTTTAAATACCTTTCCCAACTTACAGACACAATTGACCATCTTTCTCAATATATTAATATTTCCGAAGGCGGGCTTTGCCTATCGAATTACACATGAGTCTGTAAGTTTCATCAGTACACACTGTCCATTCCTAACACATCTTATACACGTCGTATCGCACAGTTGGATTAATCAATATAATTACACACAATTATATACATTTATATATATATAAATAGATTCGTTCTTACCCTCAGGCACACACAGACTAGCCCTCAATGGTTGATTAAGGTCTGCTAACAAGTGCAGAAGGCAAACGCTGGCATTAACATATGCTCTGCTTTCCCCGCTCTCTGTGTTTTTTTCAAATCGTGACTGACCGGAGTTTGTTAGGCAAGTCTATTTATAGTCTGACCTCGGACGTACGAGATGGAATCCCCGAGGAATGCAATAACTATCCGAAAAGATGGGTACCGTTTGGCCTTTTGTATAATGTAGGAAAACTACTTTTTTAATTATCTTCGTTATTCCTGATGCGATTTTAGTCAATTAAAGCTTACATTAAACTTGGAATTAGGCTTTACATATCTATATACTAATCTTTTTGGTTACTACTTGCATTTTCTGTTATACATAGTTTAAACAGCTAAACTTAGGCCAACCCGAAGCTTCGAATGCATCTAACCTAACATTTCTCCCGTCCTATAATATTATTAGTAAAAGTATTACTACTTACGGGTAGAGTAACATCCCTAATATTGTTTTGATAACCTCTGCCAAGTGGTACTTCTTCCATACTGCTGTAGCAAAATTCCGAAGTTAATCATGTTACACAAATAGGGTCTTGCCATCTTTATTATCCCAGCAGTTGTAAACACAGGACCAAGAAAGCGTTTTCATTGGTCGGTGCATCATATCTTTTTACAATGTATGGTACGCCGTAGGGCCAGAGTTATTAGAATTCGTGATGTGAAACAGACGTAATTTCACGACAGCGCGTAACAGGAATTTTAAGAAAGCAAGCATAACAACTGATGTCATCTAAGCTGTCATGAACTTATTATCTTCCCACCCCTTCTGTCAGGAAATAGAAATTTGCTCGTATTTTCTGAGCCCCCAACTGAAATGATTCAGTACAATATTACTTTAAAAGCTCTGCATGGTTATGTATTTAAATAACTGAGTGATACATAAATATTAAATTTTAAAAATGCTACAGTACTGTATTGCTAACCTTAAAATATTTTTGTCGTTTGCTTATAGTCAGTGTGACATGTTATGTAAATAGAGTACATGAATCCGTCCGCCTTTGCGTCCCACCTTTGTTCCTCATTAGTATGCACGTTTTGTTACGCAAAATCCATGAACTTTCGCTATCTGTCTAACTCATATTTTAGCCACGCCTATTTTTCTTGTTTCACGCGCTGACGAGCGTCTAGCTAGATTTGTAACTGTCATTCCTTTCAAGAGGACGAACCAAGTGCGTTTGCCTGAAGCTCCCATGCGAGCTGAGCTGTCAGTAATTACGACAACTGACAGAGTGCACGGGCCCAAAACACGTGAAAGGTAAAACTGCTTTGTAGTTCTCTACAAGCTCGAGCGAATCCTGTGATGTTGTACATAACAGGGAGACAGTCGCCGAGATCAGAAGCCTTTGTTGTCAATTTAACGGCGAACAGAGCGAACGGAGGAAATTCTTTATCTCGGAAGAAAACCCTGTTGATTCCCCCTGATTGCACAAGGCGTGATTTTCGTCATCTTTCAGCGAAACAACGCTATTCTTGTATAAATGCCCCATCTCCTAAAATCAGTTATCTAGTCGCCTCAGAAAATTTTGGAAAATCTAGCTCGCGATTCTAAGAGCCATGGTGGAAGTGTAGTATTAGAATTCCGTGGAGATTAATTCCTTTCTGTTTGCGGTAATAGATATTAGCATTTTCCGTGATTTTATGTGTTAAGTTTATCATTAGAATGTTTATCATTAGAATTCACTGGGATTTTCTAAGTGCTAAAAATGGTGTACTAAATAACGCGTAGCTATTTTATTCCAGATAGTTTTAATTAACTAATAAATACGCTAGGCGATTGATAATTGACGGAATACAATTTACTTCTATCCATTATGTGTAATTTTATAAATGACTAGTGTTTATATCACGTGTTAAAAGCGATAAGATAAGCTAGACACTTGTGGTTTCTAATCTAATTTAATAACGGAATGGAAGAGATCTTACCTTTATGCGTGTTAGGATAGGATATTGATATTATAGTTAAATGTTTTATATTTCTTTCTAAATCTAGGTTTGATAAAAAAAACCCAGCAAACTAGCGGTCTTATAAGCTATCCAGAGATATCATTGTAGTATTGGGTCTTCGATTTTTGACCTGCGCGGTCCACTTTCTTCACTCATGAGAAAGGCCAATCTAGAAACAATAAACATAATATTAAACTGGACCTGAACATTACCAGATTTATATATCAATTTGATCAGCTCGCTGTGGCAATATATATATATATATATATATATATATATATATATATATATATATATATATATATATATATATATATATATATATATATATATATATATATATATATATATATATATATATATATATATATATATATATACGAGGTGTGTTCAAATGAAACCCGTCCCAGTGGCTTTATAACAAATATATGTAAGGTACATCAGCAGGAGTAGTAGAATTAAATACAGCAATTGTTATGAAGCAAGTACTCACTGGGGTTCTTTAGAAATAGTCACCATAGGCATTCAGACACGCATCCCGCTGCTTGGGTAGACGGCGGATGCCGTCCGAGAAAAATGACATTGGTTGCTTATTGAACCATTTGGTCACCGAGGCCCTGACGTCTGTATCGGAGTCGAATCATTGTCCCTTTAGAGATTTTTTTAAGGGTCCGAACAAATGAAAGTCACATGGTGACAGATCGGGGCTGTAGGCAGGGTGTGGCAGAACTTCCCACCTTTTCCTTGCTAACGCTTCCTGCACAATGTTCGCAACATGTGGACGAGCATTGTCGTGCAACAGAATCACACCACGCGAAAGCATGCCGGGTCGTTTATTCTTGATGGCTGTATGCAGGTTGTCCAGTGTGTCTTTGTAGCAGATGGCATTGATGTTCACGCCAGGCTCTTTAAAGTCTACCAATAGAAGCCCTTCATGGTCAAAAAATGCGGTCAGCATAACCTTACCGGCGGAAATCTGTGACTTGAATTTTGTGGGTTTTGGTGATCTGGGATGTTTCCATTGCATGCTCGCTGATTTGCTGCACGGCTCAAAGTGGTGGCACCACGACTCATCGCCTGCCACTATGCGCAACAGAAATGCATCACCCTCCTCTTCGTAACGCAGCAGGTGGTTCAAACTCCACCCCATGCGTTCTTCCTTATGGTGATCGACCTTGGACGGGATTCCTTATCACACCGGCCATTATTTTAACGGTCTGCAGCACAACCAATGAATACTAGGAGAATGAACACTTACACACTTGTACATTCGTATGTGCTTATTACGTCAGATGTGACGTCATCATGCTCCTCCTACGAATGTCCACTTGGCGCAGCACGGTCGGGTTTCATTTGAACACGCCTCGTATATATCAATTTACCTGACCTATGACAGTAGTTTTCCACGGGGATTATACTCAAGAGAATTCACTGTTCAGAATCGGCCATCAACTCAGAGAACAGCCAATAATTATTATTATTAACATTTGCATAACGTAACAGAGTGTCTCAGCAACCAGAGGCTACACAGCACAGGAACAATATATTTTTCTTTCTATGACGGTGACCATCACGAATACATCTTATTCCAACCAACTATATGCAGTGATACATGAATTATCCAGGAAAACAATTAACGCACCAACTTTGGCGACTACCTTGACATTAGCAGTAAGCACCAAGGCTAGTCTGGGGCCGGAATTGGCAACCAACCTGACATTGTAGGGTCATATTATTGTTAGTGTTTTTCCAAAGGATACCTGCGACAACTACTGGGTAAGCGAGTATGCGTGTGGCCACAGAATGACTGAGTGAAAGAACAGAAAGAGAAACATATTTTCCCTTGTTACAATCAGTATACTAATCTTTTTTTAATTTCCTCACTAACCTGATTATTTATGGGATAGCTTGACTAGGAACTTGTTCTTTTCCTTTACTGGCTATTCCATACCCTTATTGTTAACCTTTGACCTTTTGGGGTTATTAACTTCTGTTGGGATCCTTTCTCTACAAGAGGGTTGGGCAATATTGGTTTATTTTCATTTGTCTTAAACCATGCTTTTATTGATATGTATATGCTTGATGTTGTGAAGATTTTTTAAGTGATAATAAACTTAATAAACCTTAATTTAGTGTGTTGGTCGAACCGCTACCCATATATATATATATATATATATATATATATATATATATATATATATATATATATATATATATATATATATATATATATATATATATTATCCATAGTTTTTCACGTCTGTGCGTATTTGTCACGTAATCGTGTATGTATGTGAGGTGTAACTTATATTTGTTATATAAGGAGCTAAAGTTCTTCTGATTACAATATAGTCGTATAGATAGGTTGGAGTAGAGAAACTACTCACTCCAGAGACTGATCTTTCTCTTACACTATCACCCCCTCGTGAAAAAATCTACTTTCTTACACCTTTATTCTCACACATTTTCCACTATCACCTCTGATAAGAGCAGATCATAAATATCTACAAATATATCTTATAAAATTACGACAGTCAGGCATCAGAAATGATAACCACTAGCACAGAAAAGGAAACCAGTGGTGGTGAAGATGGCATAAAGATGAAAGAATGAAAGCAGCACTGGAGAAAATCAAGATGGGCAAAGCAGCAGGGCATGATGGTATAACACCAGAAATGGTTAAGTACATGGGAGCAGCAGGCGACCTATTACTCCTGAGGGTCCTACAGGCAGCTTGGTGCAACAAGACGATACCAAAGGATTGGGAGATTGCCATCATAACACCGATTTTCAAAAAGGGTGACACCTGACAATGTGGAAACCATAGAGGAAATCCCTTCTCGGTGTCCCTGGTAAAATCTACTATAGAATCCTGGAGCAGAGACTCAGACGCCTAGCTGAGCCACAAATGGATGACGTCCAGTGTGGCTTCCGAGCAAACTGAAGTACTCAAAACTTAATCTTCACAATCAGACAGCTGAGTGAAAAGGCCCGTGAGTAAGAGAGTGAGATCCATCTTTGTTTCTTAGATCTGGAAAAGGCGTTTGACAAGGTCCCCTGGAGCAAACTTTGGGACTGTTTGACAAGGAAGAACATTCCAGCACCTCTGATTCATGCTATACGGGAAATCGGATGTTTACAGCCCATTTTCAGAAAAGTAATGTTTGAAATTTTGCATTAGATGAGTTATGCAAAGTATTCAAATCAGATTGGCTGATCATTTGAGCTCCATAACAAACAGAGCGGGAAACACATTTCAGTTTTAAGACACTGTGACATTCACGCTTGACAAAGACACCAGACTTGCCAGTAGTTAGAATTCAGAATTTCCATTTATCAGACCGGACACCTTTTATTGGAGTAGTCATCAGGACTTACAATTCAGCCCAGGAAATCTCTAACATTTTAAATAAGGAAAACTGGAATATCTGAGGAAACTGAAACACACGGAGTCATAGCTACACCCTACAACCTTGACCAGCGACGAGCAAAAGCAGTGTAAACAGAACCCATCAGCAGGATCAGAAACTACTATTGGCAGCTAAATACAAAATATACGCTGCCAAAGTGAACTTTTTTCATCGTCTCTATTATCAATCAATGATGAAACTTTTCTTCTGAACTATTCAATTATTTTCAACCTGTTAAAACTTAAGTGATTATTAAATTTTGTTATTTGTAATTTTACAAATTTAACTTCGATTTAATCCTTTTAAATGTTCTGCATGTTTGTCTCAGTCAATTTACTACACATACTCTAAACAGAGCTATACCAGACTAATAAGAATTCCACTGAGTAAATCATAGGTGGGGGCTTAACGAGCTGAAATTAATCATTGCTTAATTCTTCACAAACGTGGTCGGCAGATTCTAGAATTAACGTGTTCAGCCAAAGCAGCATTGTTTTCGCTTATCTGAATATCTTATAAAGACTCCCTTTGTGATAGAAGTGTCATTCCCCTTCTATCTACATCTCTGCCAAGAGTAATCTTGTGCGAAGGTAGACACCTTTGAAGCCCATATTAGATACTCTTGAGTTTTGGCCACTGTTGCACCACTACTGCAAAGCAGGGAAGGCAATACCGTCACATACAGCACAAACATCAATTTAAATATATACGAGGGGCGTTCAGACAGTAATGCACCACATCGTTTTTCTCAGCTAATAATGAAGATAGAAGCATGCAATTTTGCACACTTCAAATATGGCATGTGCCAATTGTGTGCACCAAATTGCACCACAACCGGCCAAATAATACGGCTGCCCTAAACCGTTGAAATGGAGCGTGTTAGCAACTTGCGTTATAAGCAGCGAATTGTGATAGAATTTCTTGTTGCAGAGAAGGAAACTGTTGTGAACATTCACAAGCGTCTATGTGATGTGTATGGAAGTTTTGCAGTCGACAGGAGTACAGTCAATCGCTGGGTTCAGAGAATCAAAGAATCAGGAAGTGGAGATACGGAGCTGCTTGATCGGCCGCGCTGTGGACGTCCTGCCACAGCCACCAACGCAGAAATGTTGAAATGCGCTGAGGGCATTATTCTTACTGATAGGCGAATCACTACTCAACAATTGTCCTTACAGCTGTCAGTCAGCATTGGTACTGCAAATGCAGTTATAAAAACTCTCGGATTTTCGAAGGTTTGCGCAAGATGGGTTCCTGAAAGTCTCACAAATGACCACCGATTGCAAAGGAAAGCAATTTCTTCTGAATTGTTGGAGCGTTTCAATGCTGATGGAAAGAACGTTTTGGCTAAGATCGTTACAGGTGACGAAACCTGGGCACATCATTTTGAACCTGAGACAAAAAGACAGTCAATGGAGTGGCATCATTCGCAATCACCATGAAGAAAGAAATTCAAGACAATTCCTTCAGCTGGAAAGGTCATGATCACTGTCTTTTTGGACATTGAAGGTGTGATTCTAGTGGACGCTATGCCAAGAGGAGAGACAATCAATTCGCAAGCTTACATTAAGACATTGAAAAAACTCAATCAACGTTTTCGCAGAGTCCGGCCGCACAAGA
The DNA here is from genome assembly GCA_024509875.1 of Oreohelix idahoensis. Classification (NCBI taxonomy): domain Eukaryota; kingdom Metazoa; phylum Mollusca; class Gastropoda; order Stylommatophora; family Oreohelicidae; genus Oreohelix; species Oreohelix idahoensis. The sequence continues at coordinate 277,787 of JAMPIV010013845.1, read as the reverse complement.
ATTCAACAGACCTGCTTCTCCTTCACGACAATGCGCGACCTAACACAAGTCTGGCAACACGGGAAGCAATCACCAAATTGGGTTGGACTGTACTACCCTATCCACCCTATAGTCCCGATTTGGCACCCTCTGATGTTCATCTATTTGGTCCACTTAAAGATGCACTTCGTGGGACAAGGTTTGAAGATGATGAAGGAGTGATTCATGCAGCGAAGAAATGGCTACATGATCAAGACAAAATCTGGTACGGGCTATGAATACATGCACTTGTTTCGCGCTGGAATAAAGCCATACAAGTTGATGGGGATTATGTTGAATAATACCGATGTTTGCATGACATATCCATGTATATTGTGTATAAATTTCATGCTTTTTTAATAAACAACTCCTGAGAAAAACGATGTGGTGCATTACTTTCTGAACGCACCTCGTATGAGTGCTGTGTACTTTCTGTGCTTCTCTATAGTGCGGAATACTGGAGAGTAACAGAGAGAGTAAATGTCGAAATTGTCATCTTTCCACACAATATGTCTAAGGAAAATTCTCCGAATCTTTTGGCTGAATGCCATCACCAATCAAGAACTGCTTAGGGGCCATCCATAAAAGACGTCCACAAAATTATGGCATTATTTGACCCTCCCTTTCCCCATGTCCACCTCTGTCCACTTTTGATTGACCCCTCCCCCCCCCTCCCTTGTGGACGTCCACTCCACATGGTCTTGATTAAACACATAAAAAATTTTAATAACCTACTAACCTACCTATACTTCAAACTTAGTTTAGTTCTATACATTACATCATTTGTATACAGATAACTCAATTTAATTATGTGAAACACGAGTTACTAAATAGTTCACATTATATAGTAACATACAAATTAATATACTAAGGTTGTTAGTTCCAGAGAACAGGAGCGTAGAAGTTAAAACCTCTTCATATTAGAGTCTAGAAGGACTGGAAGGCACGGCAAGAGGGACAAAATCCGAAGAACGTTTATTTGGATTTACCCGGACAGTAGAAAGCTTTTGAAGATAAGAGGGGTTGTTACTCTTGATAATTTTGTATGTGAGTGAGAGTTGCCATTTGGTTTGTGAATAGGACGTCTACTTTCAACTTAAATACCCCTCCACTCCCCCCCCCCCCTTCCTTCCATGTCCACAGTTGTCCACTTTTTACATACCCCTCCCTCCACCTCTCCTGTGGTCGTCTTTTATGGATAGCCCCTTACTCGGGGCAACCAAGGGGACATACACACCACCATAGCTGGCAGACGCTGGAGTTGGGTTGGCCACGTCCTCAGAAAAGACCTTGGTGGCATCACAAGAACAGCTATGCTATTGACCGCTGAAGGAAAGCGAAAGAGAGGCTGACCAAAAACAATTTGGCGGAGAACTATGGAGGCCGAGATGCAAAGAATGAACCATAGCTGGGACACTGCACGAAGGATGGCCGCCGACCGAACAAAGTGGAAATAGTTTGTTGCTGCCCTTCAAGACACCACCAGGCGTGATGGTCACTGATTGCTTTGACAGTCGACAGCTAAGGATCAGAGAAGAAGTACTTGGAAATAGCTACTTAAAACATAGTTTGTTGATTATTTATTTCTTGACAATTTACAAAACAATAAATTTGCTATCGCGAGTTTTCATGTGTTGATTATTTACAATGACATTTTGTTTTTCCGTTTAGTTCCTATAATGCCGCGTGTAGTTCCCGCAGGGTCTTTCAGGAGACCTCGATCATATCGTTAGTGGCGACTACCATCAGGTTGTACATGAGCTGACAACCTTAAAACACATTGCTACAGAAGCCACTGCTGCAAAAGTACGTAAATGCTGTAGTGCAGGTTTCAGGCAAGGAGCCAGCTGCAGTGTTGGCTGCATGCTCCATAATAAGCGAAAAAATAATTGATGATGATGATGATGATGATGATTACGTAATAATGGTCCTTATTTTTAATTTTTTTAAATATGTTGTTTCTTTTAGTTAAGGTTTTTTTTTTTCTTTTTTACTCATTACTGAATATTTTTTTAAACCAAATTAATATATAATAAATATGCATTATTATTATTATTATTCATTTAGTAGTCTCAAATGTTTTCTTTTTTAATATGCGCAGCACGTAGGACCGAAGTAAAAATACTGAAGTCACTTTGCGGCACTTGGACAAGGGAGGCAATCCGATAAACAAAACAAACCGTTGTCTCTTTGCATAGCGTTTCTTTGTCCACACGTTCAACACTGGCATGTATTTATTCGTAGGACGAGGGAGATTAAGGCCCGTTATTTGTGGCGCGCTCTCTTATCGAAGTACACACAAGGTCTTAGGAAATGTAACGGGGGGTGCCCATTTTAAATTTATTTTCTCATATGTCCTACTAAACTCTCACTTTCTTTCCGTTGTTGTTGTTTTGATGAGGTGATGGGTGGAGAGCGGGCACTTAACAGCTGACCGTTATTGCCTCTTCTCGTTCCATCTTGGTCTACCCTGTTCAACCTGAAATTTGGTTATAATTGGGGTATTTAGTGTTATTTTATTTTTTAATTTTGTATTCAACCAGACGATACGTCAAGGCCTTAAATCCTACCCCCTGCAGACCCAAGTAGAACAGTCCCAATTAAGATGGTTTGGCCATGTCTGCAGAATGGGAGAAGATCGGCTACCACGACAAGCATGGGAAACAAAGAGCCAAGGATCCAGACCCTGAGGACGACCCAGAGTCCGCTGGGAGGACAACATTAGACAATCTTTGAAGGACCGAGGACTAGAATGGAACCAGGCCAGGAGGAAGACAGCCGATAGGATAGTCTGGCGCTCTCTCTTCCAAACCTCTACACCTCACGGTAGAAGGGGAACGACTAAGTAAGTAAGTAATTTTGTATTCAATTTAAATAGCTATTGTCTTTAGCAGTTGCTGATTTTAATTTATATTAGTATTTGTCCATTTTATTTTCTCTTTTGTATTGTTTCTTGATAACTATTGTCCTTTACACTTGGTTTTACTTTGTATTAGTATTTGTTCTTTTTGAGTTATTGTTTTTTTTTATTTAATACCTTGTTGTCTTTCCTTGTCCTATGAGTAGTTAGTAAGTTTTTTTAAATTTTTTTAATTTTGTGTGTGTTTTTTGTTTTTTTGTTTTTTTTGTTACTAACTGTTGCTGTCGTTTTTGACGGGGTTATAAATGTCAATCTATTTGATATTATTTTGTATGATCAAAGTTAGAGAACTAAGTATTAACTTTGCTGTGACAGGTTGATTAGGGATTATCTTCCCTTTGTTTCGTTCATTGTTGTTGACCTGTCTTAAGACAAGGTTAGAAGTAGTCAGTTCGGGGCTGTCTGCTCATGCGCAGAGTTTTTGAAAAAAAACTGATAGACTTCCGTGGGGGAGTTGAGATCTTGGGTTCTGATGGACAAGATGTCCATAGTTCTTCTCTACCTTATCTTGGGGAAGTTAAGCCTGTGATGTGACTGTAATGTCAGTGTTTTCCCCAAAGATATTCTGTTCGTCGAGGGATGACGACAGTTGGTAATTGTGTATTCCTGGATTCTGTTAAAGGTAATACAGACTTTATTATTACTCTTTACGCATCGTATGCAGAACATTGTAAGGCTACTTGGCTGTGAGTATGGCTCACAGACTGTTTTGATGCGGAATCCATTAGGTGTGCTCAAGGGAGCCATCCTAAGACTATTTATCTATTTTTTTTAACAGAAGCCCAATGATGATGATATATATATCCATTGAGGGAAACCACAGATTGGCGGTAATATTTGTGCATGGATGATCATGCCTACCTTGAGGAATACATAGCTGGTTACAGATAGAGGCCCGCCATTTTGGCCAATATTTTTCAGCAAGAGAAGATGTACGTGGCGTATTATGCCAATTGAATTGCAGCCTTATTGTTATTGTTAGGCATATTTGGAAGCCCGCCTTTTGCTGTGCGGCTAGTCTACAGGGAAACTGACGTGTTCAGTCAGTCATAACTGGATGAGATTACAACTAGAACATCGAACTGACAGGCCGTTAATGTCCTGTTGTAATAGATGCTCTATATGTTTGAATGCTAGATGTCATCACCATCTTTATTATTATTACCATGAACTATGCTGCAACCTTGTGAAGTGACTGTGAGTGTAACGTCGTCTATGTCCGATATTAAATGCTTGTAACGTGACCAGTCGTTCACAACACGTCATTGACTTCTTCATGTGGATAGATGGATGTATTGTGTAGTCTCTGAATCATATACACCTTCGCGTCTTCTGTATCCTACACTCACACATGATGTCAACACCTCCACATCTCCAGTACTACACATTTACAGCCTTACATGGTGTCTGAGTTAGTGTCAACATCCCCCTTGTCAGCGCCCCAATAGTTGGCAACATGACCTTGACTACTTAACACTGTACTGGAGCGAGGCAAGCCTTGTTACGTGTTAGTGGCAGTACTACGTAAGCAGATCGTCAACACACAAGTCCATAACATTGGTACCTATACCAGTCAGTAACATTTCTGCTGTATGAAAATCGACCTATACAAATCTGAACTTTACATTTCTGGTGGGCCAAATTCGTGGGGTTTTCTACTACACAGAACATTGATAAATAGGTCAACGACTGCTGACCCAGACTGATAAATACGGACGTTAGCGTTGCTATAATAGTGCTACATGGACCACAGCTGCTACGGGAACTGGCGTTAGCATCTTCATGTTATTGCTACGTGGACCACAACTGCTATAGAAGTGAAGTGACGGTTCTACTATAGGAGTTCTACTCTGGCAAGCTATCATTGTAAACAATTCGGCTGGCGTTTACATTTTACAGTTTGCAGACTATTCAGTGTTGGATCATCTGGTCTCAACTGCTTGTCAAGAAGGACGTGGTAACTGTGAGTTGGAAGACCACTTCATATTGTCGTCGTGAGGTGACCATCGACGGTGAATCAACCAATCAGTGCTGTTCTTGCATTGCACTTCTGTGTTGACAAAAAGGCCAGGAAGTTACTTTAAGATAAGTGGCAGTTTATTTTTGGAAACTGTGCCATTATATTGTGTGTAGCTAAGCCTTCTTTGTAACACATTCTATTATATGCTATTTGTTTACATTGCTTGTGGTATTAGTGTGTGTATTTCTGCGGGTTTCTTGGTTGGGCGGCGTCTGTTATAGGGTATACCACGTGACAGAGGTCCTATAACAGTGTTCTTTAGGGACCGTGCAAATTTCCCTTTGTGGAATTTGCAAGCGACATTTGTTGCTATTTACGTTTAGTTGTGACGAAGTGTACCTTTTCGTTGTTGTTGTCATATTTTCTCTGTTCTTTGGTTTTGATTTGATTTGTTTGTATTTGTCTGCCTACTCTTTTCTATTGTTTATTTCTATACACCCTTATGTTTATACACTGTGGTGTTATTTGTTTTGTTTACGTATCGCAGTTATCATCACATGCTTTGTGATTATTTTTTCCTTAGTTTCGCATTATAATTTTTTTGACTTCTGCGAATGTTTTCGTTTGTTTATATGCTTGTCTTTGTTAACTGATATATTGTTGTCATACACAGTCTATACTTATATACTTGGTCAGGGATTATTATTATTATTTATATGATACACTTTTCAGATAGAGGTTATTGATGGTGATAATATTATAGAGAAACCAGGTAAATATACAAGGTCTTTGACTAAGACATGTCTCTCAAAGAGAGTGAAATAAAGTGAAGTAAGTATACAAGTCTTGTATTACATACTTGTCTCCCATTGAAGTGGGATAAGGTAGTTTATTTTTCAGGTCTGATCTCACATAGGTAGACAGAATGTCTACACTAGACTTCTTTATTGAGCAAGGGAAAGCCCTTGGGAAGACAGGTGAAAAGTTAGAAGAATTTGCTCTTGCTCTAAATGACAAGGCGCAAAAAGCAGAGGAGAAAAAACAAAAAAGAGAAACAGAAGCTGATGAGAGGAAACAGCAAATTGAAATGGAAAATAAAAGATTAGTCAGAGAAGCCGAGGAAAGAAGAGAGAAACAGAAAATGGAACATGATGAGAAACTCTTAACTTTGGAGTTAGAGAAATTAAAATTGACGAATATAGGTGCTTCTCAAGCAACTTCGAGTACGACAAAGGAGATTGCTAATAAGCTTAAATTACCTCATTTCAATCCTCTAAAGGACGACATAACGGATTACCTGGATAGATTTCAATTTTTATGCCATACGCATACGATAAAAAAGGAACATTATGCCAAAAAACTGATGCAATTTTTTACAGGTGAACCAGTATCTACTCTTATGGCAATAGAGGAACATGACAGGACTAACTATGATGTTGTCAGAGCAGCATTGCTTAAACGATATCAACTAAAAGAAGAAGATTATCGTCTTCGTTTTAAGACAATGTTGCCATAAAATGGAGTTTCTCTGACTTTATTACGAAGATACGTCTTATATTCACGCGTTGGATTGAGCTGTCTAAAGCTAAGAAAACATATGAAGGCCTAATGGACTTATTACTTCGAGACAAAGTTATGTCATCTGTCAACGAATCTTTTCTTGCTTTTCTTCATGAGCGTAAACCTAAAAACATAAAAGACATGGAGGAATACTGTTGCCAGTACGTCACTGCGCATCCCCATGCTACGGTTAGTAATTCTAAAGTGAAAGAAGGGTTGCCAGTTGCTTCAGCAACACCATATGGCCCTAATTTCAATCGTAAATTTAAAGGTGCTCAACAAAATTTCAATAAGAAAAGTAATCAGAATTACACGCAGAATCAAAGTAATCCATCATATAATGGTCCCTCTTCAAAGAACTGGAGGCGAGCTGATAGTCCTCGTAATTTTGGGGCTAATAATTATAGACACTTTCGCAAAGGTTATCACAATAAAAACTATCCGAGCTTTTCTTCTCGAGATAATTATCCTCGCCGCCATGAATATTACGATGGTGGTTATGGAAACGATGATATAAACCAGAATAATGATTACAGTAGTTAATATAATGACAATTACAGGGGAAATGATAATCGCGGCAGACCTAGACATAACAAAAGAAAATATTATCAACAGGCAAACTCTACACAACATGAGTCTCAGGAAGCCTGTAGTCAAGTAAACGATAGTAGGAGCTCTAATGCTATTACTGGTTCTGCTTTCGATTTTGGGAGAGCAACTGAATGCCCCCAATGCTCAACATTGTTCGAGCCTTCTACTGTATCGACCTTAATTTGTGGTCATCCTCTTCCCGCACTTCCTGCTACAGCTGCGCATGACGGGAGAGGATCTCTCATCTTACATAAAGGTCTAGTGAATGATAATCCAGTCTCAGTACTTTTTGATTCTGGATGCACCACTATCGGTGTTAGGCAGTCTCTGATAGATCCTTGCTGTGCCACAGGAAAAGTGGTCAAATGTGTGACATTTGGTGGCACTTTGGAGAAGTATCCTACTGCTATTATTCACATGGCTACTCCCTTCTTTACGGGAGATGTTCACGCGTGTCTTTTACCTAATCCTATTGTGGATCTTATAATCGGTCGTATTCACGGGGTTAAGGAATGTACCCCGCAGCAAATTGCTGCTTGGGAAGAAAATAATATCCAAACAGCCAATGCAGTTGTAACAAGAGCACAAGCTCTTATTCCTTCAACGTCACCTACTGATGGTAAGGAAGTTTGTAGCCAAGATGATCACTTGGTGATTTCGCATGAATCGTTTGTGAAACTGCAAGGAGAAGATCCTTCTTTAAATAAATACTTTCTTCTCGCTAAAAACGGTGATCCGAATAAGAATACAAATCGCAAATCGTATATCACTATGAAGAATGGTATACTAGTGCGTATGGTACAACACTCAGACGCGTCTATGCATTCTCAGATTCTCGTGCCCAAAAGTATGAGAGCCTTAATTCTTCAACATGCACACGATTCTCAGTGTGCTGGACACATGGGTTTTTCTCGCACTAAGTCGAGAGTTCTGGCGGCTTTCTTTTGGCCATTCGTAAACAAAGACATACGAATTTATTGCCGATCTTGCAAGATTTGTCAAGAAGTCAAGTCTAGAGGTCCACGACATGCTGCACCTATTCAGGCTGCAGACATTCCTATTCGGCCGTTTCAAAAGATGGCAATAGATATTATTGGCCCTTTTAAGATTAAGTCAGCCAGAGGACATCAATTCATCCTAACATGCGTTGACATGTGCACTCGTTGGCCAGAGGCTATACCTATAAAGAGCATATCTACTGCCGATATTGCAGACGTTCTTTGGCTTATATTTTCTCGTTTGGGTTTTCCCAGAGAAATATTGTCAGACCACGGTACCCAATTGATATCAGACACTATGTTGCAGGTGATGTCTATCCTAGATATTAAAAGGTCTCTCAGTAGTATTTATCACCCAATGTCTAACGGGTTAGTTGAACATCTTAATAGAACACTTAAGAACTTACTTGATAAGATTACTGAGGATCATCCTCAGGATTGGGACAGGGTTTTACCCGCGGCTCTCTTTGCCTATAGAGAGGTCCCCAACGAGCATACAGGCTTTTCTCCTTTTGAACTTGTCTTTGGCGCGCAACCGCGCGGCCCTATGTCCTTGCTACACGATTTGATAACTGCCGATAATATTGACAATGACACACAATCTTCATATGAGTATGTCATTGCTCTCAGGCATAAGATTATCGAAGCATGCAAGCTAGCAACTTCATCTTCCGAATTTGCCAAAGAAAAGGCAAGGCAATTCGCTAATAAGAAGAGACGCTTACGTCAACTTTGTCCGGGAGACAAAGCTTTTGTGTTACTTCCTTCTAGGGAGAACAGACTTCTCATTGCATGGAAAGGTCCATATGCAATAGTCTCGAAAATTTCCGATGTCGACTATGTTGTCGATATTGATGGAAGGCATAAAACCTTCGATATAAATATGCTTACGGAATTCCATAAGCGACCAGATTATTTGCAGCCTATTGTCCAGGCGACGGACGATTCTCCAGTCCCACAGGACATTACTCATCCTTGTCAGTTATACAGGATGAGGAAACTACTTTTTCGGATGTTAATCTTCCTCTTCCAGTGATTCCACTTCATTCTATGGAATCATGGGAAAACGTTACTGTTTCTCCTAATTTGTCTATGGATGAACATCAACAAGTATCTTCTTTGCTACAATCATTTCAGGATGTCCTTACCGACATTCCTGGACACACACATGTCATTAAACATGACATCATACTGACTGATCATAATCCGATCAGAGTAAGACCATACCCTATACCTATTCATTTTCAAACACAGGTCGAGAAGGAGTTGGATGAAATGATTCAATTAAAAATAATTGAACCATCCACTTCAGCATACTCTTCGTCGATGGTTATTGTTCGAAAGAAAGACAATAACATACGTCTTTGCGTCGATTATCGCAAATTGAACCAAGTTACGAAGTTCGATGCTGAACCTATGCCTTTATTAGAAGAGCTACTTATTAGACTTTCTAACTCTCGATTCTTTACTAAACTCGACTTGTCGAAAGGTTATTGGCAAGTTCCGTTAACTGAACGCGCCAAACCTCTCACTGCTTTCTCAACACCTGGGGGTTTGTTTCAGTGGAATTTTATGCCTTTCGGACTTATGAACGCTCCAGCTACTTTCGTACGCATGATGCGTCGAATTCTTTCAGATCGTTCAGATGTCATCGCTTACTTAGACGACATCTGTCTTTTCAGTAATACGTGGAAAGATCACTATTTGGGTTTACAGGAATTACTTTCTACTCTACGCGAGCATAATTTGACTGCAAAACCCTCTAAAGCCTTTGTTGGGTTTAAAGAAATTTCTTTCCTAGGTCATCGTGTTGGTCAAGGTCTCTTGAAGACAGAGGATCAAAACGTTTCTAAGATATTAAATATCTCTGTTCCTAAGACAAAAAAGCAAGTACGTAGTCTTTTGGGGTTAATACAATTTTATGGAAGATTCATACAGAATCTATCCTCTATTATGGCACCTCTTTCAACCCTATTGAAAAAAGGGTCTCCTAATATGGTGCGCTGGTCCCAAGAATGCCAATCTTCATTGGATCAGATTAAGAATTTGTTCTCATCCCCTCCTATCTTAAGGCTACCTGTTACTGATAAGACTTTTGTTCTTCGTAGTGATGCCTCTTCCACTGGGATTGGAGCGGCACTAATGCAGGAGTATTCAGGAACTCTGCATCCTGTGATGTATATCTCTAGGAAATTGAATGCGACAGAAAGGAACTATTCGGTTCTAGACCGTGAATTGTTAGCTATGGTTTGGTCCATTCTTAAGCTACAAAGATTCCTTCTTGGCGCGCATTTCATTGTGGAAACCGACCAAAAAGCTCTTACAGCTATTCAGAATAAGGATTTGAAGAGCTCGAGATCTACTCGATATGCTATTGCTCTTCAACCGTTTCATTTCTCGGTTCGAGCTATCCGTGGTTCAGATAATGTGATGGCAGACATATTGTCTAGATGCCCACATGATTCCACTTAAGTCTGGTGTCCCAGATTTCCTGATATATTTCTAGATTTAGGTCTGTTCTTTAACATCATAACTGACACATGTGTTTTCACATTATAGTTGTAAAGTAATATTTTTCTTTCCCTGTTACCATCTTTGGTGTAACAGAGAGGGCTGGGTTGACATAATATAAAGGTCAAAAAAAAAAAATTAAAACGGCCACATGTAATATGTATAAATTTTGTATTGACTATAGTAAATTATAGCATGTTACTAATTGTGTCATTTATATTGTTCTCAGTGCAAACTAGTACCAGGTACGCAGCGTTTGAGAGAACCTTGATGATGCCATATGTTGCCATTACTTACTTTTTGGATGATGCTTACGTTGTGACCTTCGGGATACAGCATCCTTTTGTTCCAGAGATGGAATCCCTTTTTGATAGATAAAATATTTATATTGTCAGATTACGTATAAAGACGTTAATAAATTTGGTCATGTCCATTGTACTTCGATAGATTTGTATGTGGCTATGACTTCTGGATTTATGTTGTCATTTGCCATTTCTATAATTATGATATGACATGATTTTTTGACATGTATGTAATTTTTGTTAGCATTGCCAGCAACTGAGTTTTCTTTGATGGTACCTTCCCGTGTATGTGATATTTAGAGAAAATGTTTTCTCTTATTTTGTGAGATGATTTTTGTTCTCTCCAGACGCTCTATTTGTGCGTTGGTTGAACCTGACACTAGGTTGGTTCTTTCATCGACGCATCTTTCATGCGTTATGAGCGTGTGGTATCTTTCTCATTGAGCTATTTCCAAAAAAAAATGTTTCATTTTTTTTTACACGAGGGGTGCGGTAATCTGTTGCTGTCGTTTTTGACGGGGTTATAAATGTCAATCTATTTGATATTATTTTGTATGATCAAAGTTAGAGAACTAAGTATTAACTTTGCTGTGACAGGTTGATTAGGGATTATCTTCCCTTTGTTTCGTTCATTGTTGTTGACCTGTCTTAAGACAAGGTTAGAAGTAGTCAGTTCGGGGCTGTCTGCTCATGCGCAGAGTTTTTGAAAAAAAACTGATAGACTTCCGTGGGGGAGTTGAGATCTTGGGTTCTGATGGACAAGATGTCCATAGTTCTTCTCTACCTTATCTTGGGGAAGTTAAGCCTGTGATGTGACTGTAATGTCAGTGTTTTCCCCAAAGATATTCTGTTCGTAGAGGGATGACGACAGTTGGTAATTGTGTATTCCTGGATTCTGTTAAAGGTAATACAGACTTTATTATTACTCTTTACGCATCGTATGCAGAACATTGTAAAGCTACTTGGCTGTGAGTATGGCTCACAGACTGTTTTGATGCGGAATCCATTAGGTGTGCTCAAGGGAGCCATCCTAAGACTATTTATCTATTTTTTTTAACAGAAGCCCAATGATGATGATATATATATACATTGAGGGAAACCACAGGTTGGCGGTAATACTTGTGCATGGATGATCATGCCTACCTTGAGGAATACATAGCTGGTTACAGATAGAGGCCCGCCATTTTGGCCAATATTTTTCAGCAAGAGAAGATGTACGTGGCGTATTATGCCAATTGAATTGCAGCCTTATTGTTATTGTTAGGCATATTTGGAAGCCCGCCTTTTGCTGTGCGGCTAGTCTACAGGGAAACTGACGTGTTCAGTCAGTCATAACTGGATGAGATTACAACTAGAACATCGAACTGACAGGCCGTTAATGTCCTGTTGTAATAGATGCTCTATATGTTTGAATGCTAGATGTCATCACCATCTTTATTATTATTACCATGAACTATGCTGCAACCTTGTGAAGTGACTGTGAGTGTAACGTCGTCTATGTCCGATATTAAATGCTTGTAACGTGACCAGTCGTTCACAACACGTCATTGACTTCTTCATGTGGATAGATGGATGTATTGTGTAGTCTCTGAATCATATACACCTTCGCGTCTTCTGTATCCTACACTCACACATGATGTCAACACCTCCGCATCTCCAGTACTACACATTTACAGCCATACATGGTGTCTGAGTTAGTGTCAACATCCCCCTTGTCAGCGCCCCAATAGTTGGCAACCTGACCTGGACAACTTAACACTGTACTGGAGCGAGGCAAGCCTTGTTACGTGTTAGTGGCAGTACTACGTAAGCAGATCGTCAACACACAAGTCCATAACATTGGTACCTATACCAGTCAGTAACATTTCTTCTGTATGAAAATCGACCTATACAAATCTGAACTTTACACTAACCTTATATGGTTTCCTTTGTTTTATGTATAAGACTTTTAAGTATTGATTGGGCATCTCTTGGGGCATCTATACTTAAAACCTTATCACCTGTCAAGTCTATATTGTGATTTCTATAGTAAGTTTTTAATTCAAGCCTTTGTTGTTCATACTTTTTACAGTGGATCAGGTAGTGGTCTATGCCATTCTCTTCCTGACATTCTTGGCAGTGTGGTTCTTCTATCATAAAGTATGCTGTACCGAGACGGAGACACCACAGTTTTTTGTTTGATGGTATCTTTAATCCTTCACTGACCTGGCACGTCCTCGTTGGTTCTTTCAGCAGTTTGAACGCGTGTCTGCCTTTTCTACTTTTCTTCCATGGTGTCTTCCATTCCTCGTTTATAGTTATCTTCACTTGGCTCTTGATCTCCGACCTTCCCAGTCCTGCTCTTATATTGTTTTTACTTGTTCTTCCATTCTTGGCGTTCTGATCTGCCAACTCGTTACCAGCAATACCTATGTGTGCTGGAACCCACACTAGCCTCACACTACATCCTCTGTTCCCTAGTGATGTATTAATTGCTAGAATGTCTTCCTTTATGTCTGGCCGGCTACATTTACCTGGGTGTTCTAGTGCTTGTAGTGATGATAGTGAGTCTGTAAATATCGTAACAGCTTCTTGTGGGTTATCTTCGATTATTTCTAAACTTTTAAGAATTGCTACCATCTCTGCGGTAAAAATCGAAGCCCCTTCAGTTACACTGTAGCTCTTTTTTATTCCCCATTGTGGTATTACAACTCCGGCACCTAACACTTTCTTTCCTTTCCCTGACGAAGACCTTGTGGCCGCAACATTGGGCATTTTCTTTGTCTTTTGTCATAGTAAAAAATCACCGTTTTTTATTTGATTTTAAAAATATCCATCCACCCTTATATTTAATCTAAGAGCACACGAAAGTTCTTGGATGTTTAAAAAAAATTGATTTGTTGGTGTTGGGTAGGGTCGATGTAGTTCGCGGTAGACTTAAATCGCCATCTTGTGCAAGTGTGGCGTGATTGTCTCCCCTGCTCGGCAGTAGTGGTCAGACAATGGCCAAACACTGCTCTGCAGTAGTGGTCAAACAATGGCTAAACGTAGAATATAATGATGAGGGTATTCAAAGGTATCAACCTTCGCTCAAGATTGCTTTCGGCAAAAATATAAATAGAAGAATGATGCTTCTACTCCAGGGAGCTTCACAGGAATTTTAAGAAATCAAGAAAAACAACTGAGATCCTCTAAGCTGTCATGGACGTTTTATCTTCCCACCCCTTCTGTGAGGAGAAAAAAAATTTGTTCGTATTTTTGGAGCCCCCAACTGAAATGACTCAATAAAATATTACTTTAATAGCTCTGGATGGTTGTGTCTTTAAATTAACTGTAATGCTGGGAGTAACCACTCCAATTGTCAAGGCAAGCATCTTCAAGAACTGTCTGACGTTCGTCTAGCGTTGACTGCTGGCAACTTAAACCACAAACTTGTACCACAAACGTGTACCACAAACTTGTACCACAAACTCGATTACTGGAAATTAATTTACAGGCTTCTTGCACAGGAAACGTTCGAATAGTGTCAGGCTATCTTACGAGTGGTCGGGGTGTTACTTTAATTATAATCCCAATGTAGCCGAACGACCGACGCTAGCATTATCCGTGCTATTAATATGATTTAGAATAAGACAAGCAGTTAGGACATCTCACTCAAAAAAAAAAAATTAATAATAATAATAATAAATACGTTACTGACATCAGTTCAAGTAGGCAGCTCACGTTTACCAAAAGTGAGTGATCATAACAATCTAGGGACGTAAATAGAATAGTCGAGAACAGCGAAGCTAGACCAATGAATTAAATCCAAAAGTATTGAGTTAACTAATCAGAAAGTGGCAAGGACCCACACTACGCGAGGTAACTAGAAGTCTTTAGTGGTACGGAGAGAGAGACTTGCACTAGGACGGGTTATATATGTCTGAGGTTGAACAACCTGGCGCTCCCCGGTATATACATAAAAAGTCCGGCTCCTACAGGCAAGTCTTAATCTATCGATATCAAGATAGTATTTCTGCGGTGAACAGGAAGTTTATATTTCTGTATGAGAACAGCGATCACGTGCTCTCGTAAGTATCTCAGTGTAAGTACATTTTCGTATTAGATAGATACTTGTTCTATGGAACTTCTGTAGAGATACAATTAACCATTTCGCAAAGGAAACTCTGCGAATATCTAAAGGAAACTGAATGCTACAGAGGAGCATAAGCATCACCAGTTAATGGTGTCATATTGGAAAACTAGTAATATCTAAAGGAGACAATGTTATAGTGAAGAACAAGTACTACAAGTTATTGAGGTCACATACGGAGTACTAGTAATATCTAAGGATTCAACTTTTGACTGTACGTGAGCTCCATTGTTCAAATTATATTGTCATGCCTGTTCCACGTTTATGTTAATAAAAGTTTTAACGGAGCAGCAAGAATTTGGTTTCATCATTACTCGTTGCTGAACTTGTACCATTAATGTTTATCCTACCATTGTATGGAAAGTCACTTTAGTAACATCATAGAAGGAACAGAACGAGCCTGGAATTTTTAAAAGAAAAAGATCATCCAAGAATCACCACCTCTGGCGGAGTTGACCAGTACTTAGATAATCTTTAACTTGGAAGATTAAACAGGAGAAATCTAAACTTAGACCACGTCACTAGGCCTGCCATCTGGCACCTAGTGATTCTATCACATTACCCTAACAGATCCCGGCCCGCTATCACACCAATCTTATTCAGTATGTAGGTTCCTAGGACTCTTGGTTTCCGGTACTAAAGTCGAGTTTTCTTTCTGTCTAATATCAGACGATCCTCTAGTACTTGGTCCTGTCCTCGTGTTGGAATCCTGTTTCTATTCGTTATCCTGGCTGTCTGAAATGTCTCCTTTACAAGATGGAAAATGCAGTGAAGCAGTCTCAAAATTTGGCAGAGTATAAGCGACATTTAATGTCTGATATCGATAGGGGTCTTTTTTCCCCACTTCTACTCTCACCTGTAGAACATTCTGCATTACACACAAGATATTTTTTTACATGTCTTTAAAAATTCACTTGCCTGTCTTTCATGACCATATAAGGTCTCGCTTCTTCCGTTTCGCCTACCATATTTAAAAACTCACTACTTCACAGATCTAACATTATAATCTTCTCCGAGATGTTAATTCATTATAGTTATTTATTACAACCAATTTCATCTGCTGGAAGTATTACATCAATGTCCGTGTCTTAATCTTTAGTAAGATGGTCATTGCTTACATCCCAGTGAGATCCGCCAAGTATTTTATCATGTCATGTTTGCGAACTTGCACCGTATCAGGTGGCAACTCAGTAGCACGTATCTTCCGCATACGGAAAGTCTGAGTTGACAATAGAAATATCGCTCAATGTAGACTCTTACTCCATCTGGAGCTAGCGAGAAGCGAAAAGTCAATGAGGCATGTTCGCTCTGCACAAACAGAAATCAATGTTGTTTCAAAAATGGGTCGAGCGATTCGGTAAAATTAAGGGAGTGTCAGCTTAGAACAAGATGTGATAAGAAAATCTTGAACGATGAAAACGAAAACAACGTCAAGATGCGGGTAAGAAAAAGAAAGGAAGTGCACAGAAACAAAGTTAAAAACAATGGCACAAGAAAATATAACGATCGAAGATTGACTCGTCACCGCAAGTGTTTAAGTATAGAAGGTTTTTTTATGGGTTCTGTAGGAATTTATTCATTTGCAGCTTTTATCATTGCTTTATATCTGTTTTTTTTTGTTGTCTCCCCTGCTCTGCAGTCGTGGTCTAATAATTGCCAGACTCAGAGTAAACGATTGAGGATTTTAAATGGTATCAACCTTCGCTCATGATTACTTTTGGCGGAGATGTAAATAGAAGAATGATGATTCTGTTTAATGGATTCTCACAGGAATCTCCCAGAATGGCTGCGTAACAACTGAGATCATCTAAGCTGTCATAAATTTATTATTCTCCCATCCCTTCTGTGAGGAAATATATTGACTCGTATTTTCTGACCTATTACAACTTACCTCTATTATCGAGCAAACGCAGACATTTTGCATAGGAAACCTCCGAATATTATCGGCCAACTGTTATATGATGCCGTCTTTCAGGTGTGTAAGGTGTGACGACTGGCCCAATCTTCTTTTCATTTAATTTACGAGACACCATTTTTTTTATTCATCTTCAATGCATGATCGAAAAGCCGGTAAAAATACGCGGCAAATTTCGCGCGTTGATAACAATTCTAGCGTCTAGTACTATTTTTAGATTAACGACGTCATTCTAAACCTAACCTAGTGGGCCGGAAATCGGTTTTGAATTAGGGCAGACTACTTAGACTTAGAAAATGTGGGCCTAACACCATATTCCCAGTATGCCTCAATGGGCGTTCAACGGGATCCTTTACTTTTTTTTTTTACTTAGACTTAGATAGAACCAGTTAAACCACCTCTAGGGAACCCCTCACGTGACTTTCAACGTTATTGATTGGAGCGTCTATCGGACGCCAAAGTCACATGAGGCACGCTTCAGGTCACGTGCCCAAGCGGAAATAACACGCTAAAAGTTGCGCTAATGGAGGCAACTTTCACTTGCATCCAGGCAGGCGAGGGGGCCAGACCTAATCTAAGACCGCTGCTAATTCACGCGTTAAAGCACTGTGAAGCCACGTGTCTAAACTGCTGATTATAGAGTCCAATATCAGAGTAAGTAAGTGAAATCTCGTTAGAAAATAATATTGTTTTGAAATGTGTTTTACCTTGCAAAATCGATGCAGTGATTGGTACGAACTGGTTTCGCTTTATTCATTTTTGCTTTACGATCGCATCTAGCCACATGGCTACAATGTTATCAGGTGTATTTTATGATCCCACGGGATGAGGTTGTGCAAAGTGTTCATATTAACTTTAACTGGAATATATATTAATTTCCATATTATTTCATTGTATTCGACCCAACGCTTAGACTAGAGGAAATTAATATTAACAATAACGTTGACAGACCGTGACATATATTCATCATAATTTACATGACTATTCAACCAGAGATGAAGAGTTGGGATAATGTCGCCAGATAATTCTATAATACTGGTGTCCGCAATTGTATGTTAATTCATTCGCCAGATAATTCTATAATACTGGTGTCCGACAATTATATGTAAATTCATCATAATTGGCATGGCGGTTAGGACGAAGCACAGAACTAGAATACTGTCGCCCGACATTTCTATGATAATTCAGTGCATTTAACTGACAGTTCTAGGCTAATCCAGTGTGTTTAACTGACATTTCTAGGATAATTCAGTGTAGTTAACAGGCCTTTCTATAATAATTCATCGTGTTACCATGACGATAAATGGGTAAAGAATTATAGTACTGCCACTTGGACCGGGAATATAATAATGAAAAGGCAGAAAGGGGGTAACTTGATTTCAAGATTAGGCTCTAGACATATGGTGTTAGATACTAAAATCTGATATGACTGGCAGACGAACGGCTTAGGGAAAGACGGCTTCCTCCAGCTAGGAAATTAATGAAGCCGTATTTGTCTTCAGTCTATGGGGGAGCCCAATTTCAGAGAAGAATACGGAGTCGAGCACAGTGAAGGCAGATCCATCCCATTCTAGACCTACCCGATGCAACGTCATAACGAGACAGGACAACCAACCACGCTTCACTATCAGCCAGGGGCTGAAAAGTTAAGTTCCTGTTTCAAAGGGAACTCATCATATCAATGTCTTAGCACGAGCTAGTAGATGAGGAAAATACTTGAATTGTGAGACGTATATCACATACAGCACACACACAATTCCATCGACAGTACCATCATTCACCATCCATTTATTTTAATTTTAATAAACCAATTGGGTGTATATAATGTACCCCATGTCTTGTTCATTCTATTAGATGCTACATATTGTCTGATGTTTATCTTCCTTTATAAGGGAAGGGGGGGGGGGGCGCTCGTAAAATATAACATATAATCCCAGTAATAATTAAGGATAATAATAATAGATAACTGAGAAGGGGACTACGGTAGCGAGAGACCAAATATCTCCTTACAAACTTTTCCAGACCTTGTCTAGTTAGGAGAATTTACACTCTTTGTCTCCCTTCAGCCGGTGGAGGACCCCAACAGGACTTCTTGAGCCAAATCTTCCTCGGGGTGATCCCGGAAAAGTTTTACTTAATTTACATCTATTATTTCTAACTACTATAAGTTCTTATCCTTCCTCGCTACGCCACATAAGGTTTCTAACTGAGTGCACTTGAAGTAGGATTCTAGAACTTTGGGCACTAAGTGATGTCTTTAATTACTCCTTTCTAATATCATAATTCACTTTAAGTACTCAGGCCTGTCCTATACTGGGGTCCTAATATTCCGGGTTCTTGGCTGTCTATGTTTTCGCCTTGACGAAATTGAAAGTTAGTGAAGTAGTCTGAAAATGCAATAGAATATAAGCTAAATGTTTGCTCCCACGCACACGTTTCTTCGTTTGGTAAAAGTCTGATCAGAAGTAGTTTAGTTTAGTATTTCCATGCCAAAACAACCACACTTTGGCGTCTGGTTTTGATAAGGGTTTCTCCCACCCTCTTGTAGACCATTACTAAATAACAAATAAGATATTCCTCTTACATTTTATTTTCAACTCATCTGTACGTACTCCATAACCATACATGGTTTTGCCCCTTCCGTTGTTACTTATCATGTTTACCAAACTCACTACATCACAGGTCTATCACTGATAATCTCCACCAAGGTGTTACGTTCTTGTATTTGTTTATTATAATAAAGACATCTGCCGGAAGCGCTAAATTACTTTCCGTGCCTTAATCTTTATCAAGATTGTTACCTTCAGACATCCAAGTTTCTCAAAGCCTGTCCATCTGGTCGGGTCTGCAAAATTAACACATTTTCATTAAGTTCAATCTGTTATTCATATTGGACATCCAGAGCAACATGGGTTTTGTGGCTGTTTTTACCGGCCATGTTGACGAAACAAACGTTCGTTATCTCTTCTTCGCCGCCACAAGTCTGGGTTAACAATAAAAATGTCGCTAAATGTAGACTCTTAATCCGTCTGTTTAGCGATTAATCAAACAAACACGTCCATGTGACTGCAAAACAGGTCAAGCGGTCAGGTAAAACCAGGATTGTTGCTGAGATAGGACAAGATAACCGTGGTTGATGAGAGCGTAAACAATAGAAAATGAAAATATGCACTTAGAAGGAGTGGTCGAGTAAGTACGGCCGGAAAGAACTGACGACCATAAAAAGAGGACGGACAAATTTCTTCACAAACTGTAGCCTCATGCACGTTATGAAGTAAGAGGCGATTAATATGAGGTTGAGCAACTTCATCATGTAAAAGAAATCAGTACAGAAACAACCACACATAACTGATTTAATGTTGGTTTTCTGCAAAAAAGAAGAGCTGCAGCGGTGGCTTTATACTCCATAAGAAACAAAAAATGAAAAGAAAGAGACGTTCACTTTCGCTGGCCAGATTTTTAGAAAAGGGAAAGGTGGATCTTATTGTGACAACATAAACAAGGAGGTTGAGCCCTGCACAAAAATTGAAATCTTCAGCTCAGGTGTCGGGTCAGTCCGTTCATGTGGTTGTTGTAGGCATCAATAAGGGCAGGAGCAGCGGCCAAGAGGTTGTAGACTTTCGTAGATGGGTGATTATGTGGAGTGGAGGGATTGAGGTGATGTAAACGTATCGCTAGTGTGGTGGAGCTGATGACGAGAGCCGGACGGGTGCCGGTGGAGCAAGAGATGAAAAGAAAGTTCTTATGATGGGTAGGACACACGTTGAGGAAACTTGTTGATGGCATTGCAGGGAGGTCTTTGTTCTGGATCCCTGGGATGAGAGAGGTAGAGGGAGATCCAGGAACACGTAGAATGGAGAGCTGGAGACAGACATGACGGAATGAGAGAAGCATTGGGAGACCATTGGCTGCTGACACGAGAAGGAAGACAGCATAATTTTGTAGAAGGCCTATACTCTTTATGGAGTAGAAGGATGATGATGATGATAACGATGATACAAAATTAAAGAAAAATAAGTGAATTACGATGATAGAGGGAGCAGCGGTAGCACAGTGGTTAGTGCACTGGCTTCCTAGCTCCGCGGTTCGTGGTTCGATCCCCAGTTGAGGTGGGATCATTTAGACCGCAAACGGCTCAGGGGTCGACCCAGCCTCATGAATTGGGTACCAGAGAAACTCTGGGAAGGTTAAGGCGGCCGGTGCGATGCTGAATACATCACCCCTAGTGTGCCGATTGTCAAGAAAATATGGGCCTAACACCATAATCCCAATATGCCTCAATGGGCGTGTAACGGGGTCCTTTACCTTTACCTACGATGACAGAGAGAGAAGATACCGGCTAGACTAGCATCAAGGCATGAGGATAAATCAACAGCAAAGTTGACAAGGAACAATGAACTGAAGCTGTGGTGAGACATGGTCGTGTACGCCATTGAGAACTGCACTTGAAGAAGAAAATACAATGTACAACGTCGTAAACAAAACGTCATCCCGCCCACATTATTTTTAATAACCTATGTTGGAATTTAAAATAAGTGTATATTGTTTACGTCTTCCGGAAGGATAGCCCATACTTTAGAGACTAGAAATCTTACAGCATTTGTGGGTGTGGTGTTTTCCCCTCGTCATCAAAATGGGTATTCCGTGTTGTCCTCTTTATAACGCTTATTCATCTTTATTTAATAAGGGGCCGAAACACTTGATCGACGGGAGGGGGGGGGGGGGGGGGGGGGGGGGGGGGGGGGGGGGGGGGGGGGGGGGGGGGGGTGGGGGGGGGGGGGGGGGGGGGGGAGACTAATTCTGATGATCAGATTGCCTCCTGTTGTATCGCTCTGTATAGAATTTCCTATCATCTTTATTTATAATTTCGCGCGTTTGTAATTTACATCGTTATGAATATATATGATTCATTGCCCTCCATTTGTCATTAATTCCCTAATGTTTGTGATTGCCCCTTGAAGTTCCAGCGGGAACTCTGGGAAGACAATGATAGAACAGGAATATCACTCTCTCTGGCATGTCGTATGAGCCTTATAATGTGCGGCTGTGCATGGAGATGGAAACCTCTAGTTGCTACAGAAACCACTGCTGCAGGAGAGCATGAATTCGTGTTTCCTGCACGTTGGGTTAGCTGCAGTGGTGCCTGTAAGTCCCTTGTGGAGTATAAGGGAAAGTGAATGAATGATGAACGTGATTCATTCGAAGTTACTCTGAAACGAGAGATTTAAAATCTAAGTATTGTGGCTGATTTGGCTTTTAATGGCACAAATGCATACTAAATATGTACTTTGCTCAGACACTCAAGTCCCTTCACCCTCCCATTTCTGCATGTGGAGTCAATGAGATCCGGTTTGAAAGTAAGGAAGGTCGAGTATCTCACCAAACCACTTATCAAACAAATTAATGCAGTGTAAAAAGTGAGGCGCCTGGATTGGTTGTTTCCTGAACAAAAATAATACTAGCGCGTGTCTGCCACCATGTGCATCACTTGAAGTTCAGTGTTGACAGGCTACAAGATTACATTCAGGGCGACAAATTTATTAAACAAGGATGACTAATTTCTGAAACAAGGGCGACTAATTTCTGAAACAAGCGATTTATTTACGGCGATCGTTTAACGAACCAAATGCTGACTTATTGTTCAACTACAATGATTTAATAAAAGTACACACAGATAGAAATAACATATTCATTTTAATTGGGTTAGGGTTTCTAATTTTAAAAGAGTGCGGAAATTACGCTTGTGTAATGAAAGGAATCTGCCTCATATATTTAACTAGTAAAAGTAATCAAGTGTTTCTAAGCAATTAATGTCTTGATATGATTTTATTAATATAAATATTTTAGGTAGCAGTCGTAAATCAGTCCGTGTCTACGCTGGAATAAGAAAAATGGCTATGGTTTTCGTAAGTAATTGTAAATAAAAACATAAATTGTTGTACGTTGTCTTTGTGATTTTGCGAACTGCTTCTCGCTTGTATATATATTTTTTTTAAATGTCACCATGAACCAACATTAGGAAAACGAGCACTGATACACATGATGTACCGATATATATATATATATATATATATATATATATATATATATATATATATATATATATATATATATATATATATATATATATATATATATATATACATATATATATATATATATATATATATATATATACAGTAGAACTCCATTTATCCGAACCCCAATTATCCGAACATCCAATTATCCGAACACTTTTTCCAGAAAAAAAAAATCAGGAGCCACCAGTCATGTTAGACTACATTTCTGAATCTTCTGATGCGGCAAGCTTCAAATGTGTGCGAACAATTTGTAGAGGATATGATGGGCTAATGATCGGTTGCTTACGTACAAGAAGTCAGTTAGATCATAAAGTCAGTTAATATCTGGTTTACCAATCCAGTGTACGAGTGCGTTCTAGGCAGAACACTGGCTAAACAGACAGTTCAACTTAAAATAATTGTGTCTGCTACTACAGCAGAATAATTTTGGTGTACAAGTATTTCTCTGTGCGATAAGGCATCTTCCAGTAAGCCTAAAGCATATAAAATGAACCGCAATGTTTTGTCAATTAAAACGAAAACAGAAATTATCAAGAGACTAGGAAAAGGTGAAACTGTGTCTTCACTTGCGAGGATTTTCAATGTTGGGAAAGCTACCGTCTCTGACATCAAAAGTAACAAGGATAAAATTATGACTTTTGCATCGAAATTGGATAGTGAAAATGGGTCGAAGAAACATAAAACCATGAGAAATGCGAAAGATTTGAAATTGGAAGAGGCTTTTTATATATGGTTTGTGCAAAGAAGAAGCAAAGGGGAACCTATCTCTGGCTCTCTATTGTGTGAAAAGACACTTCAGTTCAACAATCAACTTGACGGTCATTCCTGACTTTAAGGCTAGCCAGGGATGGTTAACAAACTTTAAATCTCGTCATGGCATACGAGAATTGGAGATTCAAGGGGAATCTTTATCTAGCGATGCAACTGCCACTGAAAATTTTAAAGAAACATTCTTGGCTTTTTTGGAAGAAGAAGGTTATTAAACTATATGATGTGTATAATGCCGATGAGACTGGCTTATACTGGAAATCATTGCCTCAGAAATCACTTGCATCTCAGCACGAAGCATCTGCCCCTGGGTTTAAAAAGTGCAATTTTGGTAGCCGCGAATGCCAGTGGAAGTCATCGTTCACCGGTGCGGTGCTAATGATCGGCAAAGCCAAAAAACCACGTTGTTTAAAGAATGTGACATGTCTCCCATTGTGCTACAAAACACAGAAGAGTGCTTGGATGAATAGTGAAATATTTCTTGATTGGTATACAAATCAGTTCATCCCAAATGTGAAGAGGTTGAGAGAACAAGAAAAGAAAACTGGAAAAGTATTTTTTTTCTACTGGACAATGCACCATCTCATCCAGAGACGGATACATTGAATGCAGTTGATGCAAATTTTAAAGTAATTTTTCTGCCTCTCAATGTAACAGCACTGATTCAACCAATGGATCAGGGTGTTATAGCAAAGCTTAAAAAGATGTACAAGAAGGAAGTCCTGCGTCGTTTATTGTTGGCTGAAGATGAAGAAAGTGTGGTGGCATTTTCCAAAAAGCTTAATCTCAAAGACTGCTGCTATATGTTAGCTGATGCTTGGACCACCCTGTCACAGGATAATCTCAACAAGGCTTGGAATAGATTGCTTGGGGAAAAAGGAGGAAATGAAACTACTGCAGTGGACACAAATGATGATTGTATAAATGAAGTTGTGGAACTGTTTCAAGCAATGCCCGGATTTTCGGACTGTGACAAAGATGATGCACACATGTGGCTAGAAGATGATAATGATTCTGGTTTTCAGTTTTTGAATGACGAAGAAATGTTTTTGTGCAAGAAGAAAACCAAAATGCATGTAGTGACCGATGATGAAGACTCCTCAGATGTACATGATGTACTTGTAGATTATGAAGAAAACCCAAAACGTCGACCAAGTCCTGAAGAGGCCTTTATAGCACTAGAAACAGCGATGGCTTGGTACGAGCAAGAAGATGACAGCTGTCCTACACAGCTTCTGCTGTTGAAGGGAATGCGGGACTTAGCAGCCAAAAGGAGACTATCCAGTTTGGTGCAGAAGAGGGTTCCTCATTATTTTAAATAGTGGGCTACATCTGTGCAAGTACATGTATACGTAAGTTGCGCCTGGTTTTGAATCGTTTGTAATGTTATTTTGAAAACATTTCTTTTTCTTAAAAAAAAATAATTAATGCTGTACACTGTACAAGTAGAACATGCACTGCAGTGTAATGAAAGATTTTGGTGATACAGTGATCTAATACAGTGTGGGTATTATTATTACAGCACAATTAAATATGTTTTATAGTGTATTTTCCTTGTGATGGTTAATTATTTTTAGAAATATGTGTACATGTACTCGATACATTATGTAATCCAATTATCCGAACATTTGATTATCCGAACGATGCTCGGTCCCATGGGGTTCGGATAAATGGAGTTCTACTGTATATATATATATATATACCAACGGGCTGATCACCCGTTTGCCAGTTACTTCGATTACGGAAACAACAGCAAATGGATTGATTTGCCGTTGCCCTAAAGACGCCAATAGGTGTGATGGGAAACAATGGCAAAGAAAACCTATCTGCTGTTGCCCTAAGACGCCACTAGGCGTAATGGCCACTGACTGCTTTGACGGTTGGTGGCTAAGGACGGAAGAAGAAGAAGAAGATATATATATATATATATATATATATATATATATATATATATATATATATATATATATATATATATATATATATATATATATATATATATATATATATATATATATATATATATATAAGGGCTTGGATCTTTAATGTTTAAATAATCGATTATTCGGTTAAATGTTTTTTAATCGTTAAAACTATTTTTGATCGATTTTTCAATTTTTAGCAATGTTTATGTTTTTTTTTTTTTTTTTTGCTTGAACGTGAGAGCATTTGCTATGTTCGAGGTTTGTGATGTGGAATTTGGCAAGTATGGTCAATAATAATAAATTGGTTGGTTGTAACTTTTTATTTTCGTTATATTTTTAAGGACGATGTTGCATTTTAAAAAGTAAAATAACTAAAGTCCAAGTGATTAAATATTGGATTAATCGATTCAGATTTTTGAAATCTATCCCAGCTCTAATCTGATGTGTGTGTATAAATATATATAAATATATATAAAAAAAAAAATATATATATATATATATATATATATATATATATATATATATATATATATATATATATATATATACATATATATATATATATATATATATATATATATATATAGATATATATATATATAAATATATATATATATATATATATATATATATATATATATATATATATATATATATATATATATATATATATATATATATATTTATATATATATATATATATATATATATATATATATATATATATATATATATATATATATATATATATATATATATATATATATATATATATATATATATATATATATATATATATATATATATATATATATATATATATATATATATATATATATATATATATATATATATATATATATGAAACATAGAGAACAACAAAGACAACAGCCAAAAAGTTACAGACTTTTATAAACTGGTGCTTGTGTAGAATAGAAGGATTGTAATGGTATGACAAGATACTACTGTGGAACTGATGACAAGAACCAAACTAGCGTCAGTGGAACAACAGGTGAGAAGAAGACACTGGAGATGGATAGGGCCACAAATTGAGAAAACTTATTAGTAGCATTACCAAGCAGTCCTTGCGCTGGAATTCTCAGGTGCAGAGGATGACAAATGAACACAGGAAGGAGATAACTGGAGACATACATGAAGTGGGTGATGAAGGCATGGAAAGAAGACAGATGTCAGTGGAACAAAAAATGATAAGACACTGGCACTGGACTAGACACTACGTTGAGGAAACCTGCTGTTAGCATTACAAGGCAGTCATTTTTCTGAACTCCCTATAGTAAAGTAGATAGGAGACATAAATTACACGGAGACGAGAGTTGGAGAATTAAGTAAAAGAGATAAAATAGTCTTGGAAAGACCATGAGCGTGTCGCGCAGGGACATGGCATGAATTTGTTGAAGAAGAACTATCCATGATGAGCTGAAGGGTAGTGTCTTAGTGAATGAATGATATTTATACTCGTAAACAAGTCTCGGTTTTTCATAATTTAAAAAAAACTTTTTTTCTTCAGATTCTGTTGGGTGTGGTCCCTTGCATTTTGGTATATTCAGAAGTAACAGCTCAAATTCAGTGTCCAGTTAACTGCACGTGCACATCGAGGAATTCACAGTGCAGTTACATTATGTCCTCAATCTCAGGACCATTTCCGGACAACGTGGTAAATGTTACGATCAGTTTCTCGAACTTACGACTTGAGCCGAATATCTTTGGCACACACATGAGAAATATCGTAATAGAAAGAACCAACATTACAGAAATTGCCTCTTATACATTTGCCAATCTTCCTTCCTTAAAAAGCTTACGATTTAAAGGCGTTTTCATTCGGAGTATCAAACCATGCTCCTTCCTCGACATTCAAAGTCCTGCGGAAATCGAGTTCAGTGATTCTAAGATAGACAGATTCGAAGCTGGAGCCTTTTCAAATATGCCAGGTTTAGAGCGGATAAGTATTAGCCTTTCGACTTTGGATGATATTGATTCTCACGCCTTCTTCAACATTGGAGTTCGTGAGTTTCTTATAACCGATACCGACATCATAAATATGAACACATCATCCTTGAGCTCTATTTACAACGTGGAGAATTTTCAGTTCTCAATGGTGAGCATTGTCTCAGTCATGGCTGGTGCTTTCAGAAATATAAACAACATTCAGAATGTTAACATTGAGGGATGCACTTTCAAAGACCTGCATTGCAATGCTGTGATGGAGCTACGTGAGGCCACACCTGGAAACCATGACACTTTCGTCTTCTCTGATTCTCAGTTGGTTTGTAACTGCCTGATTTTTCCCATGCTGGACTACGCTCGAGAGCACAAAAACGCTATAAGTGACAACGTATTGTGTTTTGAGAACGCTACAGTGAAACAACCGCTGAAAAATTTCAAGATTCCCAAGTTATGCACTGAAGTAGACCAGTCGTGCACGTTTTTCGACCCTCCAACGCCAACATGTAAGACTTCCACGAACTTGTACACGACGTCTTCCAAAACTACTATCGACGTGTCTACAGCGTCTACTCAAATTTTCGACACTCCAACGCCAACATGTAAGACTTCCATGAACCTGTGCACGACGTCTTCCAAAACTACCATAGACTTGTCTACAGCGCATACTAAAACTGCTACGGACAAGTACACATCGTTTTCTACATCAACAATCGAGAATTTATCACCTGAATGTGCGCATGTAACTAAACACTTCGTATTCTTTATTGTTACCTTGCACATATTACTTAGCGCAGTAAGTTATCGTTTCCTTCCTGCATCATAAACAATTTTCAGCCTGTCACTGTAATAGAGATTAGAGTCACATAAATGTGTGTCATATTAAATAGAAAAGCAAAGCGTTCTTAGAAAAGAAAATATGCTTTTTGTTCATCCTGTCTGCGTTTCTTTAAAGTGTTCAACCATAGAAGCTTGTCCTAACATGTTGGTGTCGCATAGAGATTTATGATCAATAAATTTTCTATATTCTTTTCTTTTCTACCCGTGTCCTCTACTTTATTATCACCCTTTTATCCTTTTCCTGTGGGTTTTTTTCGCATTCGTTTGTTTGCGACAAAATATATTTTCCCATTCTGACTTTGCCGTTTCTTTTCTCATACTGGTAACGCATCGTATAGCATAATCGTGTCAGTTCCTGGACGAGACGAAATACTGTGAAATTCGTCTCGATAGACATGGGATGGCAGACATATCGTCTAACATTTTCATCTGACAGGATGACGGTTAAGTTTCTCGGTATTAGGTGTGAACGGTGCCCTCATGCATAAGCTCAGAAATGAGACAGGTTGTCGTAGAAGTTGTGAAGACGCACGTTTGGCAGTAACGGGCAACGTCTAAGTTAATGGGAAGTGTTAAGAGAGAGAGAGAGAGAGAGAAAGAGGAGAGGGGGGGGACAGGGGTTTTGGAAATAGCGCGCATCCTTTGTCTGTTTCGGATATCTTACCCAGAATTTTAGACTAGTCATTCATACTCCTAAATCTTCAGTAGACAGATCACTCGTGCTAGAAAATATCTTGTATATTGCAAAGTTCTGAGTTTCTTGGCAACATTTTGCCGAGTTCTAGACTACCATTATATTGAAGGATTCTAGTTCGTGGTATTAATCTGTAGTTCTGTGTGGAGGTAAATATAATATATCTAGTATTTTGTGAGTGATTTAAGTGTTAAATCGCCTATTATATTTCACTAGTTTTTTTTTGTGCAGAAGAAATTAATTTATAAGTCTGTTATATTCTCTAGTGACGTGTTTCAGTGGAAAGCAGAATAAATTATAATTTCTAGCTTAAACTCATGCAGCTATAAATAAATTTAATTTAACTGCTAAATACTCAATCGAGAATATTTTAAAACTAACTTATAACTGCACTGATTCATCATTGAGTATTAACGAAATACGTAGGTATTTCTAATTCATGATGATTGATTTTATGAATATATTTTATTACACGGGAATTTTAAACGATAAGACAAGCTCTACGCTTGCAGTTTATAATGTAAGTTATAACCGAGGAATAGTATGTATAAGTATTTTATATGTTCTTTTCTCTTTATTTTGTGAAAACTGGGGTAACCCAACTTCGCCAGCGTTTAAGTAAGGATGAGAAATATCTGTGAAGAACTAACATTCTTTTAATTAAAGACGTGTGGGTGTACAAAGTAAAACCTGTCTAGATTGCATTGGCATATAGAACGACAGAGTACCCAGTACATAAACTTTTTTTTAAGATTTAATGAAGTATCGGGGCCATCGAGCCTGATTTAATTCTTCCAGAGCAAAACCTCAAGTACATTTCAGCCCTTGTGGCAAGCAAAATATTAATATCAGTAACATTCCGACGGAATTTTGACTAGTGGTGGTGTGACCAAATAAAGTCCTTAACTGAGAGAAGGCACCGACCTAACATTCCTCATTACTAGAAAACTAAGCTATTGACACTGTGCTCGCTGGTAACGTTCGTGTCTGGACAATTTTAATGTGACAGAACCAGATATCCTAAAATAAATATAACCAAGAAGACGTTCCCTGAAGTAGTGAATTCAACCCGTCTTTTTGGAACTGGGGTTCTTTTGACCAAGACTACCATTGGAGAGTCTGTATGTGCATGTCCTAAAAATTGTGTTACCAGAAGTTGCTACCAAAGCTGTAAGTACGAATGAAAGCACGTGATCACGGCTGACTGAATAGAGTGAATGCAGGACTGAGTGATTCCTTTATTGTTGTTTTTTTTTCGTACGCCAGCTAATACTCGAGGCGAAATCTCAGGTTATTATTAATGTCTAACCTGACATTGATTTTACGTGAGTATCCCTTTTTTCTTGTACAGAGACAGTTGTCCCTCGCCATTCAGGCAGATACTCGCCGATTTTGGAGGTACCCATTAGAGCTGGGTCGGCTCAGGAGCCGCCAATCCCTGGTCGACGACATTTCTTCAAATGTTCTCGGCAGGTCTCGAGTTAATCCAGTCCAAATCCCGGTCGAAGAAAAATCCTCAAATGCCGTCGCCCGGGTTTGATCCTGGATCACCCGGTCGCCAGAGCGGTGTTGTAACCACTACGCTAGCGCGGCTCCCCTTTATTGTTGTATTTTGGCACCCATTTTGATGTCTTAAATTTCTTTATGCAAGTTTGTTTTGTTGCTAACAATATTTTTCCTTAGGATAGATCAGAGTATCGAAGTCTGTTCATACCTTTAAAGGGAAATCTTAGACTAAATCATATGTATCCGTGACTTTTTGGGGCTATCACTTTTCTTCTAACAGAACTGTGGGCTATACATCGAGGGAAAGGATCATACCAATGGGTCTATCATTCTTGTAGCAATTCATTGACTTTATGACTATTTGTATATGTTCGATGTAATTTTTATATGGTGTGATGGAAGTTTATTATGATAATTAAACTTCACATAAACTTATTCTAGTGTGTCGGTCAGTTCGTTCCCAATTATCTATATTTCCATTGTCATAGTTTCACGTATGTGTGTATATTGTAGTCACTTATGTGTGTGTGTATGGGAGGTATATATACTACTATATATTATATTAGATTTGTCTGACTAATCTAACTCTGTTGTAGATGATAGGCTGACTGAGAGAAGCTTCTCGAGTGTCAGAGACAGAATCTACTACATTTCCTCCACCCCACTCGTGAAATCTATTTCTATTTTTTTTTTTCACCTCCCACTGAGCTATCACTTATTTCTATGTCTATTCAGAAGGGACCAAACTAAGTCTTAATCACCTATCACAAATCTACGACAGTTGGCATGACGCTTTACTTCTTATTCGACATTACTTTCAAAAGAAAGCTATTTACAAGCCGGACAGATTTGTTTTTCTGACATATTTATTTTGTTGAGCATATTAGTTCGCATAAAACCGTATTTTGACATTTTAACTAACACGAGCGTCTTAACGCACATGATCTTAAATTTTATTTCTTACCATTTTTTCAATTAATCAGTTAAATCATATTTAAACACACGTCACTTACACTTTGTTTAAAAAAATGCAGTATTTGTTTTAACTTTGAATGTTTGTATATGGAAACGATGGAAACTAAAGACATTGTCAGCACTATGGACATGGTCTTTGGCTCTTTATAGCATTGTATCTGTTATACAAATATCATCTTCTGTTATAGGAAACAATCAAAAGAGTACGTCTTTGTCATTTTGGAAATAAAAGGACGATTCAGTGGTAGGATCATTCAGCGGTAGGATCATTCAGTGGTAGGATCATTCAGTGGTAGGATCATTCAGTGGTAGGATCATTCAAGCGACACCGAGTAGTACTAGTAATGAGTTGATGGATTACCGTAAGTTGAAAACTTCACACTGTGTAAAATGAAGACAGCATGTGTTCTATAAAGTGTGGACATTTTATTTAGCCAAATCAGACATGCGTATTTATATCTTGAGTACCTTAATATATCTTCTTACATAATAAAGCATGTTAATTTACTGTAAAATTAATAAATAAAATGCATGGTAAAGATGGAAGGAAAAACCATGCCAAGTACATGTGAATAAGATTAGAATTTTAACAATAAATTATTTGACTAGTAAATCTATCACAAAAGTTTCAGTGTGACTGGTAATGAAGCGATTTATTGATTGTGTGGAAAGCAATTAAAAAAAAAAAAGCACTGTATTTCGGACTAGTGGGCGAGTCTGCTCAAATGCAGGGTTTCTCAAGGCAAAATTTGAGAGATTGTCTTTTCTACGGTCTAGGAATCTGCTGCGGTCGGAAAATTAGCCCAACGGATTGTTGAAAGCTTGATAGTCAATCGTGGTGACTTGTTTTACAGTTCATCATTTTTGCATCGTGCCTTCGATGTTAGTTACGCGAATGTGGGTTTAAATACTTTGAAAACCATGATAGTAATAATTGAATCTCCCAAATGTTCATAGACGGGATAAGTCATGTCTAGAGTCCAAACAAACAATTTATTATACATTCTGTAGACATCGTACGTTGATCATGAATTACATCACAAATATAATTTAGAATCCTATGTTGAATTAGCTATCTTGCATATCAGTCCTTTGTCTCATACATCTGAATTACTGTAGGCAGAACGACATAACTATATGCACGCGTGGTTGATAAATTCAACGACCGACAGTGAGATTATGCGTCTGGCACTAGTATAACTAAAACGGACTGTTAATTCATCTCGACAAGGTTTAGTCAATTACTAACCTGTAACTTCATCTTTCTTCATCATAACAGTGGACTGACCCATGTCCATAACAAAATACAATATAACTGTGTGGCATTCCATGCCCGACACTATAA
Source organism: Oreohelix idahoensis (assembly GCA_024509875.1). Classification (NCBI taxonomy): domain Eukaryota; kingdom Metazoa; phylum Mollusca; class Gastropoda; order Stylommatophora; family Oreohelicidae; genus Oreohelix; species Oreohelix idahoensis. The sequence continues at coordinate 244,806 of JAMPIV010013845.1, read as the reverse complement.
GAATATAAAGACACGTCTTCTCCGTTTGACGGTCATTCGAGAAAGGGTCCCGTCTCTTGGTCACGGTGCGTGACTACCAACGCTGAAACGTCACAGCGTTCACTAGGCTAATAATACTTTTACATTACATTAAACGTTGTAACCCCTAAAATCGCATGCTGCTAACCTCTAGCAGACAATGCCAATTAATCTACCGTAACCATTCCCTGTCCACCTGGGAAGAAAAAAATCTATTAGATAGATTTTTTTTTCAAAAACCTATCTGAATGAATATCAAAAAATTTAACAATATCAAAAAATTTAACAAAAATGCGGCATATGGCCTACGATGTTCTGTCTAGAACAGTGTCGTGGTCATGTCGACTTACTAACAGTCATCTAATATATTAATGATCATATTATACATAAATGTTATACATAAATTTTATATGAACTAAAAGAGAATGGCTAATGTTGATATATAATTAAATAATTAATTAACTTAAAATATGTCGCAATGAAATGTCACGTCAGACTAATCTAAAGAGTTAAAATTAAACTAATTAAGTATATTGAGTGTGTAATAAGAATAAAGTTGTTATTAACTTTTCCTCTGTTGAAGATCAGCGAGCCTGTTCCGTCATTGACTGCTAGACTGACTTCTGGTAGAATGTGTCCGCAGTTCAGAACTGTCTCTTTTGCCTTCTGAAATATAAGATTACATTCTGGGCAACTATTTGCCACGTTATAATTCATTGCATAACATGTAGATGAAGACTGTATTTTGTTATTAGTAGGTGAACTCTGAACCCCAGGGGTTGTAGCAGTAGTAACGGCTGCCCCTGTATTTTGATTATAATTTGTCGATCTACGAGAATGAGAACGATGACGAGAATAATCAGTTGAATTATCCCGTTGTCCCCTATTGTAACTGTTATCTCGATGTCTCGAGTTATAATTATCGCTGTTGTTCCAATTGTTACCATTATTATAATTATATGACCGATTATAACTTGAGTTACGTGGATTATTGTTATATCTGGACTGAGGTGAATAATTTCTATTTTGTGTTCTTCCTCTATTAAAGTTATTGTTAAAACTATTACGTCCCTTATGAAAATTAATGTCACAGTTTCCTTTGAACCTACCTCTGTCTACACTGTGTGTTCTTGGTTTGTTATTATTATGATATGCCATATTGGAGGCTACAGGAAGAGGTTCTCTTATCAACGAGCCAGAAATGTTAGCATTCGGATGAGCGGTGCAGTAATTTAATGAAATTTTTTCTAACTCATCAATAGTTTCTGGTTTACGTTCTTGCAGATAAGCAAAGAACGGTGGGCTGACAGAAGATAATACTTTATCCCTCAATAACAAATCGACTAACTTGTCGTAAGATTTGTTGACACCTGCCAGTTCAACCCATCTGTTAAAAGTATTGCGTATGTTAGCAATAAACCCTGTAAAGTCTTTATTATTATCTGGCAACAAACTTTTGAAACGTAATCTACATGCCTCTTCGTTCAAGTGGAACCGACGCAATAACAAAGTCTTAATGGCCTCATAGTCAGTGGATAATGTCGGATCAATATTTTGTGCTGCACTTGCAGGTTCGCCATCAAGAAATTCCTTGAGTTTAAGTGCCCATGCAGTTTTGTCAAGGTTATTGACCTTGCATATATCCTCAAAGCGCGCCAGCCATGATGACAAATCGTCAACGTGTAACTTGAACGGTGGTAGCTTAAAGTAATAATTGCCCTTAAGTCGGTTGGATGAAGATCCAGATTGAGCATTATCATCTTGGCTTGCTGCAGCACTCTGCGAATGAAGTTTTGCTGTTTCCAATTTAAGCCGTTGCAATTCCATTTCTTGCTGCAGTATGATTTCCTGTCGTTTCAATTTATTCTCTTCTTCAATCCGTAGGATTTCATCTCTTGCCACCTTTCTTTCTTCTTCTTGTCTTAATTCTTCTTTCTCTGCCTTAGCAATAGCTTTCTTTTCAGCCTCTTTTCTTTCAAGTTCTTCCATCTCTGCCTTAGCAATAGCTTTCTTTTCAGACTCTTTTCTTTCAAGTTCTTCCATCTCTGCCTTATATTTTGCAAGTTGTTGTTCCGCATATTCACGTAGTTCTGATCCTTTCAAATTAAAGTCCTTCCCATTTTTAATAAAATAGTCTAAGTTAAGCATCTTGACGTTAATTTATTTAAGTACTCAATCACTTATGTCTAGTAATCACCAATAAAGTCTATGTAGATATTTGTAATTACTCAACGAATGAATAATCACTACAAGAAATTGCAATATTCCTGTACTGTTATTTATAAGTTCCACAAATCTATAATATTTTGTAAAAATATTATATATAACCACTAATATCTATCATAAATAGTTATGATAGTTAGTTATCTAAGGTTCTGAAATTATATCATGCACTTAATATTAGTATTCAATAATTATGGGTATTGTACCTAAATAATTAGGTTATTTAATCTTAATAGTTACTAAGTTCACACTGTAGTACTGAGAAAGTGTACTAATTAACATTTAATATGTCTTAATATGTTATAAATTTATAATAATTAATTATTGTATATTATGTCATAATCATGAGCTATAAAGTGCATTGCCCATTTCTTGGACCACCACTGCAAATTGGTGCAAAGTCCCTAATTCCTCCTTAAAACTCATAAAAATTTAATCATATTAATCTACACTCTTATTAATGAATAAATTATAGTATTAATATTATCTTATAAATGGATGAAATGAAGACAAACAACACAATTTGTTAACCAAGGATTACAGAACAGTATTACCATACGACAAAGACATTTTCACAATAAAAATGCATTTATAACTAAGTTGACTAGACCGGAAGTGAGAGATCAAAGAATGAACTGAATAGAAAATTAACCTGCGTACACAAAAATTAGTGACGTATACATGGACTCATTAACGGTTGTACAAATATATAAACGAAATAATAGTCAGATCAGAAAAACACGATAGATTACAAACATTGTTACAGAACTGAATAAAAATTAGAACTAAATACACTAGAATACCCCAGTTATAACACGACTAGACACCTAACATGCATGGTCAATTAATTGCAAATACGAACGAACAAAAGTCATCGGAAAGCCATCGATGGGTTCTTCGTAAAAATGCAATTAACTAACGGCCTTAAGAACAATTAAAATCAGTTCGTGGCATCCAAGGAGCCATAGAATTGATTTCAATCCGCCGCCCATCCATACCCACAAATAAGGGACAACATCAACGGAAAGAACAGATATAACATAGATATATAACAAATAGAGTGGACATGCCTGCACAGAGAAATGGACTTAGTATTGTGCTATATGAATGACAACCGTCCTAAGTCTAGACTTATCTTTAAAAGGCACCGGCGATGTCAAGTTCATCAACGGACTAGATTCATGCCTAGTACTGTTTGCTCCTTGTTGGCTGATAACCGTATTCCATCGTCTGGTCTTCTTGATCATGTAAATCTTCATCAAACCTGGAATGCGCAGACGGTTGTACTTTCGAAGCGCGGCATCTACGCATGATGTAGTGACGACAGATTGGCATTTCGTAGTCATGCGTTTAACGTCATATTTATGCAAATAATGTGACTTTCTTGTAATCGTAAACAGTTTGTGAAAGTATGTAAACAAGAAAAATTTTCCTTTTTCTTTCGATCCCCAGCGATGGCCAACCAATTCTGCTGCGGTCGGAAAATTAGCCCAACGGATTGTTGAAAGCTTGATAGTCAATCGTGGTGACTTGTTTTACAGTTCATCATTTTTGCATCGTGCCTTCGATGTTAGTTACGCGAATGTGGGTTTAAATACTTTGAAAACCATGATAGTAATAATTGAATCTCCCAAATGTTCATAGACGGGATAAGTCATGTCTAGAGTCCAAACAAACAATTTATTATACATTCTGTAGACATCGTACGTTGATCATGAATTACATCACAAATATAATTTAGAATCCTATGTTGAATTAGCTATCTTGCATATCAGTCCTTTGTCTCATACATCTGAATTACTGTAGGCAGAACGACATAACTATATGCACGCGTGGTTGATAAATTCAACGACCGACAGTGAGATTATGCGTCTGGCACTAGTATAACTAAAACGGACTGTTAATTCATCTCGACAAGGTTTAGTCAATTACTAACCTGTAACTTCATCTTTCTTCGTCATAACAGTGGACTGACCCATGTCCATAACAAAATACAATATAACTGTGTGGCATTCCATGCCCGACACTATAAGAATATAAAGACACGTCTTCTCCGTTTGACGGTCATTCGAGAAAGGGTCCCGTCTCTTGGTCACGGTGCGTGACTACCAACGCTGAAACGTCACAGCGTTCACTAGGCTAATAATACTTTTACATTACATTAAACGTTGTAACCCCTAAAATCGCATGCTGCTAACCTCTAGCAGACAATGCCAATTAATCTACCGTAACAGAATCCCTAAGTATGAACTCTGGTCTCATGGCATATGTAAAATGCAGAGACACTATCACTAGCGTTTAATACTTTAAAAAATGTAAAACACAATGAGAATGTAATCATGTAGTATTACAGCAGGTAGTAGAAAACTACATCAAAGAAGAAGTGTCCACACTCATCTGCAACTTGTTTCCCTAAAGTTAGACTGAGGGAAAGGCGACTACTAGAACGCATATATAAGACACATAAAACAACTATTTCGATTATGAAACATGTATTGATTCGCATGACAACAAAAAAAAACCCATCATAAACCAGTTGTCATATCAATGCAATAGTATCATTGACAGTGCTAGCAAATTATCCAAGAAACGAACGAACTTTTATTTTCAAAGGGTTAAGAATTGGGCGCGCAGGCCCCAGTCCAACATTCTGCCCTTACCTACTCCTCTGTCTCTGTCACTTTCTCTCTCTCTCTCTCTCCATCTCTCATTTTGCATACTGTATCCTTTCATTCCCACATTTCGGACGAGCTACTACAATGTCAAATAGGGATCCATTTCAGACTTATTTATTTCTTCCGACGCTTTTTCACGACACTTCCATTATTCTATTCGTCTAGATACCGTCTAGATACCGTCTAGATACCGTCTAGATACCGTAGCCTTTATAAGCCTTTGCCGATCTTATAGCAAATTGAAACCATCAAGTGCAAAAGACAATAGGGTATGTGAATATAACAGAAAACTGAAAATAAAATAACATTAAATACCCTAATTATAACCGACTGTTAGACTGAACAGGGTAGACCAAGATGGTGGACGAGCAGAGGCAATACAGTCAGCTGTTACTAGCCCTCTCTCCACTCATCACCTTTAAAAAAAAAAAAAAAATAACATTGGATTATTTTAGCAGGACTTGTTATTTTGTTATTACATTTTCTCCTTTTGATTTTCGTTAATTGTTGAATTTCTTGTATTGATATTTTTTTTCTTCTTCCGGTTTTGTATTTTCTTGCTTTATTTATGGTCGTTTTCCGCGCATCACCTGTGTCGTTAACGTTTCCTACAGTTTGTATTGCCTTTCCTAACTGTGTTTCTCATCATGTTACGTGTTTGAAGTGTGTACAGTATTTAGTTTGATCTGTCTATATGTCTTGTCTGTATCTGTGGTTGACGAAGGGTAAACACTGAAACGTCCTATGTTTCCTTATACCGTTAATTTGTAAAACTGATTCCATACAATTTTTTAAAAATGTATATATTCATTCACATATGCTACTTTAAGCATTAATTTAAAGTCATGCAACATTATAAAGGTAATATAACAGTATACATTTATACAAGGGGATTGACATAAGTCTTGGGCCTGACCATGAAGGAGTCACAGGAGGAAGATGAAACTTGGCACATTTAAAGTTCATTATATTTGCACTGAATGTGGGAAGTATGCATTTGTTTCTTCAATGGGTTTTAACGCTACGGTGCACGGCGCAATGTACCCTACTGACCGGATCTGCTGCTCCAAAGATTTGACAAAACAATGGAAAAGAAGGAGGCCAAAGCTGTGATAAAATTTCTGATGTTTCAGGGAAAAACACCTACAGAAATACACAGAGAGATGGAACCAGTGTTTCGTGATTCTTGTCCTTCATATACTTCGGTAAAAAACTGGTGTCAACAGTTAAAGTGCGGCCGCTCAAATGTTGCTGATCTGCCAAGATCTGGTAGACCAGCCTCAGAGTGCAACGATGAAAATGCAACAAGCGTGAAGAAAATCATTGATCAGGATCGAAAAATGACAATTGTGGAGATAGCTAGTAGAGTAAAACTAAATGAAAGAACAGTTTATATAATTTTACACAACAGACTGAACATGAGAAAAGTGTGTGCACGCTGGGTTCCGCGACTGTTGACACGTGTGAACAGAAGCAAACGAGGGTAAATTGCTGTCAACAGTTGCTCAAAAAGTGACAGTCAAAAAATTTTTTGGAGACTTGGGTACACCATTATGACCCCGAATCCAAAATTGCCAGCATGCAATGGAAAACCCCAAACTCCCCAACACCTGTCAAGCCGAGGGTGCAGAAATCTGCAGGAAAAGTGATGCTGACTTTTTTTTGGGACGGCAAAGGTGTCCTTTTGAAAGATTATCTGCCTCATGGCAACACAGTTAATGGACAGTACTATGCAGATCTTCTCACCAAACTAAGAAAGATTGTGACCAGGAAACGAGGGATAACGCTCACTCAAAATCTTCCTTTGCTTCAAGACAACGCGCCCTCTCACAAAGCACGGCTTGCGCAGCTAGCAGCCAACGATTTGAATATTGAAATTCTTCCACACCCACCATATTCTCCAGATTTGGCTCCATCAGACTTTTTTCTATTCCCAAATCTTAAAAAACAGCTAAAAGGAAATCATTTTGACAGCGATGAAGAAGTTATACTGGCATGTGATGACTGGTTTAGTTTGAAAAATAGGGTGTTCTACTCCCAAGGTCTTTTCAAGGTCAAGCAGAGATGGCAGAAGTGTGTCAATTCAGACGGTGGCTATATTGAAAAGGAATAAACACTATACAAAATTTCAGCTCTCTGTGACATGTCCTTCATGGTCAGTCCCAAGACTTATGTCAATCCCCTTGTATTATCCCATCAAAATTAAGTATGTGTAAAAAAAAACAAAAAAACAAAGAAAAGAAAGCAAAGAAAGAAAAAAACGAACAAAAGGAGGAGAAAAAAAAAAGAAAAAAAAGAGATGCCAGGAACAAAAGAAAAGGAGACCTGCTCCCTCAGGCACATCGAGAAAAGCGACTAAGCGATTAGGTGAGGTTAGGAAGCTCATTGTGCATGGGATTAGGTGAGGTTAGGAACCTCATTGTGCATGAGATTAGGTGAGGTTAGGAACCTCATTGTGCATGGGATTAGGTGAGGTTAGGAACCTCATTGTGCATTAGTTTAAGAACCTCATTGTGCATGAGATTAGGTGAGGTTAGGAACCTCATTGTCCATGAGATTAGGTGAGGTTAGGAACCTCATTGTGCATGGGATTAGGTGAGGTTAGGAACCTCATTGTGCATTAGTTTAAGAACCTCATTGTGCATGAGATTAGGTGAGGTTAGGAACCTCATTGTGCATGAGGTTAGGAAGCTCATTGTGCATGGGATTAGGTGTGGTTAGGAACCTCATTGTGCATTAGTTTAAGAACCTCATTGTGCATGAGGTTAAGTGAAGTTAGGAACCTCATTGTGCATGAGGTTAGGTGAGGTTAGGAACCTCATTGTGCATGAGGTTAGGTGAGGTTAGGAACCTCATTGTGCATGAGGTTAGGTGAGGTTAGGAACCTCATTGTGCATGAGGTTAGGAACCTCATTGTCCATGAGATTAGGTGAGGTTAGGAACCTCATTGTGCATGAGGTTAGGAACCTCATTGAGCATGAGGTTAGGTGAGGTTAAGAACCTCATTGTGCATTAGTTTAAGAACCTCATTGTGCATGAGGTTAAGTGAAGTTAGGAACCTCATTGTGCATGAGGTTAGGTGAGGTTAGGAACCTCATTGTGCATGAGGTTAGGTGAGGTTAGGAACCTCATTGAGCATGAGGTTAGGTGAGGTTAGGAACCTCATTGTGCATGAGGTTAGGTGAGGTTAGGAACCTCATTGTGCATTAGTTTAAGAACCTCATTGTGCACGAGGTTAAGTGAAGTTAGGAACCTCATTGTGCATGAGGTTAGGTGAGGTTAAGAACCTCATTGTGCATGAGGTTAGGTGAGGTTAGGAACCTCATTGTGCATGAGGTTAGGTGAGGTTAGGAACCTCATTGTGCATGAGGTTAGGTGAGGTTAGGAACCTCATTGTGCATGAGGTTAGGTGAGGTTAGGAACCTCATTGTGCATGAGGTTAGGTGAGGTTAGGAACCTCATTGTGCATGAGGTTAGGTGAGGTTAGGAACCTCATTGTGCATGAGCTTAGGTGAGGTTAGGAACCTCATCATGTAAAACAATTTCCTACAGAGATCACCACTGCAAAAAGAACATAAATGCTTTGGTGCAGAGCCGGGGGGGGGGGGGGGGGGCTAGACTCAGTGGTGGCTCCGTGCTACATTACGAGCAAATGGAGAACAGAAGAAGTGGAATAGAAATTGTAAAAGAAAAAAAAAATTGAGACTTTCTTGAACAACAACGTTCAGGTCCCTCTACTTGACCAGGACTTTGAAGCACAATTAATTCTCACAATGGTTCTTCACGTCATTAGTAGAGAACAAAATATGAGTAAATCAATAAACTTAAAAGGAACATCGTTTCCCCACGGCAGTCATCATTTTGCAGCACGTGACAAAAAAAATAAAGAAAAACCTCCAAACAGATGTTTCTCACTATCCAAAGACATTCTTAAAAAAGAAAATAATATTACACAGAATAAACCAGCTCATCGTATGTAGCTATATTATTCCATTATTTTACATCAACCACATATATTCGGAGCCGCGGTGGCGCAGTGGTTAGTGCACTGGCTTCCTAACTCGGTGGTCCGTGGTTCGATCCCCAGTTGAGGTGGGATTTTTAGACCGCAAACGGCTCCGGGGTCGACCCAGCCTCATGAATTTGGTACCAGAGCAACTCCGGGAAGGTTAAGGCGGCCGGCGTGATGCTGACCACATTACCCTTAGTGTGCCGATAGTCAAGAAAATATGGGCCTAACAGCATATTCCCAATACGCCTCGATGGGCGTGTAACGGGATCCTTTACCTTTATTTTTACATAATATATTCATCATTTTTGCTTGCCTATACACCACATGATAAATAACACTTGAATGAGTCATAGTCAAAAGTTAAGACATGGGCACGTGTTTTTTTTTTTTTTTTAGTTGCTCGGAATATTGTCTCCACAAGAAGGAAGTACTTTCAAAGCTAGTCAAGAATACTATCTCTGTCAGCAGAGAATATTGTCCCAGCTGGGTGGAAAAACTGTCACAGCTAGCTGAGAATACAGTCTCCGTCAGCTGGGAATGTTGACTCCGCTGGGTTGAAAATGCTGTTACAGCTAGCTGAGAATACTATCTCCGTCAACTGGGAATGTTGACTCCGCTGGGTGGAGCCACTTTTACAGCTAACTGTGAAGACTTTCCCCGTTAGCTGATAATGTTGTCTTCACTAGATGGAAATATTGCCTCTGCTTATTCAGAATATTATCTTTATTAGTGGGTATATTATCTCAGCGACATGAAAATATTATCTTCTGTAAATTTGGATTGCCCCGTGTAGCTCACAAGGAGGTCTGTGAAGGGACCGAGCAAGAAAAGGACTACTGTACCCTTAAACATGTCGTACAAGGCGACTAATATAAGATTGGCAACATCATCATGTAAAACTAATAGCTACAGAAATCACCGTTACAAGAGCATGCGATTGATTTGCCCAGGCTTCCTGCAAGGGAATCGGCTGCAGTGGTAGAACCGTGCTCCGTATGGAACACAAAGGACAATGAGGATAAGTTTAGATTGCTTTGGTGCAGATCTTCTGAGTTTCATCTTTATTTTTGCTAGCTGGAAATGTTGACCTGTTCCTCTAAATAATTGTGCGTCATATAATGATGGTCTAAAATTCTTTACGTACGTATGATCAATCTGATTTATTTATTTTTTTGTCCCGTAGTCTACCGATAACCATACATCGTTTTGTATTTGTACTTTTTTTTTTTTGGGGGGGGGGGGGGGGGGGGAATATTGGAAATCGTTGTTGGCATGAATTTGTTGATGGCCCATGCTTTACGTGAACAGGGTCGGATTAATCTAAAAAGGGCCTCTAGGCTTTTTGGTGTTTGTACCCCCCTTTTTTTTCACCAAATAAGCAATAATTTTAATTTTTTGTTTTTCAAACCCCTTAGCATGGTGAAGGTATATACTAGTATTGTTAATAGAGCGGTATGTTAGTTTGTTAGCTTTGCTTACCTCTTTTATTAGTAATTATTTTTTCTATTAAGGTTTATTAGTAAATTGTTCATGCGCCCCGTTATGATTTTGCCCGGGGTGCGTGTTAAGGTATGTCCGCCCGTTCTTTTACTTCAGTGTATTAAAAGGTTTTTGTATGCAACTGATATATGTATCTAATCACTCTTCCAAGATTTGACTATGTAAGTGTTAGATCACTGGCATACAAGAAAAGTGTCACGCGAATGTTTTATTCGTGAGTATGCAAAACAGCACTATATCGTCCCATGTATAATTTCTGCAGTGTTCCCTCACAAGAGATAGATGAAGTTATCATGCTCGGAGATTTTAATGCCAGAGTTGGAAATGACCATGCTAGATGGGGTGGAGTTATCGGAAGATATGGAGAAGATACTCTCAATGACAATGGAAAGCGACTCCTTAGATTCTGCAGTGAGCAGAATCTGATCATTACAAACACAAAGTTCCCCCATAAGCGCATGCATGCATACACTAGATGTGAACCAACCAAGAATGAGAAGTCAGTGATCGACTATGCCATTGTTAGGAGAAGCTCATTCAAATATGTCCGGGATGCTAGAGTCTGGAGGGGGCCAGAGATTGGAAGTGATCACTACCTGCTAACAATCAAAAGAACAACTGAAAGAGTTGCTCAGCCTAGGAACTGCCCAACCTCACGCAAGAAACCAAGTGAACGAACGGGAGAAATGAGCATCAGGACCTACAAGCTGAGAGAGCCAGAAATTAAGACCAGATATCAGGGGCTTATTGCTGCAGCGGTGAGCAACACAGAAGAACGACCTGATGACTTGGAAACCCTCTGGATTAAATTCAAGGATATCGTAAAGACCGCTTCTGCAGAAGCATGCAGTGAAGTCCGACTTGGGAACAAGAGAAAGAGGACACCTTGGTGGACAGAGGAAGTCAAAGAGAAAATAAGAGAGAAGAAAATGGCATGGAAACAATACTTCATCATCATCATCAGTTGCCATCTCCACAACGGAGGTTGGCTGTAATGGATCTCCAACGTCTTCTGTCTCTTGTCTTGGTGGTACACTCTGATAGACTCTTTCCCGTCCATCTCTTGATGTTATCTTCCCACTTATAGCGCTGTCTTCCCCTTGCACGTTTACCTTCAACTCTCCCTTCTGTTATGGTCTTCTGCAAGGTGTTATGCCTTTTTATGTGGCCAAAGTATTTTAGCTGCCGAACTTTGACCTCTCTCATTAGTTCTCTTTTCATACCTAGATTTTCTAGGACCTCCTTATTTGTTTTCATCTCTTTCCATGAGATACGCCCCATTCTTCTATATATCCACATTTCAAGAGCCTCAATTCTTTCTTCCAAATGCTTATTCATCGTCCATGTTTCTGCACCATACAGAAATGCAGAATATATATAACACTTTATGATTCTCAGTTTTAATTTATGAGATAACTGTTTGGATGTCAGTATATGTTTCACGTTGTTGAATGTAGCTTTGGCCATTCCTATTCTCTTCTTGATTTCTGTTTCACATCTGCCATCTTCTGTTATTATATGACCAAGATATACGTAGCTCTTGACTTGTTCCAGGATTTTCCCATTTACGCTTATCTTTAATGTGGGTTTATCGTCTGTTTTGCTAATTATCATAGTTTTAGTTTTCTCAATATTAATGTCGAGTCCATATTCATGACTTATACTGTTCACTTGCTTCACTAGTTCTTGTAACTCCTGTTCGCTTTCAGCTAACAACACGGTATCATCTGCATATCTAAGGTTGTTTATTGATCTTCCACTGATGTTCAGTCCTGGTATTTCCTGTATCTGTTTGAAAATTTTTTCGGTGTATAAATTAAATAGGCAGGGGGACAGCACACAACCTTGTCTGACACCTCTTTTTATGTCTATGTATGGTGAATAATTCCTTCCCGATCTTACTGTGGCAGTTTGCTCCCAATAAAGGTTACTGAGTATTCTTATATCTTTTCCATCAATACCTATGTCTTTGAGGCATTCAATTATTTTCTCATGATGGATTCTGTCAAAAGCCTTCTTATAGTCAATGAAGCACATATACATACTTTTTTGGACCTCTGTATATTTTTCTGCTAATCTTCTTAGGCAAAATATTGCCTCTCTTGTTCCACTGTTCCGTCTAAAACCAAACTGTTCTTCTTGGATTTCGCTGTCTACTTTACTTTTTATTCTTTCCTGTATGATTTTGAGCAGTATCTTAATTGCATGACTCATCAGGCTGATTGTTCTGAAGTCTGAACATTCTGTTGCATTTGGTTTTTTGGGCAATGTTATAAAAACTGATGTCTTCATGTCGTGTGGTAAATATCCTGTATTGTATATATCATTGCATATTTCTGTGATTGTATCTATACCAAAGCTCTCCAGAGCTTCTATCATTTCAATGTTTATGTTATCCATGCCTGCTGATCTTCCTTTTTGTATCATATGAATGGCATTCTCTACTTCTGATCTGAGAATGTGTGGGCCTTCATTAGAATCTGGTGATGGTTTTTTACCTCTGTTGTCCTCGAATAGTTCTTTTACGTATTCTGCCCATCTGTTTGATATGTCTTTCTCATCAAGTAATATTACACCATTTTTGTTCTTGATACAGCTTCCTCCTTGTGCAAACCGCGACCGATTTGATAATTTCTTTATTTCTTCATGCATATCTCTTGTCATGTGCTTCGCTTCCAAGTCTTCTATTTCCTTACATTTTGTTTCTATCCACCGTTCTTTTGCTTCTCTACACATAGTACGTATGTCATTGTCTATTGTTTTATATTCTGGAGTATTTTTTGCTTTCTTTCTTTCTGCCATTTTATTCAAGATGTCATCTGTCATCCAAATTTGATTTTTCTTAGACTCCTTTTTAGGTAAATTTGCATTTGCTGATTGTATGCTTGTTTTTAAGCATTCCCATTTTGCGGTTGCTTTTTCTTCTGGGTTTTCTCTTCTATACTGCTCCATGCTTTCTGTCAATAACTGTTGGTATTTATTTTTGACTTCGATTAAATATTTCTGTTTTATATCTGGTTGTTTCAGCGCTGATATTTCTATCTGGGGTTCCTCCTGTCTTCTGTTTCCTGCTCTTTTCAGCTTTATATTTACTTTGATGACAACTGGATTGTGATCTGAATTTATGTCGGCGCCAGGATGTGTCTTTGCACTTGTGACACTGTTCTTAAATCTATGTTTTATCATGATATAGTCGATTTGATTTCGTGTTACATCTCCTGGGCTTTTCCATGTGTATAATTTTCTTGGGTGATGTTCAAAAAAGGTGTTACATATGACCAGCTGGTTTTCTTCACAGAACTGGATAAGTCTGTCTCCTCTATCATTTCTTGTCCCTAATCCATACTGTCCTACTATTTTCTTGTATTTTCCTTTTCCTACTTTTGCATTCATATCACCCATTACTATCAACACATCTGTAGATTTGACTGGTTTAAGTGTGTGTTGTAGCTCTTCATAGTATTCTTCTATTTCTTCCTCGCTGTAATCTTTAGTTGGTGCATAAGATTGTAAGACTTAGGAGCTAAAAACACAACAGGACACATGGAAAATATAAAGAATATGTGATACTCAGAACAGAAGTAAAGAACAAGGTGCTAGCAGCAAAACAGAAGTCCTGGGAAGAATTTGGAGAAAAGCTTGAAAAAGATGCACAAGAAAACCAGAAATTGTTCTATAAGACCCTAAAGACCCCGAGAAAGGAAAAACAGTGCCCTCTCAAATTTATAAAGGACAAGCAAGGCAAATTGCTTACTGCCCCGAAGGAAGTAATGGAAAGATGGAAAGAATATTTCTCAGAACTCCTGGATGGTGAGCATGGTGAAGCATCAGAAATGATAACCACTAGCACAGAAGAGAAAATCAATGATGGTGAAGATGACATAAAGATGGAAGAACTGAAGGCAGCACTGGAGAAAATCAGTCTAACCAGCTGTAAAAGGGTACCTGACTCTGATAGGGACTTGAAAGCTGATGATGATGAGGATGATGACTAGCAATTCCCTAGACTTAAGGGTCTTTTATATTTGGACATGCTCCCTAGTATAACAGACTAGGTTGAACGGGACGCGCCTTGCTAAAACGAGATAAAACCTTAAAAAAAAAACATTCGAGGACGGGGTGGGTAAGAGATTTGTGACGTCCCGTAAGGGGGTGGCAAAAATGTGACAACTCCACGGCCTAGACATTGCGATTGGATTTGCCGATTTTTCGCGGTACTTTTTCTTACATTTTTTTTCTTACATTTTTTTTTCTTAAATTCTGTGTCTTGGCGCGGCTTTCGAGCGGCAAATCTTATCGTGCCATTTGTCATTTGATAGCTATGTCCAGAGACGTGGAAGATGAATTTCCTGGAGGTGTCAGATTTTACACGTAACAAAGAGAACTGTGTGAAGTTTTTGCAGAATCGGGGCATTCTACACACCGTCTGACTGTGTGCTAACAATCACCAGATGAGTTTGTCCTTGACAGTTCGCCAAGATCGTTAGAGATGACACATATGTAAGCAGGATATACCTCTGCGTTCTGGCACATGGTTACAGGGCGCACGACTTTCCTTCAGGCAGATTATTCTGTTCATTTACTGTTGGAGTAAAGAGATGACTAGCATTGATTTCTGTAAATCAGAGCTAGGAATTGCCAATCAAGCTGCCATTAAATGGAACAGCAACCTCCGTGAGGTTTGTGCAAATGTACTAATTGCAAATCCCGCTGTAATTGGCGGGCTCAATACAACGGTAGAGATTGATGAAAGTGTTTTCACACGCAGAAAAAATAATGTCGGTCGTGTATTTCCACAGCAGTGGGTATTTGGTGGCTTATGTCGTGAAACAAGTGAGTGTTTCATGGTTCCAGTGCCCGACCGCTCAGCGGCTACACTTATGCCCCTTATCATAGCCAACATTCGTCCTGGTACGACAGTTGTGTCTCATCAATGGCGCGCATACAGTACCATTCAGAATTTGTCAGGTTTAACTCACCAAACGGTGAATCATTCTGCAAATTTTGTCGACCCAAATACAGGGGCAAATACTCAACGAATAGAGAGGTTGTGGAAATCTGCTAAAGAACGCAACAAACGTCAGAACGGAACACACAGACACATGTTAGATTCCTACATGTGTGAATTTTTGTGGCGACATCGGAATAAAGTTCGTCAGTCAGACCCGTTCGACAATATCCTGCTTGACATTGCAGACTTTTGGCCTCCTCTGTAAATTATGCAGCTACAAACGAACATGTGTATGTCCTGATATATGCCAAGCTTCAGCGATCCTTGGTGATCTGTTCCCCTCACGGTCCTTTTCAGGGCCCACAAAACCCACAAAACTGCACCTACCACGGTCCTTTTCAGGTCCCACAAAACTGCACCTACCACGGTCCTTTTCAGGGCCTACAAAACCCACAAAACTGCACCTACCACGGTCCTTTTCAGGGCCCACAAAACCCACAAAACTGCACCTACCACGGTCCTTTTCAGGGCCTACAAAACCCACAAAACTGCACCTACCACGGTCCTTTTCAGGGCTCACAAAACCCACAAAACTGCACCTACCACGGTCCTTTTCAGGGCCCACAAAACCCACAAAACTGCACCTACCACGGTCCTTGTCAGGGCCCACAAAACTGCACCACGGTCCTGTTTAGGGCCCACAAAACCAACAAAACTGTACCCTGGCAAGAAATCCTTTATTTGTTTTCACCGCTGGGTGTGGAGGGCTGGGTGGAGAGGGCTGGGTGGGGAGTTGGTCCCCTCCTTCACTATGCACTGATCCTTGTCAAATATTTACATAATCAGAGCCGGATTAACGTAGTAGCAAAAGTAGCATATGCTACGAGCCCCACCTTTTAGGGCCCCGCGCCAATAAATATGTACATCATTTTTTGGTCATCTTCTAATACGAGCGTTAAGCCAATGATCTTGTGATGTATGCCATCTTTAGCGCCTTTTCATTTGATGTCACGAAATTGTGAGAGAAAGAGCATAACAGGGTGACTTAGTTTGACTCTTTATTACTTTTATCTGAACTGTTTGCGGACAGAAGCAGTCATTTTCTTTGGATTTGTTGAAAGCCTGTACACCTTCTTTTCTGCTTCTACCTACCGGTGAGGTCTCCTTTCTACTGCATTATGTGCTAGTGGTACTCATAATAAGTCCCATTTGCCCTTTGTGAAAAGACTCAGATACCAGGTGGTCCGCTTGGGCAGATGCAACAAAAGCACTTTTACACAGCTTTTCTGCAATAAAACAAGTCTTGGATGATATTTCAGATAACAATGATCAGAAGGCAGAGTGTCGTCAACAGGCTCGTTGTCTACTTTCAACCATGATGAAGTTAGAAACTGGAATAATGATCATGCTGTGGCATCAAGTATTACACCGTTTTCAAATGACCAGTGCTTCTTTGCAATCTTCTGACCAAGATTTGAACACAGCTTGTGCACTCTATGAATCCCTGCGGGGGTATATTCAAGCTATGCGGTTTACTTTTGCAGACATAGAGCAAAAGGCCAAGGATGTGACTGAGTGTGAACATTATCAAGAACAAACTCGAAGAAAACACAAACGAAATCGAGAGTATGATGATTTCAGTGGTTCCAGCACAATTGATGAATCTCAAACGCCTTCTCAGCATTTTAAAAGCCGAACATTTCTTGTCCTTATTGATAGCTTGCTCTCTACCTTGTCAAAACGCCAGAAAGCTTATCAAAAGTTGAATGATGTATTTGGATTCCTTCGTCAGTCACAGTCGTTTACAAAATACATAGAGAAACATTATCCAAGGAACACCTGGACCCATGCATACACAGATGGATCAGAAACAAATGCAACAGAAAATGGAGGTGGGGGTGTCTTTCTGACCTTAAGCACTGGTGCAGAAAAAAGGCTGTCAGTGGCGACAGGACGATTCTCCAGCAACTTCAGAGCAGAGGCAGAGGCCTTGAAAACTGCAGCAGAGCTTATATTGACAGAAGAAAGGGCAGAGAGATAAATTGCTTTCTTTACTGATGCACAGTCAGTAATTGCGGCATTGAAAAGCCAAAATAATACAGACCTGGATGATCTCAGAGTAGTGCTATAACCAGCTCCCCTCCTGGCTGCCTTTACCTTTCAGAGCAGAGTCAGGTATCCATCCACTTACAGCTGGGTAGATTGTAGCGTGACGCCACCATATCTCCAGCCCGCTACCTTTGTCGCGAGAAGCCTGTGCTGAAACCACGGACGCTCTCATCAATGGTTGCTTGTCTAAAATAGAAGGATTGTAGTGGTATGACAAGATCACTAATGTGCAACTGATGATATGAACCAGGCAATTGCCAGAAGAACGAGACATGAGAAGAAGACGCTGAAGATGGATAGGATATACACTGAGCAAACTTGTTTATAGCTTTACCAGGCAGTCCTTGGTCTGGAACCCCCAGGGTAAGAGAGGCAGAAGAAGACCAAGGAATACACGGAGAAGAGAACTGATGACAGACAAGAAGAGGATGAAGAAATTATGGAAAGACCTTGAGCTGATGGCACAGGACAGGAATACTTGGTATAAAGCAAATGCTCCTTAGGGACTTGAACGCTGATGATGATGATGATGATGACTATCAATTCCCTAGACTTAAGGGTCTTTTATATTTGGACATGCGCTCTAATATACACGACTAGGTTGAACGGGACGCGCCTCGCCAAGACGAGGCAAAAATTTTACATTAAAAAAAATAAATACATAAACAATGTGCCATGCTCAAAAAAATGACCCATGCTACCACCCTAACCCGCAACCCCTACCTGCGAAATGGACTAACCCCGCAGGCGAAAAAAAAAAAATTGTAAAAAAAAAAAAAATGTAAGAAATAGTACGGTGATCGGTTTGGGTTATAAATTGACACAAAAATAATTTCCCGGTGAATTATCACACAAGAACCGGAATTAGTAATATCACAGATAGGCCCAACAGCTCACGGATAATTAGGTCTGAAGCCAATGCTGGTCCGGTAAAATAAACAACAGTATTTATTGAAAACTCATGATCAATGAGACATGATGAGCCGTCATTAGGTAATGTCGTTCCGTCTATTCGTAACATAGTATTCTACCCATTGACGGTAGTACGTTGTTGCTTCTTTCTCATAATACATCTTTATACGTATATGTATAAAATATTTCCGTGCTATTCTCACGTAACTTCTGCTTAAATTCTTTTAAACTTCATTAGCATGGATTCCTCAAAGTAGCGACAAGGCAGGATCATTAAGAACTCCGATTTTTACGGTGTATAGACCTACCCGTCCAAAAATGTGTATACATCAACTTATACGCTTAAAGCAGTACTCATCCTGTCGTGTATTTCTATTCAATACATGCATACCCATAATCTCTCCACGGGTTTTTCATACCACCCGCAAAACAATGCTGTTCCCGTCTTGTTTATTTCTTGGGTCCATTTTTTCTCTACATCATTGTTTTTTAACCCCCAAAACTCCTACGTCATCCTTTTTTACTGCGTGCATGAATAATGCACCTAAGTGTACCATTCACTCAACTCAGCGCTCTATGATGCGCAACAACAAAAATGTTGTTTAAAAAAAAACATACGCAACAGTGCGTTATGTCTTTTAAGCTATTTTTTCTTATTACTGTCTTTTTAGAACGTTATGAATGCAATTGCAAGGTGCAAACATTTTCTTTTTGTACATAAATCTATGCATTAATTATTTTTTTTTAACTTATGCGCGGGCTCCTAAGAGCTCCGCGCCCTTAGGCTTCAGCCTACTTAGCCTAATGGATAATCCGGCTCTGCACAGAGAGCTGACAGGTAATTGTACCTGGAAACATTGCCTCAACTTAGAGTCTGGAATATTGTCTTTACTAGGTGGCTGAACCTATTGTCTCCACGTGGTGGTAAATATGGTCTCCGTTATCTGCAAATATTGTCTCCAGCAACTAGAAATACTGTCCCCACCAGTTGGAAATACTGTTTCTACTAGCTGGAAATATTCTCAACACCTAGTCTGGAATATTGTCTTTACTGGTTGGCTGAAAATATTGTCGCCACGCATTGAGAATATTATCTCCCTTGTCTTAACTAGGTGGCTGAATATATTGTCTCCTCGCACTGAGAATATTATCTCCCTTGTCTTTAGTAGGTGGCTGAAAATATTGTCTCCACGCACTGAGAATATTATCTCCATTGTCTTTACTCGGTGGCTGAATAAATTGTCTCCACGCACTGAGAATATTATCTCCCTTGTCTTAACTAGGTGACTGAATATATTGTCTCCACGCACTGAGAATATTATCTCCCTTGTCTTAACTAGGTGGTTGAATATATTGTCTCCTCGCACTGAGAATATTATCTCCCTTGTCTTTAGTAGGTGGCTGAAAATATTGTCTCCACGCACTGAGAATATTATCTCCATTGTCTTTACTCTGTGGCTGAATAAATTGTCTCCACGCACTAAGAATATTATCTCCCTTGTCTTAACTAGGTGACTGAATATATTGTCTCCACTCACTGAGAATATTATCTCCCTTGTCTTAACTAGGTGGCTGAATATATTGTCTCCTCGCACAGAGAATATTATCTCCCTTGTCTTTAGCAGGTGGCTGAAAATATTGTCTCCACGCACTGAGAATATTATCTCTATTGTCTTTACTCGGTGGCTGAATAAATTGTCTCCTCGCGCTCAGAATATTATCTCCTTGTCTTTACTAGGTGGTTGAATATATTGTCTAAACCAGGGTTTCTTGACTGTTTTTATGCCATGGATCCATTTGGTTGTCCTTGTGATAGTGGATCGTGATCGTATAGTGGAGGAAACTGATGGTCGATAGTTAACTTAAGCTTTCATCAAACAGCAACTGTCTTACTTTTGTTTTTTGCTTCCAGTATTGATTTCAATTCAGTCAAAATCGTTCATATAAAAGATGTTTATTCCAGTTGAAGATTTGTTAAAAAGCAATACATATTGGAACATTCAATATACTATTTGGGTCCAATGTAAAATCTACTTCTGTTCATCTACTTCTTTGGTCTAAGCTTGGGAAGGATGTTATTCTCACCAAGTGACGTTTCTTTATTTTTGGTATAAAAATCCACACACGATTTAATGACATCATGGACTCATGAGTACCATGACAAATGATGTCATTGCTTTATGACTAGTGTGTATGTGCTAACTAGTCTATACAAGTACTAAGTGTATCAGACTTGCTGAAGTACTTTATATCCTAAGGGTGGCGTAGTAAGCCATACGGCCACATACGCCCGGGGGCCACCAAAGTGTATCCCACAGGGAGACACTTTAGCCCTAATCAGGACTAAAATCGAAAAAAAAAATTTGACTCAATCTCACCCAAAAATACATGGAATACCCGTGCTATGGAGGACACGATCCTTAAACCAATACACATTATGCAATGGAACAAAACATGATAGAAGGTATGGTCAATGGAGGAATATATAAGGCGACATACAGTTGATCATATGAAGGAGGGTACATAATGATCATACGTCCAATGAACAAAAAAGGATACAAGACATGGCTAGCCAAAACAAATCAGGAAAATATAACTATGTGACAAGACATATCGGCCAAACGAGATAAGTGTGAATTATAAAATGAACAATCATAAAAGTACTATCGATCGCTTTTATGGGTCGACAGCTACAAATACATAATCATTGTGGAAATAAAAGGGAGAAGAGTAACCAACACACGTATGAAGAACAAAAAAATGGCGATCAAGATGGCGGACGAACAACATGGCCGTCATAATGAAAATAAACCACAAAACTCGGTGGTAATACAAAATGTAAAACACTAAGTAAGCCATGAAACTATCGTAAAAAAAAAAACAATAAATGGGCATGAACATGAAATAAAGTCAATGGGGATGGACAAGTAACTAAGTAATGGAGATGGGTAACTGATTTAAACATATCCGTAATAATTCGGGTTAAATAACCGAAAACTCGAACAAGAGGAACAATCATTAAGGCATGCAATATGTGACTACGACTTGCATGTAAAAGCCAACACTAGTGGCAGGTAAAATGGAAAGTAGTGAAACATAGAAACAAAATGGAATCATCAAGACTTGGATGATACCCACATTAGGGGCAAGTGAAATGGAAAAACAAGTAATAAAATCTTTACTCATAAAAAAATGCTGAGTAATCGTATCGCCATCTTCAGTGGCCTGAGGGATGTTATAAGAGTCAAGGTCCAGGTACTAGGAGAATCAATAAAGTCTGTGGACGGTTCAAGTAGAGCTGCATCATGCCGGAGAAAACGTGGTTCGGGAAAATGAGGAGTCTTCAAACATGTCCATACCGGCTAAATGAGTAGCATCAAAAAGAAATCATCATGATATGACATGGAGGTAGCATACGAAACGTTCACACGAGAGGTGTAGGGATTGGTCAGTTCGTCATGCGGAGTATAGACCAAATATGCTGGAGTGGAGGAAGAAAAATCATGGCTCCGTATGTATCAGAAATGACAGCAGCAAGAAGCACGAAACGTTGAAGAATTCGATCTGACCTCAGTAAGGAGGCAACAGTTCAAGTTGTCAATGTCTGGAGTAAACGGTTGAAGGAATCAATGAGTGCAATGGTCGTGGGTGATGACGTATTAGCATCACGCAACAATCGAGGCGGAGGTAATATGTCTTTCCGTTTGCGTCGAGGAAGACAAATGTCATTGACCGCAGGAGGGGACGGAACATAATTATGGGATCTAAAGGCAGGAGGTTTATAGGGCAGTGGAACGCGAACTGGAATACGGGATGTACGGAACTTTGCGGGAGGGGGCGGCAGAGGAGTCGGAGGGGACTGACGAAGTCGTGGGAGACATGAAAAACGGGGACGGACTGGAGGACGGGGGAAGGTACGTGGAGGAGGATGAGAACTAACTGTAGGGGTTCGGACTGGAATACGGAAACGATGTGGTGTTTTCGATTTTTCTACTACTGTCTGTGTGCCGATATTTCTGGTTGTTTCTGTTTGTGTTACAACACGGACCATTCGACGTGTCTCCGTTTGTGTAGCAGCACTACACATTGCTTTCAATCTCCCCTCTGATTTCCGTGTTGATATGGGTTGCGTGTTATTCCCATGCGTGCACTGTGTCTTCTCTGTGCCTACTACGTTGAAGTGTTGGCCTCTGTTGATTTGCGTTCCCGGTCTTATTGAGCATATATGGGCCTTCCAACACCCTTTTGTTGTCATGACACAGCCGCGTTCGTTTCTACATGGATTATTGTTGACCACCCATATCGTTGTTGGTCTTATCTCTGCAATGAGATTTCTCATTGTCATTATATGCCATCTCCTGTTCAGACTGTTCCAATGTCCTGACCTGGAAATTGGGAGTACCCTCTCCTGACTGTGTTATGTTCTGCTTTCCGCCATCCTATCTGGCGTTCTGTCTTGGTGTCTAAACATCTGAGGCTGTTGTATGTGCTGCTGGAACTGCAGGTTTTGTTGCTGTTGGGGTAGTTGTATTTGAATGTCCAACTGATGGTGCAGGTTTTGATCCATCATGCAGATGCAGTCTTTCTTCTTCTTCCTCCGTCCTTAGCCACCGACCGTCAAAGCAGTCAGTGGCCATTACGCCTAGTGGCGTCTTAGGGCAACAGCAGATAGGTTTTCTTTGCCATTGTTTCCCATCACGCCTATTGGCGTCTTTAGGGCAACGGCAAATCAATCCATTTGCTGTTGTTTCCGTAATCGAAGTGACTGGCAAACGGGTGATCAGCCCGTTGGTATGCAGATGCAGTACCACACCAAAAATGAAAATCTCTGGTGTGTGAAAGGTCACGGGCACCAAAACGTTTATTATATGTGATAGTGGATCGTGATCGTATAGTGGAGGAAACTGATGGTCGATAGTTAACTTAAGCTTTCATCAAAAAGCAACTGTCTTACTTTTGTTTTTCGCTTCCAGTATTGATTTCAATTCAGTCAAAATCTTTCATATAAAAGATGTTTATTCCAGTTGAAGATTTGTTAAAAAACAATACATATTGGAACATTCAATATACTCTTTGGGTCCAATGTAAAATCTACTTCTGTTCATCTACTTCTTTGGTCTAAGCTTGGGGCGGATGTTATTATTTCAGTGGTTTTCCGGAAACTAACTTATGATTGGTCTTTTGGTTAATAGTCAGTTAATTTAATCTCTAAACTAACTAACGACAAAATCTCTCTACTAAATTTAATATCTCCAAGTGACGTTGACCAATCATAGTTCCAGTTTATGGACTTTCCGGTATATCTTGTATGAAAATCCACACAAGATTTAATGACATCATGGACTCATGAGTACCATGACAAATGATGTCATTGGTTTATGACTAGTGTGTGTGTGCTAACTAGTCTATACAAGTACTTAGTGCATCAGACTTGCTGAAGTACTTTCTATCCTAAGGGTGGCGTAGTAAGCCATACGGCCACATCCTTTTGATGTGGACCCCTTCTTGGAAGATTGTACAATTTAAATTTTAGGTTACGTACACAGACCCTTAGAATCTATTCATGGACCCTGCAAGGAGTCCGTACACCACAGGTTAAGAAACTCCGGTCTAAGCGTTCTGAGAGTATTATTTCCCTTGTATTTGTTAGTTGGCTGAAAATATTATCTCCTTACTTACTTACTTAGTCGTTCCTCTTCTACCATGGGGTGTAGAGGTTTGCCAGAGAGCGCGCCATACTATCCTATCAGCTGTCTTTCTCCTGGCCTGGTTTCAATCTAGTCCTCGGTCCTTGAGAGGGTGTCTAATGTTGTCCTCCCAGCGGACATATTATCTCCCTTAGCTGGAAATACCACTTCGGCAGTGAGAAAGATTGTCTGCTGTCGTTGGAAATCATGTTTCTACTAGCTGGAAATAATGTCTCTAGAATAAGGACTGCATTGAAATACGATCAACAGGATTCCTCACTATTTATGTTGTCCAAAGCTAGTATCTTCTTATCATGTGTTGTTTCACTGCCACTTTAACTAGAGAAGGAGAAGAAAAATGTTATCTGCCCAACACTGAGGATGAAGATCTGTTTTCATTCTTGTCACTACAAAAATTGAAATGTCTTTTACAGGCCAAAGAAATGGTAGAACAAACTTTCTGCGATTCTGTCATTAAAATATTAGGCTTCTTTGGAGTAATTTCAACTCTATTAATGTCACATAATCGCTTACATACTAATTGCCTCAATGAAACAGATAAAACAACAATAAACAAATCGCAACCTTTTCCCGGGAAAATACGGGAAAAGAGCCTATTATAATAGAATGCAGATCTTTTAAATAATTGATGGTACATTGACCATAAGTCTTGATAAGTTTGACTTTGTTAGGGGCGTTTTTCTGATGTTCATCTTAACTCGGAGTACGGGTTCAATTTCTTTCGTTGTCTAGGATTACTTTAATCAGTTGCAATAAAACTGAACGTAAACTGTTTCAACTTGAATACATTTCACAACAGTCCTTTCCTTTTTGATGACTGCATATTTTATCAACAGTGTACTGTACTACTTACTTACTTAGTCGTTCCCCTTCTACCGTGAGGTGTAGAGGTAACAGTGTACTGTAACATTTATAATTTCACTCCAAAAAGTCATTAACATCAATTCATTCGTGAACACGCGATACTCATATATTCTGAACGTCCCATACTAATTACTGAGCCTGATTGTGACCGCTTGGCATACACTACAATTAATACGTGTTAAAAACTACATATAATGAGAATAACAACGTTAAAAGCAGTTAAGACATTTGTGCACAAAATACAGTGTCACGACAAGTTCACGGCTTCGGGAAAGTTGTCCCAGAACAACAAAGTAATAAGTGTCTGTTTATTGAGTGGAACATTTTGGGAAAAATGTGAGAGAAGTTGCAAGTCATGGGTTTTTCCGTTGCTAAAGTCGAAATAACAGAGAGTCGTGTGCATAAAAGTCGAAAAGCTGAGAAGAGCGTGTGCAAATGTTGATGTTTGGTGCCGAGTGAAAAAAAAAGCATCGTGTGAAAATTGGCGGGAAAAAAGAGTGGGCAGTATATAAAGAGGAGACTTGGGCGATTTGACAGGATCCAGGACTTGTACAGATTTTAGGAGTAGTTAGGCGAGAGAATTTTTACAGAACTTCGTCTTTGAGATTATCAAGACAAGTTGTTTTTAACTTGACAAGTTTTTCAAGTGAGCCTAGTATGTTAAAGTAGACAGTTTGTATTTTACCCTGTCAGATATATTATTCCTGTGGATATAATTTTTATTTTGTTTTGGATATTCACTACTTTGGGTAAGAAAGAAATACGGGCTTCATTATTGTGCCAATGACATTTTGCTGTTCCAATCACGTTAATAAAATATATTCTATTTTTCTACATTGCTGCGTTTTCCTTGAAACATTACAGTTGGATTATTTGACTAAAGCACTATACAAGACATTGCATTTCACTAACCATAAAAAGGGTACGAAAGAACTCTGGGTTAAGGAAGGATAAAATAAGGTCAAGTATTTCCATCTCAGGCGGTCAGACCTGTAACGACTTGAACCAAGAAACGTACAAGAGTTAGTGCTCTTCAAAATATTTACCTGCGGTCAACCATTAACGGAACTGACCCGGTCAGCTGACGGACACACACACACACATTCTTTTCATTGATGCCGCGACCTGCGCACAAATAGTTGCACGGTCACACTTTACTACTTGGCGCCGTGACTAACCCTTTTTCGTTAGTGGAAGCATACTACAAACATTTACGGCGCGACCAGCCCTTTTCGTTTGTGGAAACATACTCATTTTCGCGAGCGGACAGCTACATTTTTTAAAGATAGCAGACTGGCCTAATCACTATTAATCACTATCATGGATCCACAAGCGTTGCCACAGCAGCTTGGTCAGCAACAACTACTGCTACAACAGCAACAACAACAACATGTAATACATATACAGCAACAGCAACAATCAGCTATACCAAGTCACACACCTCTTCCAGACGACGCAGAGCCAGCTATGATTGCTCTACAGAAGATTACGGAAACATTAGGTAATGTAGACCATTTCGCCAAGTACCAACAGGTCCGAACTGTCGTAACTCCATTTGCTGGGGATGCTAAGTCTTTCAGGAAGTGGCTAGTGGACATGGAAAAATTTGCTTCTCTAATAAACGCTGCATGTGATGAGGACCGCAAAAGAATAGCTTACCTGTCTTCAGATTCTTTGGTAACCGATTTTCTCCGTCGTAGATCTAAAACATATCCCAATGAGACCTTTGATTCACTGAGGAAAGAGCTTGTACAACGCTATAGTGATATAACCGATGGACAACATGCTTGGACTTTACTTCGCAAAATACACCAAGACAGACACGAACCAGTGCAATTCTACAGCAGATCGATTACTCAACTTGGCTGAAGATGCTTTTCTAGACGGGAACATCCCTTCCCAAGAGCTTGAAAGACATTTAGTTGGTATTTTTATTGACGGATTAAACGCAGATAACCTTAAACTCCATCTTCTTAGAAAGGATACAAAGACCATTACAGAGACTATTCAACTAGCGGTGACTGAAGAAAATGTTCGTGAAAGGTTCCAGCAACGAATTGGCAGGGAACCAAAACCAGACCATTCCGACGAATTCCATGAGCCGATGGAAATTGGCCACTCAAGACCACATTGGAGTAGGAACAGCTCCCACAGAGTCCATTCAAATTATAATCATCCCAACCAACATGCAGGACAATCTCATTCTCATCAGCAACCCAGAAGACATCAACAGAATGTGCACCAGGTTACTGCCCTTACTTGCTTTATTTGCAAACGCAGAGGACATACTTCTCACGAATGTACACAAAAACAGAGTTACAATCAATACAGAGCACATCCGCATCAGTATGAGAACCACTCACCACGTTATTAGTATGCAAATGGTGATCAACACAGACCTCACCCACAACGAAATCAGGCCTTCAACCGAAGCCAGCCCAGATCCTACAACCAAGGTCAGGGAAACGCTTATGTCAGCCGATAAATGGGACTATTCGGTATGACCACAACAGACATAACTTTAACAACAGTTATGAACAAAGGTCCTACACCACCAAAAACAAACCTCAACATCATGGTACCGATTGCAAACCACAGCTAACAGAAATCAATCACATAAATTTATCGCCTGATCCCAGTTCATGCTTAATATCCATCAATAATAAAAATTACAGAGCTCTGATAGATACTGGAGCCACCATTAGCTTGATGAGAGAGCAAATATACCTACAGATTAAGAAACATGTCAGATTTGCACCTTCGAAAACCTATATGGCTTCTGTGACAGGCCAAAAGTTACAGTCCATTGGAACTGCTTATGTGACATTTCAGATCGGACATCAAAAACTTATTCATCCATTTATAATTACAAGAGGCATGTCTCGAAATTTCATATTAGGACGTGATTTCTTGAATAAACATCAGGCAAGAATTTACTTTGATCTTCACAAAATAAGGATAAATGGCGATTTTATTACGTTGCAAGATGATTTCCATATCGCATCGTTGGTCAGACTTACATCACCAGTGACTTTACAAGCAAACTCTCTTACTATAGTAAAAGGTCGTATTAAAGGATTCCAATACTTCAGTCCAGGGCACACAATTGAAGTACAACCTTTAACAGACAATGCAATTAACGAAGATCCCCACATCAGTATCACAGAAGGAATCGCAGAAGTTACCACCACCCGTGATTTTCCTGTAATGATTTTAAATACCTCAGTGAAGGCGACATCTGTTGCACGCGGTGCAATTATAGCGCAAGTTAAATTTGTGAACACAAATATGACAGACAAGGTTCAACCTTTTCCGACCCCCGCCACCAAAAAAGAAACACCTGAGTCACCCTTCTCCATTCAATTTTCCTCGTCAGCCCCCACATTTTTTCCCACGCCCTCATACGAACTTTGAGAAATCACAGCGTCGGCATACACGTCCTGTCACCAAACATTCAGTCTACGTTCCGTACAAACCGTATGGAAGGAGATCCCACTGCGAAGCTGAACACAGGTATTACAAGGATAACATGTATGTTAATACTGGTAAACATAAAAATTACACCCACCGAACAAACGAACAGTGTAACTTTTCACCTGCCGACCCAGATAAATATGTGCGTAAATACCACAATATTCACTGCCTTACAGAGGTACAGAAGCGAAAACCTACAATTGATAATGACTTGAATTATGCGGATATCGTAGATCAAGAAATAGTTATGGAAGCCTACCGAAATCCTCTAACACCAGCACACTTACCGGCTTATAAGACAAATGACAGAACTTCTCCAAGTAAATTTTACGCTTCTAAGAGAAAACAGCGGGCAGGAAATAGAAAGGCTTATCACAGGAACGGATTTGGCACTGAGAGATATTATCCAGAATTTGATAATGACAGCTTACATCACAGGACATGCAGAAGTTTTCATGAGATTAATCTTGTGACACACGTTACCCCCAGATACCATCGCTTAATTAATATGAAAAACCAGCGACGGAACCAACTATTGCATACCCAGACAAACACGCAGGGACACAAACCTTCAAAAAATCAACGACCGCTAAAGCCACAGTACTGCCGTAGTGGTAGAGAGAGCGAAACTTACATTCAACACAACAAACCACGATACTGCCGGAGTGCAGGACAGATCGAGAGTGATCATCAACGCTTCACCACCGAACCACAGCAAGAAAGCAGTTCTCAAGGAACATCCAGTACAATTGATGTGCAAAAGAATAGTGAAGACAGGCTGACAAAATTACTTGAAACCTTGCATGCAAAAGAACCTCATGTCAGTAGGCTTCAACAGTTTGTCACCAAACACCAATACATGTTTGCCATCAATGACATGGAACTGGAGCGCACATCTACAGTACAAATGGATATAAATACCACAACTGATGTTCCAGTACACCTCAAACCTTACCACACTCCCCTCAAAAACCGTGAGTTAGTGGAGAAATCTATAACTGAGATGCTTGAAGCTGGCATTATAGAAAGATCAAGATCTCAATGGTCATCCCCCATTGTCATCGTCACAAAGAAAGACGGCAGCCACCGTTTCTGCTGCGATTATCGTGCACTTAACAAGATAACGAAGACGATATCATACCCACTTCCCAGGATGGATGATATACTGGTGACGCTCGGAAATTCCAAATGGTTTACAACATTGGATGCACGATCCGGTTTCTGGTGCATCCCAATGTCACCAGCAGCAAAGGAAAAATCTACATTTACTACGCATGTCGGGTCCTTTTCATGGAATGTGATGCTATTCGGACTTAAATCAAGCCCCGCCACTTATATGTCCCTTATGGATGAGGTCTTGAAAGGATTCCAGCCCTTTGCCTTGGCATACATGGATATCTTAGTCCATACGCCAGGTACAATACAAGAACACCTGAAATGGGTTGAACAAGTCTTTGATCGTCTAAAATATCATCACATAAAGCTGAAACTCTCGAAATGTAAATTCCTAAAACAGGAAACAAAATACCTAGGTTTCATTATTAATGGCAGTGGAGTTCGCCCTGATGACGAGAAAGTACGAGCGATCAGAGAGATGCCACGCCCTACAACTGTGAGACACGTAAGAGGTTTTATTGGATGTTGTAGTTATTACAGACGCCACATCGTCAATTTCTCCAAGGCGGCGGAGCCATTAATAGCCCTAACTAAGAAATATGCCAGGTTAAGATGGACGGATCAATGTCAACAAGCATTCGATTACCTAAAAAATGCACTCACAACCATTCCAATGTTGGCACACCCTGATACCACCAAACCAATGACCCTATACACTGACGCTTCTAATAACGCTGTAGGAGCTTGCCTTGTCAAACCAAACCCTTCTGATGACACCTCTATTATCCCAAATGTACCCAACGAAAAGCCAATTGCTTTCCTGTCACACGCATTAAGTAAGTCCCAAAAGCGTTGGACTGCAACAGAAAAGGAAGCATTTGCCATTCATTATGCTATGCAGAAACTGGATTTTTACATCCGCGGAACAAAAGTTATCATTAGAACAGATCACCAACCCCTTGTTAGTTGGTTGACGAAGACATCCGAACAACCAATGAAGCTTCAAACTTGGGCGATGAATTTGCAGAACTATGACACTACCATAGAGCACATTGCCGGAAAACTCAATACATGTGCTGACTTGCTTTCTAGAATTCCATATTCTGACAACCCGACACAGAGTGAAGAAAATGAAGCAGCTGAAACAGACATAAATGACAATACTAGACAAATAAATGTCATAAATTCAAACCGGATTGCCGATCAATCGGACACTCACACAGACACTGACCGATTGTCAGAAGAGGATCAAAAGAAAACTTTGACATCCTACAGGAGCAAATGAAAGACCCGGAAGTCGTTAAACTAATGAAACAAATTAAAGAAACACCAGCAAAAGTCAAGGATTTTACTATTTTTCCTCATGACCAAGCACTCTATCATATTGACTCCAAACAAGATGGAAGATTACAGAAATATATTCCACATCATTTAATACCTAACATCCTCATCCAGTTCCACGATGAAAATGGACACCTAGGACGAGATAAAACGATAGACGTCATTAAGAAACGGTATTACTGGCAAAACATGTATAAAGATATAATTGATTACGTAGCCACTTGTAAGATCTGCAAAAGGAGAAATATGAAGGTGAACAAATCCCCATTACAAAAAATGCAACCTTCCAACTATCCCATGTAAACTGTCAGTTTAGACATCTCTGGACCGTACCCCCTAACACTGTCAGGAAACAGGTACTTGTTGCACATTGTAGACCAGTACTCCGTTTGGCCGGAGAGTTTCCCTATGAAAGATGTCACGTCTACAACTGTCACCGATTTCTTTTTGCAAGAATTTCTACCTAGACATATTTGTCCTAAAAGAGTCATCACGGACAATGGAAAACAGTTCGTTGGCAATCCTTTTAAATCAACATTACAAAAGTTAAACATCAAACACACCACAACTAGTCTCTATCGGCCCCAGAGTAACGGAAGAAACGAAAGAATGCATTCAACCCTTCATGACATTCTATCCAAACACATCGAAGGCAACGATCAATATTGGGATCTATACATCAACCAGGCCTTAGAAGAAATACGAGTAAACATTAACGACACCACTGGTTTCTCGCCATTTTACCTGCTTTACGGTAGGGAGCCGGTATTTCCGATGGACAACCTTCTCCAACCACAACGCAGATATATGGGAGAGGACCCGATAGCTGTCATCCTACAACAAAAACATGCAGCACATCAAATTGCGAACAAAAATGCAGAAAAAGCTTTCCGGCAGCGTACACACGATAAAAACACAAAACTGGAACAGTTTCACATCGAAGATCTAGTTTACTACAAAAAACACGTTCGACATTCTAAATTTGACGACAATTGGATCGATGGTTTCAAAATCTTAGAACAGACTACACCAACAAATTTTATCCTGTGGCACGAAGAAAGACAGATCAGGACGAAAGCCCACATTTCACAAATCAAGAAAGATAATCATCGTCCTTTTTCCCAGCTTATCCTCACTAACACCAGACCAATTCGCAAAACCACCCTTCTCTGCCCCCCACATCATCCTCTACATCTGATGTGTCACATTGCGACGATGAACACTCAAACCCCTCTCTTCACCCCCCGCACGATGCTATCGACAGACTACGTAGATGTCGCGACGCTTCTACGAGAAAAGATGACATCCCTCCGCAGGAGCTACGTGAGAGAATTCAAGCACGAAATCTTCGAGTTCAAGCAGATAATTACCAATCGTTGTCCAGAGATAGCAACACATCTTTAAATGAAGAAAAACAACAACAACAACAGACTCTACAAGATGCCGACACCCATATAGATACACCACAACCTTCCGATACAGAGTTATCACCTGCCTCATTAACGGAACGAAATGCTCCCGTTCCTACTTCCACACAACGAGATGAGTCAGACCTTGATACTGAAGAACACCAAAGTGATAACAATGATGATAACGAGCATCCCGACGATAATATGGATACATCCATTCAGTTCGCCTCGAAACGACCTTACTCAACTTCATCAGACAACTCGGTACCACAGACAAAGTTTATACTCCTTCCGCAGGAACATGTTCGTGCAAAGCTGTACACGAAACGGCGAACACAACCAAAGAACATCGCACAGCACAGTGCATCAATTTCGCAACACCCCCACCTGTTACACTACATCAACCATCACTGCTGTAGACACTGAGAAGAAACACGATAGAAGATTGTCTACGACAGACGCTCTGTACAGGAAACGTTCAACTAAGCGACAGAACATCGCACAGCACAGTGCATCAACTTCGCAACACCCTACCTGTAACATTACATCAACCGTCACTGCTGCAGACACTGAGAAGAAGTCTAGGAGAGAAGCTATATTAGAGATGGCCTTAGAGATGGCCAAGTTGCTCTAGCTTGGCTACTCTCAATGGGTTCATTTTTGTCCGAGTGCGATAGCACTGTCCAGGAGAGGCATGCTATATTTTAGAGTTACTCCAGTTTGCTCTCGCTGGGTTACCCTAAATGGTTCCATTTTCTTAGTCCGAGTACGATAGCACTGTCCATGAGAGGCATGCTATATTTTAGAGTTACTCCAGTTTGCTCTCGCTGGGTTACCCTAAATGGTTCCATTTTCCTTGTCCGAGTACGATAGCACTGTCCATGAGAGGCATGCTATATTTTAGAGTTACTCCAGTTTGCTCTCGCTGGGTTACCCTAAAAGGTTTCATTTTCCTTGTCCGAGTACGATAGCACTGTCCAGGAGAGTCATGCTATATTTTAGAGTTACTCCAGTTTGCTCTCAC
Source organism: Oreohelix idahoensis (assembly GCA_024509875.1). Classification (NCBI taxonomy): domain Eukaryota; kingdom Metazoa; phylum Mollusca; class Gastropoda; order Stylommatophora; family Oreohelicidae; genus Oreohelix; species Oreohelix idahoensis. The sequence continues at coordinate 211,470 of JAMPIV010013845.1, read as the reverse complement.
TGGGTTACCCTAAATGGTTCCATTTTCCTTGTCCGAGTACGATAGCACTGTCCATGAGAGGCATGCTATATTTTAGAGTTAATCCAGTTTGCTCTCGCTGGGTTACCCTAAACGGTTTCATTTTCCTTGTCCGAGTACGATAGAATTGTCTAGACGAGACATGATATTTTAGAGTCGGTCGGCTTGCTCTGCTGGCTGCTCTAACAAGCTTTTCTGATGATGATGCCAGCCACCTCCTATGTCTTCCAATTGATGCTATCAGCGGCAGTCATAACCGCCAGTGAAGAGAAAAATCTGCAGAGGCGCAACTATATTCAACATGCACAGTTACAGTATTTAAACCGTTATATTTGTATTAGAAGATTTAAATTACATTTTGTTTGGACTTAGAAATATATGTATTGTTGTACATTATAAACTTAACTAAACACATGCATGTACTATTTGCCACTAAGGAAGAATCTCAAGGGTTAAAGAAGACATTGTTTGATCTTAAGCTACACTCTCATGATATGAGACAAGCACATCAACCAAAACGGGCGATTTTGCCGTTTGTAGGCAATGCGCTAGTTTTTTTTGGCACTGCACCCGACCGCAAACTATGACAGTTTATGTCATAATATTAAGACTTTGGCAGAAAACCAAAACATTATTACACATGTGATTAGCCGGAGCATCACACATGGTGAACGATACTCAGAGCAGTTTTTCTCAATCAACATATTTTTTACTTGTCTAACAGACATATGCTATGGATCGATTTATGATTACTTATTATGCATTGTTTGAATTTCATTTATATCGCATAAATAACTATGTACCATGTATCAGGTCTTTTTAACAAATTAATGTGTTGAGACACACACATGTTGTACTCGTCCAGTACAAATTATTTAACATCTAATGCGTATATAAAATGATGACCCACACCTCTACTCCCTTTTCCCTACGCGCAGACTGTCCACACGTGACTTTAACACCACCTCGCTGTTTTTCGCTATGTCAAAATCCAATCTTCGTTTTCACCACCTTTATCTTCCCCCGTGTCAATTCCCCCCATGCGAGTTCTTCTTTTTCTTCTTCCCTTTCTCACACGCCTCGCGTTCATTCATCCATCCAACACAGGAACTACTTTCTCTACCCCCCCCCCCCCGCGCGCCATTTCATTGTTCTATAAACCCCCCCCCTCCTCCTTCAGTTGACGCCACACTGTGCCGTCAATGAGAGTTCAAACATCCAGTGTGACCTTTCACCGCTCCCGTTCACATTAGCGAAAGTCATGATCACAGGTAAACAGCTATGGTTAGTAACCATTCAGACGTAAATATTAAGATAGGATTCACTTATTGTCCTGAGTGTTGATTACCACTCGAGTTTTGTTTGACATGACCAAACCTTATATGTGTCGACTTTAAATAAAAAGTTCAATAAGTTTAACATTAATTATGTATATTTACTATCATAACTCCATGTTTTTATGTATTATTATTAGCGTGTTAAGTAAAGATTATATAAGTATTGTATTAATACATTAACAATTTACATTGCGTATTGCACATTGCTATCCATATCCCTTACTGTTTAATGACATAGTGTATAAACAACTTGTATGTCTCTCCCGTTTTCGGCAATATGAAACTACTAGATTACTCCTTTTAAGAAATAATAATTTTTGTTCTTTCTTTTTTTTCGGCTCACATGTATACTGAGATCATGTAATACATTTTTAAGTTAGCTTACAGGTATACTGAGATCTTGAAAAAAAAAAAATAAATAAATTTTTTTTGGCTCACATGTATACTGACATCTTGAAAAATTTTTTTGGCTCACATGTATACTGACATCTTGAAAATTTTTTTTTAAATTTTATTTTTGGCTCACATGTATACTGAGACCTTGTAGTTTTTTTTCATTTTGGCTCATAAATATATGACTTATACCAGTAACATAAATTTTTCTCAACAATTGTCCATTGCCAATTGCTTCATAAATATATGCCCCCATTTCATATTTTGCCCCAGTATGTAATGTTAGGGACTTGATTTTTTAGTTGATAGGACGAAAATGTCTCCACATGGGATACATTTTTGTGGCCCCGGGACTTGTGTGACCGCTTGGCATACACTACAATTAATACGTGTTAAAAACTACATATAATGAGAATAACAACGTTAAAAGCAGTTAAGACATTTGTGCACAAAATACAGTGTCACGACAAGTTCACGGCTTCGGGAAAGTTGTCCCAGAACAACAAAGTAATAAGTGCCTGTTTATTGAGTGGAAAATTTTGGGAAAAATTTGAGAGAAGTTGCAAGTCATGGGTTTTTCCGTTGCTGACAATGGTATAGAATATATAAATGGGCTAATAGTTAAATCACATGTATGAGTGTCGGTGTAAATATAACTGAAAATTCAAACAATCATAATGCAATATGGTGTCATCATCATAATAAATCGTGAATGATGCCAACATTAGTGGCGGGTGAAGATGTATATTAGTTAATCACTTTTATTTAGTACAACAGAACGATGTAAACCTTAAAAAAATCTGGGTAAAATCTTACGTCAGAAACATGGCAACAAGAAAAACACACAAAAAAACCAAAAAAAAAAAATCATAGGGGCATACAAGATGGTCAAATATTACATTAGTCAAATAATGTGACATAATGACGCTAACGCGTGTAAAAGGGAACTACATCAACTACAATATATCAGGACTGCAGAGATCGTCTGAGTTGGTGGATCTCCATCAGCAGTGGTCGAAAGGATGTCGTGAGGGAACTGTTCATGTACTGGTAGATTCGGCAATGTCTTTCTTGCGGACGAAAATGTAACAGCTCTCCGTAAATAACGGCTGTTGGACTTTCCTATCTGAACTGGAAATGTGCGTAAAGTGTGTAACCGAGATGTACAGAGATGCGTAACGGTTGGTCTTTACTGTAGCATCAGGATTAATCAATTCAGCAGTGGGAGCTTAGTGTAAGAGACTTGCTTCGTAATACACGAGAAACAGGGTTGACCTCATGTTTGAAAATGACATCAGGGCAGAAAATGTCAACAGGACAGGAGTTGGCATCTGGAGGTAAGTACAGTTCAATTCGTAAATAACTTCGCTAAAATGTTCATTGCTTCCAATCTTCCAATGGCTTGCAATGGCAGGCGAGGATCGTACTGTGTAGGTTGGGAGGTAGGAACAATGGCATGGACAACGGGAGTGGACGGAACACAATGGGAGGGTCGGGGTGGAAGCTGCGGTCTGGTAAAACGATAACTGAGGGGACTACGCAATCTACGGTGCGGAGGTGTGACAGGGGGAGGGAGAGGCGGAGGAGAGGGACTACGGTGAGGAGAATGAAAAGAACCACGGGAGTAACGAAAACGGGTACGTACATGGGCGGCCCGCTGGTGAAGGTGCTTAGGAAGGGGAGCAGAATCGCTAGATGAGGTCGAATAACGACGTTTAGAGAGAAAACGAGCTAGGGGAAGAGGAACATCAGATTCAATATCAGAAGAAGAATAATCGGAGGAAGTGTCACGATCAGAGGGAGGGGGAGGAAAATAACAGGAGGAATGGGAAGAAAATAACCATAAGGAGGAAGAGAAGGTTCAACATCTGAAGAGTCAGACTCAGGTTTTGTATCAAGGTCGGAGGGAGGTGGAGGAAAATAACCATAAGGAGGAAGAGAAGGTTCAACATCTGAAGAGTCATACTCAGGTTCTGAATCAAGGTCGGAGGGAGGCGGAGGAAAATAACCAGGGGGAGGAAAAGCGGGGTCAGAAGAGAGGTGAACAGGGGGAGGAAAAGTGGGATCAGAAGAGAGGTGAACAGGGGGAGGAAAAGCGGGATCAGAAGAGAGGTGAACAGGGGGAGGAAGGGAGGTATGGACAGGAGTTGCGGCAGTAATAGGAGGTACAATAATATCATGCTGAAGCGAAGCATGAGAGGGGCCTGGAGTAACGGAGGGTAACTCAGCCAAGCGAGCATCACAGGAGATGATACGTGAGTACAGCTCAGGTGGAGGGACATGAACCTCAGCGGTGGAACAGGAATGATAACGTCTGTTAAAGGTTTTTCTCCACTGTGTTACTGGCTTTATAAATGCTCTTAGTCCATTTTCCGTCGTTATCATACATCTTTGTTTGTCACTCGTAACATTATTTATTTCAATTACCTTTCCTTGTTTTATTATATTGATAACGTTTCTCACTGCAATGCGACAGTGTCTTTTATTGAGACTGTTCTAGTGTGCCCTTGCAGCAGCTGTTTGTTGCATTGACAATTATTGTTGAAGCAGGTGGTTTTTCTTTTGCAACAAAAATACTTGTTGCTCTAGCTGTTGAATGGGTGAATCCATCATTAAAAAACAGTTACGAGCTGGTCACGGGCATCAAATAAAGTTATGTGGCCGGGAGAGTGGACGGGAACGGCACCAAATCAAGTTAGATGTGACCGGGCTAGGTCACGGCGACAAATCAAGTCTAGTGTGACAGGGTGAGAAATGGGTGGAATCTTTTATCAATGTTCATCTGTTGTTTTACTGGCGACTGCCAGAGGTGGTGCTTACAGATATGAATTGGAACATAACCCAGGTGGTTCTTTTGGATACTCGTAACTGTGTTTATGTTTCAGACTGTAAGATCGTCGAAAATATGGTGATATTCTTTTCTCTATTACCTGATGTAAACAAACGACACTTCCTACTGACGTTCAGGAAATAAGTTCAAGCTGGACTAAATATGAATGTATACCTTTATTTAGTGTCTTCACACTCTGACAACTTCATAATAGTTCATAAATACATGTGCTTCTGTGGTATACAAACCAATCATCCCAAGAAATAACACACAGCCATCGAACTTACAAGATGGTCCAAAACCCCAAAAATCACTGCCTCGCTCGTCTCGTATCCAAAAACAACTTACTTAACCCTCTTCTCTCAAACCATCACTTCCATCCTAACTACTGAGCAATTCTACCCCAAGTTCGATGACGTCATTTCTGAACCTTTAATTAAATCACTCATAGGATTTGTGACTAGTGTTATTACACTAACTAGACACCCTCAAATATTTAGTGTTACATCTTGCTAACTATTCTTACCCTAACTATAATTAACGTGGCAGCACCTTAGTGTAAATCCGACGTAACAGTCCTTACTGTCACAGTTTTTTTTTTTTTTTTTTTTTTTGGTTTTTTTTGTGTGTGTTTTTTTTTTTTTTTTTTTGTTTATTTAACGTATTAGCATAATTGTGATTGTCCCTATTTACAATGATTTGACAAATGTGATGCCACTTTCTCGTGTCGGCAGTTGTTCATATTATTTGGAATTGAAAACAATATATATCCTAATTATAACCTATCAGAGGTTGAACGGGATATTTTTCTTCATTAATTTAAAAAAAAAAATCTTACTCGATTCTTATTGTCGCTACTAGCCCTGGTATTGTCCAGCCGAAAATGGCGTCTACGTCGTTCAGCCTCGTTTTCGATTCTGACATAGTTCGCGTAACTTTCTATACATCAAGGGGCACTAGATCACACATCCCATCTTCTACCAAAGGCATTTCCGTTTTATCTTAAGGTTCCGTTCGCCGTGCTGAAATTTGCCGATCTGTTGAAAGACTAAATTTGATGTTGCTTATGATAAAACCTGGCGTACGTGATCATTTTAAGCCACGTAGTTTAAATTCATTTCCGTTAACAGATGCGTAATCAAGGTTTAATGAGCTAGATACATTTAACATAACTTTGATAAGAACAATGACAGTTGCCATGTACAATAGTTAAAAATGTTATCAGATGTTGTTTTGCTGTTCGTAAATTTGTTTCAAAATCTTATCCGATGTAACAAAAAAAAAAAATTAACAAATTTAGGAGGCGAGAATAATAATTGATATAAAAACAGGAGAGCACTATCTAAAATATCAACATAGCCATCATCTACATGGTCATTACCGTGTTTATCATTTCCATATATCGTACACATCTTCATCATTTCATATATTATGCCACGAAAAGATTTAATAAAGCTTATGAGGTTTAAAAAATACCACACACACACACACACACACACACACACACACACACACACACACACACACACACACACACACACACACACACACACACACACACACACACACACACACACACACACACACACACACACACACACACACACACACACACACACACACACACACACAAACACACACAAAATACAAAAATTGAGGAGTAGCATGTAAGAAAAATAAAATTGAAGTTGCACAACTGTAAAAGCTATGGGCGGGAGCGGACACAAGGTGTTGTGGGTAGTAAGGACTTCCTAAATGTTGAGTGATGGTTGACGTGATGTGATGAGTTTATGTGTCGGTTACACCTATAAGGTAGCTTGAGGCTACCGTTCGCTCCCACATTATCGCCGACGCAAAGAGAGTCGGTTAAACTTAGAATTGTGAACCCTCCCATAGCGCTGTCTGAGGAAATCAGGTAATACCTCTAGAAATACCAACAACCTAGTACTAAACAATCCACATCAATCAAACACCACAAAATAGACAGATGAGCATCATCTCACGTATATTTGAACCCTAAATCTGTTGGGTACATGGTGTATCAAGGCTAACTCTGACTAAGTGCCTGCGGTTTAGATCATTAACTACGACATTTTCGTTCGCCTGGTTTCACATCCTTCACCCCGACGTATCGGTGGTCATTGTGAACCAAGCAATTCAGAAAATGAAAACCAAAGAACACACGGAAAAGAGAACTGGAAACAGACATAAAGGGGATGAAGAAGATATGGCAAGACTCTGAGCAGATGGCACGGGATAGGAAGACTTGGCATGGGTTTGTTAAAGGTCCGTGCTCCTTTGGGAGTTGAAAGGTGAAAAAAGCGGTCAACAGTGATCGAAACCGCAGAAGTTGGGTGACGTGTGCACATACTATAACTAATTTGTCTCTGTGTGATGTCTATATGGCAGTAAACCTGGCTATTTTTATCATCTACAAACAGAGACAATCTTATCACCGAGACTGCATATTGGCATTTCGCTGCATCCCACAAATATTACTGTCAAGATTTTTATACTAGAGTAAAACTGTAATTTGTATCAACACATGTTAAATTCGGTGTATATACTAAGTCCAACAGCAAGGGCAGGTTAAATATAAATAATATCCATGAAGATAAGCTGATATAATTATAATGTATTGCTTATGGGCTGGGTCGGACTGACAGTGATCGGGCCCCTGGGCAAAAAAGGGTCATTGGCCCTTTATTATCGATTCCACCAGGAGACATTAGGTGAGCGTGAACCCCACTACAGCTGTGGTTCCCCAGGCAGTGCCCAACGTTCAGTCCGTCCCTGCTTAGGAACATAAATGAATCAAGTTCGAAAAATTACTGATTCCTGACATAATTTAGAATTCACTGAGTAAATACACTTAAAATTACAGCGGTACAGGTGAACACTGTACAGCTGTTTCCGGATTGGCCCTTCCAGCCTCATGCACAGCTTCATATTAGTTGCCTTGTGTCACGGAATTGCCTCCCCTGCTTTGCAGTAGTGGTCCAACAGTGGTCAAAACTCTAGAGTATCTAATATGGGTCTTCAAAGGTGTCTACCTTCGCGCAAGATTACTCTTGGCAGAGCTGTAGATAGAAGGATAATGATGCTGCTATTTCAAGGGAGTGATCATAAGATATTTCAGAAATCAAGAACAATGCTGCGTTGGGCAGGGTAATTGTTAACTTATATCTGATCCGCCGCCTTTTATGAAGATTTATGCAATGATTAGTTTAAGCTCGTTCAAGCCCCAACCCTGATTTAATCAGCGGAATTCTTCTTATTCTGGTATAGCTCTGTTTGGAATGTATTTAGTAAATTGACTGAGGCAAACATGCAGTACATTCAAAATGATTAAATCGACGTTAAATTTGTATATTTACAAATAACAAATTTAATAATTGTCACAGAACAGTTTGTGCATGTATTTTTGTGCTCTCTCTCACCTTCAGCCCTCCGGCAGTATCATCTCTTTTTCTTCATTTCCCTCAACGATCATCTTATTATTTGGATTATTTGGCACATTTTACGCCCTACATTCTTTATGTGACCACTCTCAGACTGTTTAAGTTACGCCAAGTGACTCGTGATAATACCACGTTTATTGAACCGGTCAGCGAGCGATATTCTTATCATGAAAAGCCGGCTCGCCACCTTTTGATGTAGCAAACGTGAAGATAGATAGCGACTTTAACGTAACTCATTTCCGGGGCCAGCGACAATCAGACAATTAACACCTGGGTTGCGGTCTGTATGTCTGAGGAAACCATATTGTTTGTCTGAGCGGCCGGCGATCCTTTTGTTTGACTGTCTGGAGAACGCATGATCACAGACGATAATGAGATAATCGTTTCACGTGACATCCCTATGTGTGATTATCGCAGGCAATCTGTCAGGCGAGTCAATATTTGAAGGTAGCATCTGGACATAGAATAGGTTCCCAGATTTGTTGTAAGTTGGCGGAAATATTGCCGCATGATTTGAAAGAGGTCACGCGTTGGATTATTAAGTGTTATATTTTAAACACGCGGGGGAGATTATGAATTTAAACACCCCTACCCACATAGTGCAAAAGAGCTTATTTGGATTGAATTGAGAGCCGGAATAAACATTGAATTTCATTGGAAATTTCGGCGGAAGTACCATCTGTGTTTTGAACTGAGAGTAATAGATATAATCTAACGAAATCAGAGACACAGAACAGAGACTGCATTGCATCGTCAAATGAGCAAACTCTCAGAAGCCAGTGAGACATCGGACTTAGAATTCCAAACTTATAAGTGACAGATCGAGTATCTGGGCAACTCTGAAAACATAAGAGTAAACCCGCATGTTTAAATACAAACTCTGAAAAACTTAAGGGACCAGAACTTTAAATATTAGGACTGGATACCTAAGAAATTGGATCACCCGTCATAAGAGAAACTTTCGCAGACTAAGTGTTTCGCAGATTCACCCGTCATAAAAGGGATTCAAAATTTCCAGACCAAGTGATTCGAGAGCATATAACCTAAACTGCTCGTGTCCATTCTAAACTGTACGAGGAGATTGTTTATAACCCAGTTGGGGTAAGTTGTGAACATTTCTTTTACACATGTAAATTTGGCATGTTTTTCTTGCTAAATGGTTTTATATATGAGGCTGGCAACATCAACGTACGAAAATAGTATATTCATAAACCAATCATGAATTTGGTGGTTCCTCTATTTCGAACCCCCGCCAATCATTTCAAAACTGCATATTTAGGTGGTGAAATTCAAATTTATTCCGTCATGGAAAATTCTGTGCGTGATGCAAAAGGTCACGTCTCCCATGTATGGAAGTGACACGTCCGTAAACTCTTTCGACAATGTGCTTCAGATGTAACATCTTACTTTCCTCTTAAGCAAGTCTCTGAAACAGGTGGACAGGAAATGATGATGCCATTCATTTTGTCCAAAATGTTTCTCACAGACAAGTAATCTCTTTATCCGTCGCTTGCGCACACAAAATCCGTCTGCGGGCGAGTAATTTTATCGCCTGGCATGGCTTGAGCAAATAAAACTGTGCAAAAACTGACCAGGCCCATCTGGGTTTTACCTGCGCTAATCTTAGCAAAGCTGAGAAGCGCAGAGCGATTGTGATGAGTTATCACAAAAATGAGTGTCAAATGGTTGTAAATACCAAATATCTGTTTTGATAAGAGATAATTAAATGTGTCGATCCCCCTGAAATTCCAAGTAATCAGTACGTACAACAAATGTAACTGATTACTGCGGTAGTGGACAAGAGAGCGGAGCGACCTAAAATTATGTGACACCTTGTTCGACATTGCCTGATGGTGCAGTAATCCCCTGCTCACAAGTAACCGCAAGTTTAAACACTCAAATATTTTTTGGAGGAGGATATTTTTGTTTTTGTTTTGTTTTTCATCGCACACGCGTGACTCTCTTATAAAAAGTGTCTGTTTCCTTAAGGATTGCTTATGACGCCAAGATAAGGTGCATGCACAAGTCGTGCCACTTGTGGGTAATTGGGTTAAGATTAGAGTAGACACTCATATTACCAAATACGAATCCTCAACTCAAATGTTCAGTCAGTCCTATTGTATGGCTCTGAAGCATGGAGAACAACAAAAACAATCTCCAAGAAGTTACAGACTTTCATAAATGGGTGCTTGCGTAGAATAGGATTGAAGTGGTATGAGAAAATCACAAACAAGATTCCTTTATCTTTGTACAGTTAAAAATGGCCTCTGTCCACACGTTTGGTTAGAAAGTACTGTGATTGCGATCTAGGGGCATTTACAGGTCTCAGAAACACGGTTTTAATACAGAAAAGTTAAAAAGTACAAGTGGATATGATAGACTGTGACATAAAGTTAAAAAAAAAACAACCAAAGTCTTTAAATTAAATAGCAAGAAGGTAAACGTAATAACTGTATCTAACAAGCAAAATTATCCAGACCTAATGTTTCAGTTTAATGCAACGCATCTGAAGCAGTTTGTTTATTTAAATAAGTGGGAACATAATTACATGGAGTGAAGGATGCAGCTAACAAAAAAGAAGAAGACCTGAAGAAAAACAGCATTTTAAACGAAATAAAAGATATCTAATGCAACAAACTATTATCAAATGAAGTAAGAAAGAGATTCTTTACTGATAGACATAGTCAGTTTTGTCATATGGAAACGAATCATGGATAACTTATAAATAAACATGACTATTATTGAAAGCCACAGAAACGGAGTTTCAGAATACATTGGTGGGTGTAGTGTTTAATTCAGAATGATTCCTGTACATAGTTACTTTACTTAACAATCTACTTTTTAATGTAACGAAAATCTAGCCAACAGGCCTTGACGCTATCATTCATGCTGCGAACGCTATCACTGTGTCTCTTTCCCAAGTGAGACTCTTGCTCAAGGAAGTCAAGCTTTAGATCTTAACGAGGCAACTTGTGTTCTAATCATTCTTCTTGAATCCATAGCCGCTGGCTGTCAAAGTAGTCAGTGGCCGTCACACCTTGTGGCGACTTAAGGCAGCAACAAATTGCTTTCACTTTGATCAGTCAGCGGCCATCCTTCGTGCAGTGTCCCAGCTCTGATTCATTCTTTGCATCTCGGCCTCCACAGTTCTCCTCCAAATTGTTTTTGGTCGGTCTCTTTTTTGCTTTCCTTCAGGGGTCCATAGCATAGCTGTTCTTGTGATGGCATCCGGGTCTCTTCTGAGGACGTGGCCAACCCAACTCCAGCGTCTGCCAACTATGATGATGTGCAGTCTTCTTGGTTGCTCCGAGTAAGCAGTTCTTGATTGGTATTCGGCTGTTCTAATCATTAAAACTCCTAATTCTATTATCCCTCCGTCACATTATTAACATCTTTTCCTACAAAAGTTGCAATCTTTTTTAAAGCGCATTTTTTTGGGACGGGAACTAAATTGTCGAAATGACGCGCATTTTTTTCTCACTATACTTCATGGCGCCGGATGTTTTATTTTTAGAAACATTCCTGCTTCTGTTGCTTTTCGGTGGCAACATTTCTGAAATTTTTCACCATTTATAATAAGCAATTCAGGTAAGTATGAATAAGTGTCTCCATATATATAATATATATTTAGCCATCGAAGCCTAATTGCTCACCATAAATGAAGTTTCTATGCTTTCGTGGCATACTGTTTCCATACTTCTGAAGTAAAATGGAAAGAATTGAAATAGCCACAGGAAAATTTGGTGTCGTCATCAGGGCATGCAGCAGACTGCGAACAGCATAATTATTTTCCGCCATGTTTTGGCGGGTGACTTGCTCGTTAGTGACTAGTTTCATAACATAAGTTATCATAGCATAGAACAGCAAAGGATAATATAACAGGGGGTATAAGACTAACGAGGTTGTTTTGAAAGACGACATTATGCAAAAGAACATTATTACAAAGGAGAAAAACAGCAGATCGCGTTTAATATGTATATTATGACTAGCAGAAACATCCATTTCCCGTGTGAGACTTTTGCATAAGGCAGCTAAGCTTGATATATCAACCACATAATATTTGTGTTAATCGTTTGTGACTGGTTTCATACACTACATAACATAACATAACATCGACACATTAAGAATTGTCTCCATCAGTGAGTCACTTTTGTTGTATCTATTCCCACCAGAGTTGCAATATTTTCATGGCGCATTTTTCGAGCGGGGAACTAAATTACACGCCTATTGAAACAATGCAGACTCTGGTTCATATTCTTAATAATGGCAGATGTTTAATTGTGGACACAATGTTTGGAATTGTCCCCATTTGCATTTCGGGTGAGTATGAATAAGTAAGATATATTTAGCAGTAGATATTGAAGGGACTGCCATCAGTGGTACCTATACCTTGTAGCGGTATGGCAGCTTGTGTGCCCTGACAGTCCCCAGAGCTATGCCAGTGGAAGTTTTACTCCTGGTAGGTTCAACCAAGCTGGACTGGTCTGCGTGGGTAGGGGTCAGACAAAAGCTGGTACCCTGGTCCTCCAGGTTAGGGGTTTTAGCACAGGGCCGACACCCCTGTCTATGTAAAAATTCGCACATGTTACGGAAACGGCAATAAATGAAAAAAAAACTTTGCTGCGGGACGGACATCCGGAGTCTCAGGCTCGTATGACTGACAGTGGTGAAAGCCGAAAGGAAGCCGCTGGCATAACCACAGTTGGGGCACTGTGCGGGGGATGGCCGCCGACCGAGCAAAGTGGAATCAATTTGTTGCTGCCCTACAAGACGCCACCAGGCGTGATGGCCGCTGACTGCTTTGACGGTTGGTGGTTATGGATCAAAGAAGAAGAAGAAGAATTGAAGGGAGTTCGTTACATTTGCAATTACTCCGTCGATTTAATCGCTCAAGTCGATACTTCTGTAAATAATGATTCAGAGGCGGAGTAAAGTAATTTTTGTTATGTGATGTGGTTTTTAATAAGTGCCAATGCAAGATTTTAAAAGATATCCGTACATTTACAAAGCATGTTGTGATAAAACAGATGTTAATTAATTATTCACATTTCAGCCCTTTGGCTTTTATTTTCCTCTTCTCCCCGTGCGAATTTTGACGAGTTGCTCCGTAGCTTCATAAGCCGTGCATACAGATAAATAACCGCTTGAGAATTTATGACGTCATGAGGACATGCAACAGAAACAGCACAACATAATGATTTCCTGCCATGTTTTGACGGGTGACTTACTCGTAGCATAACATAACATGGATAATATGTACTTGTATTATTACCAGAATTACAATTCTTTTATATTTGGACATGCGCCCTAATATAACCGACCAGGTTGAACGGAACGCGCTTCGCCAAAACGAGGCTAAATATTATATTTAAAAAAAAAACAAAAAAAAATGTCGCATACCATGATATAATATAACATAACCTAATAGTAGGTATAAAAATAAGGAGGTTGTTCTGAAAGACGGCATCCTGGAAAAGAAGCTTATCGCCGTGGAGAAATACAGCAGATCACACTCAATGAGCATATACTGACAGAGGAAAACTCAGAAAATTTCACTTCTTGTACCGTGCCTAGTGGCGTAGGACATCATGTCTCTCCACAACTTCCTGCTACCAGTACAATTTATAAATTCTGCTGTTGACTTCTTTCCATACAACGATGTCAAAATAATAATATTAATAATAATAGATCTAGTATTTGCTTTCTTTGTCTTCCCGTATCTTTTTTTCCTTGAATCTTACCTTTTGTTGCCATATATTCCTGCTTTCCTCTTCTCATAACATGCCCACAAAAAGTGGATTGTTAGTAGTATAGTAGGGCGGAAACAGGTATGATTCAGGTGGTGGCACGTGACTTTTATATAGTAAAATATTCCGATCGATTTCAGGTGGTGGCGCGTCAGGTGGTGGCGCGTGACTGTTTCTTCTTCTTCTTTGATCCATAAAAGCCAACCGTCAAAGAAGTCAGCGGCCATCACGCCTGGTGGCGTCTTGTAGGGCAGCAACAAATTGATTCCACTTTGCTCGGTCGGCGGCCATCCTTCGTACAGTGCCCCAACTGTGGTTCATTCTTTGCATCTCAGCTTCCACAGTTCTCCGCCAAGTTGTTTTTGGTCGGCCTCTCTTTCGCTTTCCCTCGGGGGTCCATAGCATAGCTGTTCTTGCGATGGTATCAGGGTCCCTTCTGAGGACATGGCCAACCCAACTCCAGCGTCTGCCAGCTATGATGGTGTGCATGTCCTCCTGGTTACTCCGAATAAGTAGTTCTTGGTTGCTGATGGTGTTTGGCCAAAAGATTCGGAGAATTTTCCTTAGGCAGATTGTGTGGAAGGAGGACAGTTTCGACATTTCCTTCTCTGTTACTCTCCAACATTCCGCACCATAGAGAAGCACAGAAAGTACGCAGCTCTCATACAGTCTTAATTTGGTGTTTGTGCTGTACTGGGAAGACTTCCAAATGTTGTTGAGAATAGCAAAGGCTGTTCTCGCTTTATTCATTCTGTTGTTAATGTCCTTGCTTGTTCCGCCGTCAGGTGTTACTATGCTTCCTAGGTAAGTAAATGTGTCTGTCTGTTCTAACTTCTGGTTCCTTACTGTTATTGGCTCAGGATTGCCCACATTTAGTGTCATGACCTCTGTCTTCTTCAGATTGATGTTCAGGCCAACCTGCTGGCCATACTTATTCAGTCTATCAGTTTTGTCTTGAATGTGTTGGTGTGAATGCGCGAGCAGTGCAATGTCATCTGCATATTCCAAATCTTCCAGTGTAAAAAACGTTGTCCATCTAATTCCCCTTGGACTGCCCTCTGTTGTCTGGCGCATCACCCAATCTATGACTGTCAAAAATAATGTTGTTGATAAGGGGCATCCCTGTCGTACTCCTGTTTTCACTTCGAAAGTTACATTACTCGATCCAACACTGCACGTAAAGTTAGAATAGAGGCTTTTTATAATGGAAACAATGCGGCTGGGAATTCCATAAGCCCTCAGAATTTTCCATAGGCTGTCCCTGTGTATGCTGTCGAAAGCCTTTTCAAAATCAACAAAGTTAATGTACAGCTGTCTCTGCCATTCTGAGCACTGCTCTATAATGTTCCTGAGGGCAAATATATGATCTGCACATCTTCTGTTCTTTCTGAAGCCCGCTTGTTCTTTCCTCAGTTTATGGTCAACTGCTTTTGAAATTCTCTGGATGATTATCCTGCCTAGTATTTTGCTGGGAACTGAGAGGAGGGTAATTCCTCTCCAGTTGTTGCAGTCTGCAAGGTCGCCCTTCTTGGGCAATTTGACAATTGTTCCTTTACTCCACTCTGTTGGTGTTGTCTCAGTTTCCCAGACTTGTGCAAATAGTGGTTCTAATAGTTCTGCTGCTAGTTCAGGGTCTGTCTTGAATAGCTCAGCATTCAGATTGTCGTGACCAGGCGCTTTTCCATTTTTTAGCCCTTTGATAGCTGTGATAATTTCTTCTTTTCGTGGAATGTCTGTATTTACGTCTAAGTCACTTTCAGCCTCAGGAACATTCAGCTGAGTCTCTGGTGGTTCCTTATTCAGTGTTTCTCTGAAGTGCTCTGCCCACCTTGTTTCCTGCCCCTGTGCTGTGGTGATGAGATTTCCTTGCTTGTCTCTTAATAACGTTATGTTGTTTGCACCTCGTTTTCCACTGATAGCTTTAGTTATTTTATAAACTGTGCTTTGTTCATTTCTCAGTGCTGCCTCTTCTGCCTGTCTTGCAAGGTCATCCAGAAATGTCCTTTTGTTAGCACGGGTTTGACGTTTTACTTCCTTGTCCAGCTGACTGTACTGTTCACTATATATTGCCTTTAACCTGGGAGACTTAGCTTCTGTTTTCTTCCTTTTCATTTCCTTTCTCTTCGCTATGGTGTTTAGCGTTTCTGGTGTTATCCAGTCTTGGCTCTTTCTTTCCTGGAATCCCAAGCATGACTTGCTGCTTTCTTTATATATTGTTGAGATGGTGTTGAATTTCTGGTCCACATCGTCGGTCTCTGTTCTTTCCTGGCTTTTGGTAATCAGATATCGTCTATTTACGTCGACCACAAACGCTTTTCTGGTGAGGGGGTCCTTAAGTTTCGTGATGTTGTATCTTTTCTGTTTGACTGCAACTGGTCCAGCAGCTCTGAGTTTCACCTTCAGTCTTGCTACTACTAGGTGATGATCACTTCCCACATCTGCGCCTCTTCTTACTTTCACGTCTTGTAGTGCATGTCTCCATCTGCCATTGATCATTATGTGATCTATCTGGTTTTTGTCTCGTCCGTTTGGTGATTCCCATGTTAACTTGTGCACTTCTTTGTGTTGAAAAAGTGTTCCTCCGATGACCAGGTTGTTAATACTGCAGAAGCTTATTAATTTGTCCCCATTCTCATTTACTGTTCCACTGCCGCATTTCCCCATTACTCTTTCGTTATAATTATTGTGTGTTCCAACTTTCGCATTTAGGTCTCCCATTACTATAATAAGATCGTACCTGGGTACAGTTTCCATTTCCTTTTGTACCTGTTGATAGAACTCGTCCTTAATCTCTTCGTCGCTGTCATTTGTTGGTGCATAACATTGTATAATTGTGGTGTTGGTGAATCTCCCTCTCAGTCTTGCTCTTATTAGTCTGTTGTTAATGGGTTTCCATTCCAGTAGAGATCTTTCCATTCCTTTCTTAAGGATAATGGCTACACCTTCGTTGTGCTGACCGTCCTCTCTACCAGAATAAAGTACTGTTTCCCCTGTAGCTGTTTTTATTCTCCTCATCCCTGTCCATCTGCTCTCGCTTATTCCCAGGATATGTAGTTTGTAGTTCCTCATCTCTGCTGTAATCTGTCTCAGCTTTCCTGCCTCGTTCATAGTTCTGACATTCCAAAAACCAATTCTGGTTTCGTGTTTTGCGGTCTGGGCATCCGTTTTCATGCCAGTGGCTTCCTTTCGGCTTTCACCACTGTCAGTCATACGAGCCTGAGACTCCGGATGTCCGTCCCGCATCAAAGTATTTCCATTTATTGCTGTTTCCGTAACGTGTGTGATTTTTTACACAGACAGGGGTGTCGGCCCTGTGCTAAAACCCCCAACCTGGAGGACCAGGGTACCAGCTTTTGTCTGACCCCTACCCACGCAGACCAGTCCAGCATGGTTGAACCTACCAGGAGTAAAACTCCCACTGGCATAGCTCTGGGGATTGTCAGGGTACACAAGCTGCCATACCGCTACAAGGTATAGGTACCATTGATGGCAGGCGTGACTGTTTACATTGCGATATATACTAGCCGGGGTGACTTCCTCTGACGATCAGCTTGCGTCCTATATTAGTTTAATTGTTGTGTGTGTGTGTAGGTTGTTGTGTGTTACAACAGTTATACATTTATTACAACAGTTAGACATATATATTTAGACATATATTACAAAACAGGTAGACAATATTTATGTTACAACAGGTAGACAACATTTAGTTATACATATATATTTAGACATATATTTAGTTAGACATATATTTACATATATTACAATATTTATTACAACAGTTAGACGATATTTATATGACAACAGTTAGACTATATATATATATATATATATATATATATATATATATATATATATATATATATATATATATATATATATATATATATATATATATATATATATATATAATATATATATATATATATATATATATATATATATATAAGAAAACACACTAGATACATTTTATATATTTATTGACAAAGAGGCGTTAGCTGGTCTATGGGTGATGTAGGGTGATGGCTGTGACAGACGAACTTAGCTGACCCTGATTGACCCTGAAGCGTTGGATGATATAGTACGACCCTTTGTAACGACCCTTTCGTATAGCATCAGTGCCCCCGAATATATTGTAACTTTTCGTCAAACGGGATTTTTTTCACCTGGACTCATTAGCTATGCAACCTTTCCACACAGATGGTCAACACGTTTGCTGATTAATATGTGGACAGTTTATCTACCGTTCATTCTGGTCATCGCATTGATTTAAGGAGAGATTAAATCACGCCCATGGACATCTCCTGAGCAATCATATGCAGGTATTTTCATTAACTTGGCCAGTGGAGGGCGTTGACAGCATCAAACGATAGTAGTGACCACGATCAAAGACACTGGGGGAGACCTCAGGAAGGACTGGCGGCATGCTATCAAAGGCAGTAGTGGTCCCTGAAACGAGCGACGCAAGTTTCCTGCCGGTATTTCGCATCTCGGTGTTAAACACGAAACCGATCGCAGTGGGAGCGAACGGGAAAGCCGGCGCAAGCAGCGAGCGAAGATACGAGAGACCAGGGGCGGCTTCTCTCTTTAGTCTGGCGGTCAGATCCTCAAAAGTCTTCTGAGATCAAAAAAGGTGTCAAAATTTCACATGTCCCCCCAATCTTGCATTCCAGTTGTAGATATACAGACCATGAAGAAATGCATGTTATCACTCGTTGGCCAGAACTTGACAGAAGCACTAGCGATATTGAAATCTTGTTATAGATTTTCCCTTGGATTTTCATATATATTTGCAGTGAATTCTATTCTGTGCAAAACGGTAAAATATAACTGTTTCTAGTGATCAGTGGTCTAGTTCATTCATTCTATTTCACTGGATATTGTGTTAATTTAAATTTATTAAATTAAACCATCTCAATAGTTCCCAGTTGTAAATGTAATGTTATACCTGTTATATTATTTCCAAAAATAATAGAGGCTTAAATGTTAAAGTAACTTCTAAAGTCGCGAAGGAATTTACAATTAATAAATTTAGTTAGGTCCTATATATATATAGATGTGTGTTTTAACCATTAGAACTCGCGCAGTGTTTATTAAATACAGAATTAAATACGCGAGGGTATATATATATATATATATATATATATATATATATATATATATATATATATATATATATATATATAGAGAGAGAGAGAGAGAGAGATAGTCTTAACAGGAAATACATCGCGCTTTAGAATGTTATTTGATTTTTCGGTATATTACATGTCTTTTTCTTTCATACAGAGTGATCGTAACCTTTGCGATCCCAGCATTAAGAAAGCAATAGAGAAATCATACAGAGTCCTTTTCAGACTCGGTTCTTAACTTCCAGATATATTGATGGAACATTTTTAAATATAATTCTTGTGGCGGTCCGATGCGACCTAGCTATCAATTACATGAAAGAAAGCACCCCCAAGAACTTTTTAAAATAAATCATCAAATTTAATTACAATCTGTAATATAAACTGGAAGATGAACAGTTCCAGTAGCGATAATTTATTTACTGCTCTACTGTGAGAGAATACATATTTACGTGACTGTGACTGAGCCTAATTTTTCCTCACTGGATTTAAACCATACCGGTCAGTTGCTATCATCACGCCTTGAAGGAATTTTACCTCCAGCAGCGAAATTAAAGAGACCTCATTTTCACCCCTGTATTGAATTGTGTCAGTGCCATCCCATAGACTCATTTTCATATAATAAAACATAAGAACTCTGAGTCTTCAAGTCCGGCGATTAATGGGAATATTCGCTATCAGCACACCTCCCTACATCTGGGGCGGGACATCGAAGTACTAGACATTTTCACGTGTCAAGAGTAATTGTTGTTTATATAATTCTATGGATTGTCTGATGCTGCAATCGGTAAGTGTGTGTGTGTGTATATGAGTGTGGATCCTCACGCGCGTGCATGAATGACAGGAAATCTAATTGTTTTTGCAAACCATTTGTTAACTTGCCTACCGGGCAATACATTTTCTGTATACCCCGCATTGTTCCTTTAAGTGGGATATTTTGTTAACTCTGTTTAACCCCCTCCCCTTCAATTGCTTAGTAAAGGGAAGAACAATTTGGGATAACAGGATTTTTTCTACCACTCATACCTAGTATTGTAACCCCTCTTTCAGAGTAATTAACTTCACTGTTAGGTTACATTACCTATGTTCCTGATAACTATCTATCTTTGGACTGGGTTCATCTGTGTCTAATAAGCGGGAAGGGCTTAGTCGATACCAATCTTCTTCACCCCCTCCACACCTTGTTGTTCTCATTTTATGTACTTACGATAATTTTATGTAACACTTGATATTTGTTTGTGATTTGATTTTTTTTTTTTTTGGTTAATAAACATCATAAACCTAGTTAGCACTGTGTTGGAAATACCCAAAGCCCAACATTTCCCCTATTTGTTTAATATAGTTGTATCCACGTGCGTGTGTGTGTTTGAAGCACCAAATCGGTGTGAGCGCAGGTGTGTGTCTGGAAACTTGCAAATAATTGTTTGACCAGGAGTGATGAAGAGTAGATTGAGAAAAACGATTTGTCGTAAATAAGTCAGTCTTTTCTCTCCCCAGCACAATGTGAAACAACTAGTTACTCTGTAACCTTTCTATCACTGAGCCTTCATCATCATTCTCCACTCTAAACCGGACCACTATTTCTAAGACTCTTTCTCTCAAAATAAATTTACGACAACGGCTAACCTCACTACTACGGTCGTGCCGGCCATACGGCTACAATGTATAAGCGATGTGGTGTGGGTGGTATTGCTTTTGGTTTGCTTGGTGTTGTGTGTTGTTTTATTGGACTGGTAGTGTGTTGGTGTCTTTGTTTATATATATATATATATATATATATATATATATATATATATATATATATATATATATATATATATATATATATATATATATATCTGCCATCACCGGTGTCAATACCTTGTCGAGGCATGGCGGCTTGTGTACCCTGATTACCCCCAGAGCTATGCCAGTGGGAGTTTTACTCCTGGAAGGTTCTACCAAGCTGGACAGGTTTGCGCGGGAAGGGGTCAGACGAAAGCAGACACCCTGGTCCTCCAGGTTGGGGGTTTTAGCATAGGGTTGACACCCCTGTCTATGTAAAATAATTGAAGTTACGGAAACAACAACGAATAAACAAACTTTGCTGCGGGACAGACATCCGGAGTCTATGGCTCGTATGACTGTCAGTGGTGAAAGCCGAAAGGAAGCCACTGACATGAGAGAACCAGAGTTGGGGTACTGTACGAAGGATGGCTGCCGACCGAGCAAAGTGGAATCAATTTGTTGTTGCCCTACAAGAAGCCACTAGGCATGATGGCCACTGACTGCTTTGACGGTCGGCTGCTAAAGATCAAAGAAGTATATATATATATATATTGTATGTATATATGTCTAAATAACACACCCAACATCACACACAAATCCCCCCTAACCTACACCCGCCAGCTACACCACATTTACGTCACTCCCACCTCTCGATGCTGGACCTGGTATAGTGAAGTCTCTAACACTTCACTCCAACCTCTAGATGCTGTCCCTGGTATAGGCAAGTCTCTAACACTTCACTCCGACCTCTTGATGCTAGACCTGGTATAGTCTCTAACACGTCACTCCCACCTCTCGATGCTGGTCCTCGTATAATGAAGTTTCTAGCACTTCACTCCCACCTCTAGATGCTGTCCCTGGTATAGGCAAGTCTCTAACACTTCACTCCTGAGTCATACACACAACCACCTGCTACACCCCAAATTGTACACACCCATTCGTCGTCCCCCTCGCCAGCACAAAAAGACTCCACTCGGTTCAAACCCCGTTAGTAACCTACTCGCCATTTTCGATTTTTTATATATTTTCCGTCATTATCGATTTTTTATATTTTATATATTTATATGTATATATGTATGTATATATGTCTAAATAACACACCCAACATCATACAAAAAATCCCCCCCCCCCTTTAATCTACACCCGCCAGCTACATTACACCCATGTGTCGTCACCCTCGCCAGCACAAAAAAACCTCCATTCGCTTCAAAAAACTCCCTTAGTAACCTACTAACCCGCCATTATTGATTTTTTATATTTTCCGTCATTATCACTTATTTATATTTTTTATATATATTGTATGTATATATGTCTAAATAACACACCCAACATCACACAAAAAATCCCCCTAACCCACCCCGCCAGCTACATCGCAAAATACGTCGTCACCCACGCCAGCACAAAAAAGGCTCCATTCGCTTCAAAAACCCTCTTAATCCAACATTATCGATTTTTTAAAAATTTTCCGTCATTATCGATTTTGTTATATATATGTAGGATAAAGAGAGAGGGATAGTACCTCACGGTGAGAGACAGCCATGTCCTTTTTAGGATAGTCAGGATCCTATTTGGTTCTCCTCTCTTTATCTAGCTCATGTATGGCTCCTCGAATACCGCTTGTGTACGGCGGTGGCCACATCCCGGGCAACAGTCTTGGCTGACTGGCTAAACTACATGGGTGGAGTAGGAGCAATCTTACTCAAGGGAATGTCCATCCCTAGTACACAAAGACTGAGACGGTGAGTGAGGCGGAGGAATCTGAGAAGATCAACGGCTCGCAAAGCGAAACAGCAAAGTGTGTGGTGCACTGGAGGCGTGTCGGACATAGAAAATGACAATGGCTAGCCACCGTGGAAGAGATTGGGGCCTTACCACGTACTTCCTACAGAAAGTAATGGGATCACAACAACAAGATAAGAAACGATATGTAGAGAACTCTCTGTCCCCTGGGGAAGAATCTACTGTACAAATTAACAGGGAAGAGGCAACTCCTCTAATGAGTAAGGAAGTACATAATGACGAGTGTTCCTTAAATTCTGTTGAAAGGGAGCATTCTGAGAAAGACCACCTAAAAACTAGTAGGAGAAGCCTAAAAATAGGAACATGGAATGTTAGAACTCTGAACGGAGAAGGAAAGCTTGACAATCTTATATTAGAAGCAACAGACATGAAACTCGATATACTGGGAGTTGCAGAGGCAAGACTTTTGGATACAGGCTACATAAAAAGAGACAACACACGCTTATACACTCAGGCGGAGAAAAACATGAAAGAGGGGTAGGAATGTTGATAAAGAAGGAGTTAGAAAAATACGTATGTGGATACTGGACACACAATGACAGAATGATGTTACTAAAAATGAGAGCAAAGCCATTCGACATATCAATCTTACAAACTTATGCACCAACTAAAGATCACAGCGAGGAAGAAATAGAAGAATACTATGAAGAGCTACAACACACACTTAAACCAGTCAAATCAACAGATGTGTTGATAGTAATGGGTGATATGAATGCAAAAGTAGGAAAAGGAAAATACAAGAAAATAGTAGGACAGTATGGATTAGGGACAAGAAATGATAGAGGAGACAGACTTATCCAGTTCTGTGAAGAAAACCAGCTGGTCATATGTAACACCTTTTTTGAACACCACCCAAGGAAATTATACACATGGAAAAGCCCAGGAGATATAACACGAAATCAAATCGACTATATCATGATAAAACATAGATTTAAGAACAGTGTCACAAGTGCAAAGACATACCCTGGTGCCGACATAAATTCAGATCACAATCCAGTCGTCATCAAAATAAATATAAAGCTGAAAAGAGCAGGAAACAGAAGACAGGAGGAACCCCAGATAGAAATATCAGCGCTGAAACAACCAGATATAAAACAGAAATATTTAATCGACGTCAAAAATAAATATCAACAGTTATTGACAGAAAGCATGGAGCAGTATAGAAGAGAAAACCCAGAAGAAAAAGCAACCGCAAAATGGGAATGCTTAAAAACAAGCATACAATCAGCAAATGCAAATTTACCTAAAAAGGAGTCTAAGAAAAATCAAATTTGGATGACAGATGACATCTTGAATAAAATGACCGAAAGAAAGAAAGCAAAAAACACTCCAGAATATAAAACAATAGACAATGACATACGTACTATGTGTAGAGAAGCAAAAGAACGGTGGATAGAAACAAAATGCAAGGAAATAGAAGACTTGGAAGCAAAGCACAGGACAAGAGATATGCATGAAGAAATAAAGAAATTACCAAATCGGTCACGGTTTGCACAAGGAGGAAGCTGTATCAAGAACAGAAATGGTGTAATATTACTTGATGAGAAAGACATATCAAACAGATGGGCAGAATACGTAAAAGAATTATTCGAGGACAACAGAGGTAAAAAACCATCACCAGATTCTAATGAAGGCCCAAACATTCTCAGATCAGAAGTAGAGAATGCCATTCATATGATACAAAAAGGAAAATCAGCAGGCATGGATAACATAAAAATTGAAATGATAGAAGCTCTGGAGAGCTTTGGTATAGATACAATCACAGAAATATGCAACGATGTATACAATACAGGATATATACCACACGACATGAAGACATCAGTTTTTATAACATTGCCCAAAAAAACCAAATGCAACAGAATGTTCAGACTTCAGAACAATCAGCCTGATGAGTCATGCAATTAAGATACTGCTCAAAATCATACAGGAGAGAATAAAAAGTAAAGTAGACAGCGAAATCCAGGAAGAACAGTTTGGTTTTAGACGGAACAGTGGAACAAGAGAGGCAATATTTTGCCTAAGAATATTAGCAGAAAAATATACAGAGGTCCAAAAAAGTATGTATATGTGCTTCATTGACTATAAGAAGGCTTTTGACAGAGTCCATCATGAGAAAATAATTGAATGCCTCGAAGACATAGGTATTGATGGAAAAGATATAAGAATACTCAGTAACCTTTATTGGGAGCAAACTGCCACAGTAAGAACTGGAAGGAATTATTCACCATACATAGACATAAAAAGAGGTGTCAGACAAGGTTGTGTGCTGTCCCCCTGCCTATTTAATTTATACACCGAAAAAATTTTCAAACAGTTACAGGAAATACCAGGACTGAACATCAGTGGAAGGTCAATAAACAACCTTAGATATGCAGATGATACCGTGTTGTTAGCTGAAAGCGAACAGGAGTTACAGGAACTAGTGAAGCAAGTGAACAGTATAAGTCATGAATATGGACTCGACATTAATATTGAGAAAACAAAAACTATGATAATTAGCAAAACAGACGATAAACCCACATTAAAGATAAGCGTAAATGGGGAAATCCTGGAACAAGTCAAGAGCTACGTATATCTCGGTCATATAATAACAGAAGATGGCAGATGTGAAACAGAAATCAAGAAGAGAATAGGAATGGCCAAAGCTACATTCAACAACATGAAACATATACTGACATCCAAACAGTTATCTCACAAATTAAAACTCAGAATCATAAAGTGTTATATATATTCTGCATTTCTGTATGGTGCAGAAACATGGACGATGAATAAGCAGTTGGAAGAAAGAATTGAGGCTCTTGAAATGTGGATATATAGAAGAATGGGGCGTATCTCATGGAAAGAGATGAAAACAAATAAGGAGGTCCTAGAAAATCTAGGTATGAAAAGAGAACTAATGAGGGAGGTCAAAGTTCGACAGCTAAAATACTTTGGCCACATAAAAAGGCATAACACCTTGCAGAAGACCATAACAGAAGGGAGAGTTGAAGGCAAACGTGCAAGGGGAAGACAGTGCTATAAGTGGGAAGACAACATCAAGAGATGGACAGGAAAGAGTCTATCAGAGTGCACCATCAAGACAAGAGACAGAAGACGTTGGAGATCCATTACAGCCAACCTTCGTTGTGGAGATGGCAACTGATGATGATGATGATATATATATATATATATATATATATATATATATATATATATATATATATATATATATATATATATATATATATATATATATATATATATATACTAACTGTTGCCATATAAATATCGTCTAACTGTTGTAATAAATATTGTAATATATGTAAATATATGTCTAACTAAATATATGTCTAAATATATATGTATAACTAAATGTTGTCTACCTGTTGTAACATAAATATTGTCTACCTGTTTTGTAATATATGTCTCAATATATATGTCTAACTAAATATATGTCTAACTGTTGTAATATATGTATAACGCAACAACAACCTGATCAAGTGATCAGAGGAAGTCACCCCGGCTAATATATATCGCTATATAAACAGTCACGCGCCATCACCTGACGCGCCACCATCTAAAATCGATCGGAGTATTTTACTATATAAAAGTCACGCGCCACCACCTGAATCCTACCTGTTTCCGCCCTACTATACTACTATTGCTTCTTTCTAGCTTGTGAAATAAGTTTCCTTTGCACATTGGCCTCTTTCAAGACATCCTCATTACTTTTTTTGGCTGTCCATGGTATTTTTAACGTTCTGTAAAACCACATCTCTGTTGCCTCTAGTGCCTTCCCTATTTGTTTACTAATTGTCCATGACTCACTCCCATATGTTAGGATTGGTTCCATATAACAATGAAGAACTCTATTTCTTACTTCCAATGACACAGAGTTGTTGCATAAAATACTCTTCATGTTATAGAATGCTGCTTTTGCCTGAGCTATTCTGCTCTTCACTTCTGAGTTGCATCATCCATCCGTTGTTATTAATGTGCTCAGGTATTTGAATGTATCGACTTGTTTCAAAACGGTTCCATTTATTTTGATAGTGTATTCTGGGGAAGCACTTTTTTTTAGACGACCATTACTTCTGTCTTTTTGTTATTTAAGGCTAAGGCCTTTATTTTCACTTTCTATCACTATTATATCAACAATTTCCTGGAGCTCTTTTTCACTTTTTGCTATTAAGACTGTTTCATCAGCATATCTCAAGTGGTTTATATTATGTCCGCCGTATGATATTTCTGGCATGTCCTCTAGAAATCTCATTACATGTTCACTGTACAGATTGAACGGATCCGGTGACAGCACACTTACTCTTCCTGACACCCTTTTTTACTTGCTGAAACGTTCCTATTTGGCTAATAATTCTTACAGCTGCTGTTTGTTGCTATATAGTACATGTTCTTTATTATCCTTAAGTCTTTACCATCAATGTTGATGCTTTCTAACATTTTGATAATTTCCTCATGTTTCATTTTGTCAAATGGGTTAGTGTAATCTATAAAGCACAGGTACAGATCTGTCTTCACCTCTATGGCTCTTTCTATTAATGTTCTTATAATATATATAGCTTTGTCTATGCCTTTACCTTCTACAAATCCACACTGTTCATCACGGATTTCTGGTTAAATTTTATTTCTCACTCTTCTCATGATAATCCGTAATAATATTTTGGTCACATGACTCATAAGACTAATGGTGCAGTGTTCTTCACATTCCATGGCTCCAGGTTTCTTTGGCAAAGCTATGAATGTGGATTTTAGCAGATCATCAGGTATTTGACCACTGTTGTAGATGTCATTTAAGAGTTGTGTTACCACTAGTACTCCATATTCTCCCAAAGTTTCCATTTCCTCTACTGTTACGTTATCTGGTCCATGCGTTTTGTCTTTCTTTATGTGGCGCATGGCATCCTCTACCTCTGCCACAAGTATTGGAGGTCCTTCACAACTGTCCTGGTCATTAAAATCTGGTCTTCCATCATTATTCTGTCCCCCTTTCTATCATGTTCTCATGACCCATTGACAATGTTCCTTCTTTTAATTTCAAACAGCCAGTGACTGTTTGTCCTTCTTGCATCCATCAGTTTTATAATTTTATCTGCTATCCACTTCTTTTTTTTGCAGTCCTCTTTACCTCTGGTATGGTTTCTTTTGATGTTTGATGTATTGATTCCTTTAGCATTTCTCACTGTTCATCTCTACTCTGTATATAAATGGGAAGGAAGAGGAGCTGGTGGAAGAGATGAGGAAAGCAAAACTAGAAATCCTGGCTATAACGGAAACGAAGAAAAAAGGACAAGGAGTCATGGATCTCGATGGCAACACGTTGCTCTACAGTGGTGTACCCATATCTGAAAGAGCTAAAGGGGGCGTGGGTTGCATTGTGGCCCAAAATCAAAAAGATAGTATCAAGGGATGGAACTTTGTCTCGGAGCGCATTATGGTTGTAAAACTAAAAGAAGGAGAAACCATAGTCAACCTGGTCATAGTGTATGGGCCAAATGAGGATGAGAGAGCAGAGGTCAAGGAGGAATTCTTCGAGCTGCTTCAAAGGACAGTGGATGACTGCCTAGATGAAGTTATTATGCTCGGAGATTTTAATGCCAGAGTTGGAAATGACCATGCTAGATGGGGTGGAGTTATCGGAAGATATGGAGAAGATACTCTCAATGACAATGGAAAGCGACTCCTTAGATTCTGCAGTGAGCAGAATCTGATCATTACAAACACAAAGTTCCCCCATAAGCGCATACATGCATACACTAGATGTGAACCAACCAAGAATGAGAAGTCAGTGATCGACTATGCCATTGTTCGGAGAAGCTCATTCAGATATGTCCGAGATGCAAGAGTCTGGAGGGGGCCAGAGATTGGAAGTGATCACTACCTGCTAACAATCAAACGAACAACTGAAAGAGTTGCTCAGCCTAGGAACTGCCCAACATCACGCAAGAAACCAAGTAAACGAGCAGGAGAAATGAGCATTAGGACCTACAAGCTGAGAGAGCCAGAAATTAAGACCAGATATCAGGGGCTTATTGCTACAGCAGTGAGCAACACAGAAGAACGACCTGATGACTTGGAAACCCTCTGGAATAAATTCAAGGATATCATAAAGACAGCTGCTGCAGAAGCATGCAGTGAAGTCCGACTTGGGAACCAGAGAAAGAGGACACCTTGGTGGACAGAGGAAGTCAAAGAGAAAATAAGAGAGAAGAAAATGGCATGGAAACAATACTTAGGAGCTAAAAACACAACAGGACAAATGGAAAAAATATAGAGAATATGTGACACTCAGAACAGAAGCAAAGAACAAAGTGCTAGCAGCAAAACAGAAGTCCTGGGAAGAATTTGGAGAAAAGCTAGAAAAAGATGCACAAGAAAACCAGAAATTGTTCTATAAGACCCTAAAGAACATGAGGAAAGAAAAACAATGCCCTCTCAAATTTATAAAGGACAAGCAAGGCAAATTGCTTACTGCCCCGAAGGAAGTAATGGAAAGATGGAAAGAATATTTCTCAGAACTCCTGGATGGTGAGCATGATGAAGCATCAGAAATGATAACCACTGACACAGAAGAGGAAACCAATGATGGTGAAGATGACATAAAGATGGAAGAACTGAGGGCAGCACTAGAGAAAATCAAGATGGGCAAAGCAGCAGGGCATGATGGTATAACACCAGAAATGGTTAAGTACATGGGAGCATCAGGCGACCTATTACTCTTAAAGGTCCTACAGGCAGCATGGTGCAACAAGACCATACCAAAGGATTGGGAGATTGCCATCATAACACCAATTTTCAAAAAGGGTGACAATCGACAATGTGGAAACCATAGAGGCATATCCCTTCTCAGTGTCCCTGGTAAAATCTACTCTAGAATCCTAGAGCAGAGACTCCGACGCCTAGCTGAGCCACAATTGGATGAGGTCCAGTGCGGATTCCGAGCAAACCGAAGCACTCAAGACCTAATCTTCACACTCAGACAGCTGAGTGAAAAGGCCCTTGAGTATAAGAGTGAGATCCATCTTTGTTTCATAGATGTGGAAAAGGCGTTTGACAGGGTCCCCTGGAGCAAACTTTGAGACTGTTTGGCAAGGAAGAATATTCCAGCACCTCTGATTCATGCTATACAGAGCTTCTACAAGTCTTGCAGAAATTATGTGAGGACAGCAAACCATAAGTCAGAAGAGTTCAGGACCACCACTGGTGTAAGACAAGGTGATATCCTATCACCTTACCTCTTCATACTCCTTATGGACGATGTCATCAAGGCATGTAAGGAGAGAACAAGAAAGTATTCAGTGGGGTACTGGAAGATGAGACAGGTCTATATTTCGGAGCTGGCATTTGCTGATGATGTTGCCCTGATTGCAAAATCAGAGGCACATCTCCAATCCAACCTGCAAGTCTGGAAGGAAGAGCTGGAGAAGAGAGGGATGGTCATAAGCAGCTCTAAAACAAAATCCATGGTGATATCACGAGAAGAAAGAAAACATCAGATTAAGTTGGGAGAACAGGTCCTGGAGCAGGTCGACCACTTTAAATATCTCGGAGCTATTA
Source organism: Oreohelix idahoensis (assembly GCA_024509875.1). Classification (NCBI taxonomy): domain Eukaryota; kingdom Metazoa; phylum Mollusca; class Gastropoda; order Stylommatophora; family Oreohelicidae; genus Oreohelix; species Oreohelix idahoensis. Next base: position 181,443 of record JAMPIV010013845.1, on the reverse strand, counting down.
TAGACCGAAAGGGAGGCATCAAAGAAGAGTTGGCCACTCGGAAAGCAGCGGCTGGGAGACTTTTTCAGGCCATAAATCGTGGATTCCTCAGCAAGAAAGAGGTTGGTAAGAAAACGAAGATGGCTGTATACCGCTCCACCTATGTCCCAGTCTTGACATATGGATGCGAGTCGTGGGCAATGACTACAACCCACAAAAGCCAGATCCAAACCTCAGAAATGAGGTATCTGAGGAAAGTGGTTGAAGTAACAAGAAGAGACATGGTCCGCAACCAGACGATCCGTCAAGGCCTAAAATCCCATCCACTGCAGACCCAAATAGAACAGTCCCAACTAAGATGGTTTGGCCATGTCTGCAGAATGGGAGAAGATCGGCTACCACGACAAGCATGGGAAACAAAGAGCCAGGGATCCAGACCTCCAGGACGACCCAGAGTCCGCTGGGAGGACAACATTAGACAATCTTTGAAGGCCCGAGGACTAGAATGGAACCAGGCCAGGAAGAAGACAGCTGATAGAATGGTCTGGCGCTCTCTCTTCCAAACCTCTACACCTTACGGTAGAAGGGGAACGACTAAGTAAGTAAGTAAGTCTAAATCTCCTGCATATTAGTATGTAGTCAATCTGATTATGAACATTGTTCCCTGGACTTTACCACGTCAAAAGGCGTCTAGGTTGCTGCTCATTCCAGGTGTTTCCTACTATCATATAATGCGTTCTTGCCCACTCTATCAGTATGTCACCTCTCTCATTTCTTTCTCCCAGGCCATAACCACCAGTCACATCATCAACTTTTTCATTTCCGACCTTAGCATTGAAGTCTCCAAGTATTGGTTTTTTTTTTTTTTTTTTTTTTTCGTACGCCCGCTAATACTCGAGGCGAAATCTCAGGTTATTATTAATGTCTAGCCTGACATTGATTTTACGTGAGTATCCCTTTTTTCTTGTACAGAGACAGGTGTCCCTCACCATTCAGGCAGATACTCGCCGATTTCGGAGGTACCCATTAGAGCTGGGTCGGCTCAGGAGCCGCCAGTTCCTGGTCGACGACACTTCTTCAAATGTTCTCGCCAGGTCTCGAGTTAATCCAGTCCAAATCCCGGTCGACGAAAAATCCTCAAATGCCGTCGCCCTGGTTTGATCCTGGATCACCCGGTCGCCAGAGCGGTGTGGTAACCTCTACGCTAGCGCGGCTCCCAGTCTCCAAGTATAACAGTTGTCTCATGAAATTTACACTGAGTCATTGCCATATAAAGTTCATTGTAAAATATGTATATTTCTTCTTCTGTACTATCTGCTGTTGGGGCATATATATGTATAAAATTGATATTAATTGGTCTGCCTCTCAGTTTAACTAATAGGACTCGATCTAGTGTTGCCCAAAATCCCTTCCTTTACCCTTCTTGCTCTTTCTGCATCTAATATTATGCCTACTTGTCGTGAAATGACGTCTGCCTCACATCATGAATTCTAAATATTCTGACCATACCGCGCACCATACATTATAGAAAGATAAAATACACCGACCAATGAAGACGCTTTCTTGGTCCTGTTTACTACTGCTTGGAAAATAAAGATGTTAAGGCCCTATTTGTGTAACCTGATTAACTTCGGAATTTTACTACAGCATTTTGGTAGAAGTATCACTTGACAGAGGTTACCAACACAATATTAGGGATGTTACTCTACCCGTAAGGAATAATACTTTTACTAATACTAATATAGGACGGGAGAAATTTTAGGTTGAATGCATTCGAAGCTTCAAGTTGTCCTAAATTTTGCAGTGTAAACTATGCATACTATAAAATGCAATTTGAAAACTAAAAGATTATTACATAGATATGTAAAGCCTAATTCCAAGTATAATTTAAGCTTTGAGGGAATAAAATCGCATCAGGAATAACGGAGATAATTAAAAAAGTATTTTTCCTACATTGTACGATAGGCAACAAGGTACCCACATTTTCTGATCGTGATTACATTCTTCAGGATGCCCATCTCGTCCGTCCGAGGTAGCACTATAAATAGACTGGCCTAACGAACTCGGTTAGTCACTATAATTTGAAAACACAGCAAGCGGGGGAAAGAAGAACATATGTTAAAGCAAGTGTTTGCCTTCTGTACCTGATTAGCAGACTTTAATGAACCATTAAGGGCTTGTCTGTGTGTGCCTGAGGGTTTAATCATTTAATCCTGTGACCTAAAGCCTACAAATAAGAAGAGGCTTCTCTTACTGAGAGTGCAACGAATGCAGTGCCAGTCTATGATAAAGTGCCAGCCATTTCGCGTGTACAGTTGGAACATCCTCATCTGAAGATTTTATCCAGCATCAGAGGGAGCCATCTGCAGTGACTCAGCTAAGTTGCTAAACAAGCAACTGTGTAGCGTATACCGGTTCACTAAACAAATAACCGCATCCAGTTCATGATGCAGTATATAGCTCTATTAGATTGTCAATATAACACTAATAATTCTTAATTAAAAGATCAACCAAGTTAGACTGTCTACAAAGAGATAGACATCTTACACAAAAGAAAGACATTTTTGTTGAACTGTTCTTATTTATTTAATGTTGTAAAATATTTGATGTTTAATGCTTTTCCAAACAGAAAAGAGAAACTGTTTTAATAAATTGTAAATATTTACCAGCAGACTTATATAAATTCTTTAAGTTAAGGTTTTATTCCCTGTTGGTAAATTTTAATTAAATAACTTCCCCTAGCAGAGTCAGAAACAATACTAACTACAATAATCACAGAGGAGGATCTGGAGAGGTAGCAGTTAGTGACTCAGAGTACTACATCACCATCTTCTCTGGGAACTTACATAGCTTGACCCTACCTTTGTGTCTATACACCCTTACTCTCTTCAGAGAAGGGGGTATTACTGATAAGACCAGACTCTTATCTGGCACTATCCTGGTATCATCTGATACACCTTTACGTCCAGGATATCTTAATTTTAATAACATCTGAACCTCTTTCGACACTACTCCTCTTTCATGTTTATTTCCTCCGGAATAAATTATTTTGTAGGTGTCAGAATACATTTGATCTGTTCCGGTATATCACATTTCACACAGTCCTAATACATTTACATTCATTCTTTCCATCTTGATGTTATCTAATTTTCCAATCTGCATTAGTGTCCTGACATTCCAAGTTCATATGTTTAAGTTATCTTTAATTCTAATTTTAAAAATTAGAATTTCAAGACAGCAGACAAAAATGTCAAGACCAAAAAAAAAAAAAAAAAACAGAGAACACAGAGAAAGAACGATGAAATGTTTATCAGCGTGGGATGAGACAAAGTCCACATCAAATTTGATAAACGACGCTATGAGCCGGAAGTTATGGAGAGGCATGATCCCGTGCCAGTCAAGATCATAACACTTGATGAGAAGCTTTGCCCAGATTTTATGGAGATTTTAGTCACCAGGGTTTCACCACGTTGCTGTTCTTTTCTGGAATATTATGTAAGTTAATGTCATTGTTGCTTCCTGTAGATTCCATGGGTCTTTGAGAGACAAAGAAATAAATAGATTACTGCTCCCTCAAGTAAGTCGTAAAAGACGAACAAACAAACAAACTTTATCTTAAAACTAGTGTAAAAGCCCGACATAAGACGGGAATTAAATTCAAAAGCACCAATACCTAACGCAAATTTTACTTATTCAAAAGTATTTTTTAAAAACCACTGTGCATCACCACAGTACACAAACTACTTAGCAGCAGCGAGGATCCCATTGTGTGTATACGGGATCACACATTCTATAAATATTTTTGTGCACACCGTCATTTGTGCATTCTTCTTTGGTAAGTGTTACTATACAATAGGACTGACTTGACATTTGAGTTGAAAATTCTTATTTTCGTGATTGAAGTTTTTGTGTAAAAAGTTGTTTGTATGGCTCTGAGACACGGAGAGCAACAAAAACAACAACTAAAAAGCTACAGACTTTTATAAATGGGTGCTTGCGTAGAATAGAAGGACTGAAATGGTATGACAAAGTCACAAATGTGGAATTGATGACAAGAACCAGACAAGTGCCAGTGGAACAAGAGTTGAGAAGAAGACGCTGGCGATAAATAGGACACACATTTAGGAAACCTGTTGATAGCATTACAAAGCAGTCCTTGTTCTGGAATCCACAGGGAAAGACAGGCAGAGGTAGACCAAAAAACTCATGGAGAAGAGAGCTGGATACAGAGATGAAAATGATGAGGAAAACATGGAAAGAACTTGAGCAGATTGCACCGGACAGGAAGACTTGGCATGTGTTTGTTGAAGGCCCATGCTCCTCGGGGAGCTAAAGGGTATTGACTGAAGTGTTACTATTTTCGGGAGAGAACATATAAGGGAAACAATGCAAGTAATGTCTAACTTTCAACCAAAGTTGCATCCCTTAGCGTTACGCACTGACTGAAAAAGCTGGGATTTTATATATAAGATGATTGAGAATTTTGGCATGCAAGGCCTGTCTGACATCCTACCCTTTGATGACTTTATGACTAATATCAGGTTGTGTATGGGACTGACGTAAAATAAAGTTGCTACAAAAACCACTACTGTAACAATACATAGATGCTTTGGTACCGGCTTCTTACAAGGGGGGGGGGGGGGGGGGGGGGGGGGGGGCAGCTGGAGTGGTGACCCCATGAAATAATGATGATGTGACATGGTTGCTGCTTTGATCTTTTATAGTTGGTGTCTGTTGTCTTTATTGTCGTCGTCGTTGTCGTCTTCTTTTTGAGATGTGAATTACGACATAATAATTCTGACCATTTTAGATAGACAGGCAACAGATGGACAAACAGATAGATTAGATAGATAGATAGATAGATAGATAGATAGATAGATAGATAGATAGATAGATAGATAGATAGATAGATAGATTAGATAGATATATAGATAGATAGATAGACAGACAGACAGATAGATTAGATAGATAGATAGATAGATAGATAGATAGATAGATAGATAGATAGATAGATAGATAGATAGATAGATAGATAGATAGATAGATAGATAGATAGATAGATAGACAGACAGACAGATAGATAGATATACAGACAGACAGACAGACAGACAGACAGACAGACAGACAGATAGATAGATAGATAGATAGATAGATAGATAGATAGATAGATAGATAGATACATACATACATACATACATACATACATACATACATACATACATACATACATACATACATACATACATACATACATACATACATACATACATACATACAAACATACATACATACATAGATAAATAGTTAGACAAATAGATAGATAGATAGATAGATAGATAGATAGATAGATAGATAGATAGATAGATAGATAGATAGATAGATAGATAGATAGATAGATAGATAGATAGATAGACAGGCAGGCAGACAGACAGACAGACAGATAGATAGATATATAGACAGACAGACAGACAGACAGACAGACAGATAGATAGATAGATAGATAGATAGATAGATAGATAGATAGATACATACATACATACATACATACATACATACATACATACATACATACATACATACATACATACATACATACATACATAGATAAATAGATAGATAAATAGATAAATAGATAGGTAGATAGATAGATAGATAGATAGATAGATAGATAGATAGATAGATAGATAGATAGATAGATAGATAGATAGATAGATAGATAGATAGATAGATAGACAGGCAGGCAGGCAGGCAGACAGATGGAGAAACAGAGATAGATAGATAGATAGATAGATAGATAGATAGATAGATAGATAGATAGATAGATAGATAGATAGATAGATAGATAGATAGATAGATAGATAGATAGATAGATAGATAGAACGAACGAACGAACGAACGAACGAACTTTATTTTCAAAGGGTTAAGAATTGGGCACGCAGGCCCGTCTGACATTCTGCCCTTCCTCTCTCTCTCATCATGTATACTAATATCCTTTCATCCTCACATTTACTTTAAGCATTATTAAGGCATTTATCATTATAAAAGTAATATTACATTTGCAATAATCATCATAATTAAAGTGTTTTTAAAATAAAATTAAAATAATAAAAAAAACCAACAAAAAAAAAATAATACTAATAATAATAATAATGAATTTGAAAAAAAAAAACATTAAAAAAAATAAATAAAATTAAAAAAAATAAAAAAAAAACAATTAAAAAAAAACAACAACAACAAAAAACAATAACAACAAGACATAAGAGTCGAATTCTTCGTACTGTAAATTAGTGATTTGAGACATATTCAGAGGTATGTTATGAGAACTTGTAAAATGTTCATACGGTGTTCAACTGAATGACTCAGGGACTTTTTTTTTATTTAGGTTCATCAAGATGAGGTGGGTAAACAGTTACTTTCCTTGCTGTCTTTGCGTCCCAAACTCAAGACCAGAATCAGACAAGATCGATAGTTAGATAGACATATATGAAAGCAATTAATTTGCCAAGGGTTGAAAATCGGACACAGTCCCCTCTTGCATTCTTCCATCCTCTTGCTCATCTTTTATTACTGTTACTCAACATTCTCCAGCGTACTGAAAGTATTAATTTAAGGGCAGTGCAACATTACAAGGAAGTATAACAGCATACATTAACAGTACCTGATCATAAAATTAAGAATATAAATTATTAAGAATATAATATTAAGAATAAGTATATTGTAATGAAAACTAGATCATCAGAGCATCCATACAGTATATTAGATAAAAGTACAACACAATCAGTTAGGGTGGCATATAATCAGCACTCATAAAGTATTTGAACAGTATACGATTGTATGAGTAAGGACTGTGCGTGTTTTTCAGGTCATTGGGAAGATTGTTTTAAAGATGAGCAGCTGAGTAAGCCAAACTAGTTTTAAATAGGTCAAGCCTGGGCTTGGGTACCTGTAATTTGTTTAAGCGCTGACTACGTCTGTCATTGTATTTTAAAAGCGGCCAAAGATACTTTGGAGCATTCTGTGACAGGATTTTGTGAATAAATTTCCCTTTGTTAAAGAGGAAGCGCTTCCTGAGGGGTAATATTTGAAGATAATTATATAAATCTATACAATGTGATTGGTGTTTATCAGCAACAAGGCGCATTGCGCGTTTTTGAAGTGAGTGGAGCCTTTTTGTGTTGGAGACAGAACAACCATCCCAGATTGTGGAACAATAGTCTAGATGCGTTTGTATATGAGATATGTAGAACATTTTCCTTGCCTCTTCATCCAGGAAATGTTTAATTTTGGCTAATTGGTAAACGTTTTGTGCTGTTAGCTTTGTGAGTGCATGTACATGTGAGTTCCAACTTAGGTGTTGGTCAACAGTGATACCTAGAGTTCTGTGTTCATTTACGTTTTCAATTAGTGATGTTCCAATGAAGAGCTGAAGTGTTGTTTTCTGCAAGTTTTGTAGTTTTTGTCTGGTTGATATTAACATACATTTTGTTTTACTAATATTTATTTGCATGCGATTCTCGTTGCTCCACGTAATAAGATTATGTGTATCGTTTTGTAAAGATTGTTCTAGTGTGGTGCAACATTTATCACTAGTATAGACAGTACAGTCATCGGCAAAAAGGTCACATGATGAGTGTTTGAAGTATAGAGGAAGATCATTAATGTATACGGTAAATAGAAGAGGGCCGAGAATAGAGCCCGGAGGAACACCTGTATGGACAACAGTTGGGTTCGACAAGGAATTATTATAAGAGACTATTTGTTGTCTGTCTGACAGGAACGATGTAATTAACTTTACCAGCTTAATATTTACTTTCATTGTTTCTAATTTTCTGATTAAAATAAAGTGATCTATCATATCAATTGCTTTTTTGAAGTCTACAAATATTGCTCCACATATATTATCGTTATTGATGTTTAGGTGCCAATTGTCTATCATCTTTGTTAAGGCTGTGTGGCATGAATGCTTTGGTCTAAACCCCGACTGACTGTCGATTAGCAGGTCGTTATCTGCTAGGTGTTGTAGTGTTGTTTTGTGGATGTGTTTTTCCAGTGGTTTGGACAGCGACGATATAAAAGAAATGGGCCTATAGTTACTAAGATTACTACTATCAGATGAACCTGGTTTGAGAAGTGGGTATACTTTAGCGCTTTTAAAAGCGGATGTAAAGTAACTCCTTGCGATACATTGATTATATATGTATGTCAGTGAATCACTAATAGCAGGTGCGGCAAAACGCAGTATTCGATTACTGATTCCATCAAGTCCCGATGAGTTATTATCTTTAAGGCCAGTAATATAGTTGCAAACTTCGTTAACTGTTATAAAAGGGATGTCGGGTGGAATTGTGTTAGTACATTTGTTCTCGCAGAACGTTGATAATTTGCTTAAGTCACAAGGGGGAGACGGAATGGTGGATTTTATATTGTTGATGTCTGCCTGAAAATGATTGCTGAAGTCAGTACAAGTACAGTAGAACTCCATTTATCCGAACCCCATGGGACCGAGCATCGTTCGGATAATCAAATGTTCGGATAATTGGATTACATAATGTATCGAGTTACATGTACACATATTTCTGAAAATAATTAACCATCACAAGGAAATTACACTATAAAACATATTTACTTGTACTGTAATAATAATACCCACACTGTATTAGATTACTGTATCACCAAAATCTTTCATTACACTGCAGTGCATGTACTACTTGTATTAATTATTTTTTTTAAGAAAGAGAAATGTTTTCAAAATAACATTACAAATGATTCAAAACCAGGCGCAACTTACGTATACATGTACTTGTACAGATGTAACCCACTATTTAAAATAATGAGGAATCCTCTTTTGCACCAAACTGGATAGTCTCCTTTTGGCTGCTAAGTCCCGCATTCTCTTCAACAGCAGAAGCTGTGTAGCATAGCTGTCATCTTCTCGCTCGTACCAAGCCATCGCTGTTTCTAGTGCTATATAGGCATCTTCAGGACTTGGTCGACGTTTTGGGTTGTCTTCATAATCTACAAGTACATCATGTACTTCTGAGGTGTCTTCATCATCGGTCACTACATGTATTTGGTTTTCTTCTTGCACAAAAGACAAAATTTCTTCGTCATTCAAAAACTGAAAACCAGAATCATTATCATCTTCTAGCCACATGTGTGCATCATCTTTGTCACAGTCCGAAAATCCGGGCATTGAAACAGTTCCACAACTTCATTTATACAATCATCATTTGTATCCACTACAGTAGTTTCATTTCCTCCTTTTTTCCCAAGCAATCTATTCCAAGCCTTGTTGAGATTATCTTGTGACAGGGTGGTCCAAGCATCAGCTAACATATAGCAGCAGTCTTTGAGATTAAGCTTTTTGGAAAACGCCACCACACTTTCTTCATCTTCAGCCAACAATAAACGACGCAGGACTTCCTTCTTGTACATCTTTTTAAGCTTTGCTATAACACCCTGATCCATTGGTTAAATCAGTGCTGTTACATTGGGAGGCAGAAAAATTACTTTAAAATTTGTATCAACTGCATTCAATGTATCCGTCTCTGGATGAGATGGTGCATTGTCCAGTAGAAGAATTACTTTTCCAGTTTTCTTTTCTTGTTCTCTCAACCTCTTCACATTTGGGATGAACTGATTTGTATACCAATCAAGAAATATTTCACTATTCATCCAAGCACTCTTCTGTGCTTTGTAGCACAATGGGAGACATGTCACATTCTTTAAACAACGTGGTTTTTTGGCTTTACCGATCATTAGCACCGGTAAACGATGACTTCCACTGGCATTCGCGGCTACCACATTTGTTACTCTCTCTTTGCACTTTTTAAACACAGGGGAAGCTGCTTCGCGCTGAGATGCAAGTGATTTTTGAGGCAATGATTTCCAGTATAAGCCAGTCTCATCGGCATTATACACATCATCGAGTGAATAACCTTCTTCTTCCAAAAAAGCCAAGAATGTTTCTTTAAAATTTTCAGCGGCAGTTGCATCGCTAGATAAAGATTCCCCTTGAATCTCCAATTCTCGTATGCCATGACGAGATTTAAAGTTTCTTAACCATCATCCCTGGCTAGCCTTAAAGTCAGGAGGACAGTCAAGTTGATTGTTGAACTAAAGTGCCTTTTCACACAATATAGAGCCAGAGATAGTTTCCCCTTTGCTTCTTCTTTGCACAAATCATATATACAAAGCCTCTTCCAATTTCAAATCTTTCGCATTTCTCATGGTTTACGTTTCTTCGACCCATTTTCACTATCCAATTTCGATGCAAAACTCATAATTTTATCCTTGTTACTTTTGATGTCAGAGACGGTAGCTTTCCCAACATTGAAAATCCTCGCAAGTGAAAACACAGTTTCACCTTTTCCTAGTCTCTTGATAATTTCTGTTTTCGTTTCAATTGACAAAACATTGCGGTTCCTTTTATATGTTTTAGGCCTTCTGGAAGATGCCATATCGCACAGAGAAATACTTGCACACCAAAATTATTCTGCTGTAGTAGCAGACACAATTATTTTAAGTTGAACTGTCTGTTTAGCCAGTGTACTGCGTAGAACGCACACGTACACTAGATTGGTAAACCAGATATTAACTGACTTTATGATCTAATTGACTTCCTGTACGTAAGCGACCGACCATTAGCCCATTCCATCCTCTAAAAATTGTTCGCACACATTTGAAGCTTGCAGCATCAAAAGATTCAAAAATATAGTCTAACATGACTGGTGGCACCTGATTTTTTTTTTCTCGAAAAAGTGTTCGGATAATTGGATGTTCGGATAATTGGGGTTCGGATAAATGGAGTTCTACTGTAAGTGGCGTATTGGGAGTATGTGGGTCTGGAAAATTTCGTTTGTTCACTAAAGTGTTGATTGCCTTCCCTTACTGTTTGTTTTACTCTGAACTAAATTTCTAAAATAGTTTTTCTTTTCTCTGCGAATTAAGTATTGTACTTTATTTCTTATTGTCCGATATGTAGTGATATCCTTATTTTTATGCGCTCTATCTCTTTGCCTCATAGCGTCAAGAACTTCTTGTGTGATCCATGGAGATTTAATTTGCTTTTTCACGCGAATTTCTTTAGTAGGCGCATGCTTATTAAAAATACTATAAAATATCATTGTCCAATATGCGATGGCGTCATCAGGATCAGGAATTTGAAAAACGTTGGCGAGAGGCGCAGTTCGCAAATCATTCAAAAATAATTCACGGTTGAAATTTTTAAGACTTCTATATTGAAAACTAATGTGTTTATTTTTTGGAGATTTGTACCCATTTTTTGCCCAAGTGCAACATATAGGATAATGGTCACTCATAGCAATAATAGGGATGGAGCATTCTATAATATTTTCTGGACAGGTTACATAGATGTGATCGATCAGTATGGATGACGTTGTTGTTACTCTGGTAGGTTTGTTGACTATTTGTTTCATGTTATACGATGCTATGATGTTGGTCCATATATTGTTTGGCTTGTGCATGTCGATATTAAAATCACCAAGAAGATAATTTCGTTAACTGTAGTAATAACTTTATCCATCATGTTGGTAAAATCTTCAAACCATGTTGTTCCTACACTGGGATTACGATAAAGATATCCGATTAAAATAGATCTTTGCTTTTGGGGCTTTATCTCTAACCATATGCATTCTATATCTATAGTCTCAAGATCGTTTCTGCGGTGATAACTGAGAGAAGTAGAAATATAAACTGCTAGACCCGTCTCTAATTGTCTACTAGAATCTCGCCGAATAGTTTTAAAACCTCTGAGCGCAATGTCATCGTCGGTTATTTTCTCATTCAGACGACTTTCGGAAAAACCAAAAACCTGGAAATTTTGGTTAAGAATTTGTGTGAGTTATGGAATTTTACCTAAAAGATGGTTTACGTTCAAGTGGCCAAGCCGTAAACCAGTTGTATTTAGTAATTGTTCATAATTACCTGACATTTTTATGTGAAAGAAGTTTTACGCTCAAATAGAAAATAAATAACTAAATAAACATCACGAGGTTGCTATATATGTGAGATTAAAAGTAATAGTACATAAATGCACACCTTAATACAACAAATTACAAACAATTCAGATAACTGTACTAGTTAAAATTTGTAAGAAAACTGTCACACAACAAGCACACCCATCCACACTGTGAAGGTTAACAACAAAGTTAAGCTGCACCAAGAGAATAGACGGGCAGACAAACAAATAGATACTGAGAATAAATAAATAAAGCATTATCCGACAGTTGCTGGTCCTACAGAGACGTCGACTTGTGAAGTGAACAGTCACTGATAATGTTGAGGAGAGTGTTGTGGACAATAAAAGCGAGATGGATTTGGCCGTAAAAGATGATTCATTTGGTAGTAGGTGTTCGCGGGATGTTGAGGTACTGTTGTTGGATGAATGGGATATTCCGGCCAGTAGGACCTCCAAGTGTAAGGTGCGTAGTTCAAGAGACTTTGCTGATGTAGAAAGTTATGAAAGGTTGGGTGTGCGGGTTGATATGGGAAAACCTGTGATGACAACGATGATGGGTGATCTCTCATTGGTGTCTGGTGCGACAGCGGACGTGGTGAGATTTCAGTAGGTGGACCCTGAGTTGATTGAATTGAATCTTTTACAGATCTTTGAGAATGGAGTGTCTCAGGTTGTTGTTGAGGTGGATCGTCGGTCGTAGAATGTTGCTGAAGGCCGATATTATTGGCTGTTTCTTGCACATCTGTAGTTCTAATAAGGGGTCTGTCTTGATACTCCTGATTATGTGACATTGTTGTCTGGCTGGTGCTTGAAGTTGTGGGTATTGGCGGAAACTCAAGGTCGTAAATTGCATTAGAGGAGTAGCTGGTTACATTCGTGTGTCGTTTTGAAGGATTCTTGGATGCTGATGTGCTGGCTGTGCCTCTGAGGGTGTTTTCTGGAAATTTGATGTTTCTCGCCAACATACTGGTTCCTTGATCGGATAAGGAAATGTCGCCGCTATAAAGATGCTTCCTAGGAGCTCCGGATGTGGCAAGGAACGAGGAGTGTTCTATAAATGTGTGGTGGTGTCTGACGCAATGCTTTTTCAATTTTGTGTTGTTCATCTCAACAGATTTCCTATAATGTGAACGAACTGGAGGTATAATAGCTGAAAAATATACATTTGCATTTGGGAACAGGAACTGGAAGTTACTTGTGATTTGATTTAGCTCTGTTTGTGCAATTTCGTTATGCTTTAGCGCGTCCGACAGACCAATGTGCACAGTGACCCTGGCTACATCAAGATCAGTTTCATATCTTTTAAGGAGAGTCAGTAAGTCCTGCGCAGATGCCCAGTTTTTGTAGCGAACAGTGACCCTGTCTATATCTGCCGTTACTAATTGACATTTTTGAAGGTCCTTCACATTTTGGTCACCAAAGATGAAGTGTTTCCTTCTATTTGACAGATGTGTGTGTGTGCCGGTGGCAGTGCGTGCTGTTTCTTGTGTTTGAACTATGCTGGGATTGTGTGTAGGTTTCTTGCTGTGATGTGAACTGGCTGTCGACAGTGGGGGCTGCCGAGTAGAAATCTGGACAGGGATTCTGCTCATGTCTGCAGGGAATTCCAGAATGCACAGGTCATGGTCTTCTTTATGGATAGGTTCAGCTTGTGTCGTATGCTGTACTTCACTACCGTCGGAATTTCCCTCTGAGCTTGTGTTTGTGTTACACTGTCTGTATTTATTCTTCTGCTGTGTGCTTTCTTTCTGTTGTTCAGACTCGTTTCTCTCACAGCTATTTTTGAGGGACATGTGGTCAGCATAGAGCTGCTCGTAAGCTTTTTTGAGGCTGCTCAGCTCTGCTTTTAGTATCTCCATCTCAGACAATATTATTAAAAATTGATCTTGTGACGAGTGCATAGGTAATGTAAGAGAGGATGTTGTTGGACTACTGTCAAAGGTGCTTGATAGGTGTTCTGTCTCTGTGACGTCACTTGTATCAGCGGGACCTCAAGATGCAGCAATAGAGACCGCAGTCAGCGACTCATAGCTTGACTGCCTGCGTCAGGACCAGCGAACCAGAGCTGGTCAAGACCGTGCTCCACCTCCACGTGGTGGTCCTGGAAACAGTATGCAGCAATGCAGGCTGGCTGAGCGAGCATGGATCGCAATGGGAAGGCAAACCCGGTCCTAAAAATGCCGTGCAGAAGTCGGATGTGTCGACCGAAAGGTGCAGATATCACAGCTACGTTGTAAACAGACACAACGCAACCACCGTCCTTTTCAGGGCGAACGAAGAAGAAGAAGAAGACTTGTATCAGCTAACGCTGCTGACTTTGGTTTTGTCTGTGACATCTTTTTGCACTCTTTATTGGGAGTTATGTTTGTTGTGATATCAGCGGAAACAGTGGAATGTGTGATTGCTAACTTCTTAGATTTAGAAGTTTGTGCAGGAATACTTTGAACTGGCACATTTGATATGATGGCCTTTCGACTGACTCCAGCAGTATTTGCTGATTTCCATAAATTGTTCAGGTCCGTACTAACCCAATCTTTAATAGCGCACTCTGCACCCTGTATCATTACTTTATTTGTTGTGTTAATAATAATAGTTGCCCATCGCAAACGAAGATGGCGACAGCTTCAGACTTGAGTTGTGACACATCTGTGCCGTGATCTCATGTGACTAATTAATCCTATTTTGGCCCTACAGGCCCTGCCACATACGGGGCACACATGGTTAGAGTCGATAGTAGTGTTGCTGTGCATTCTGGCCTTTCTTGCAGCACGCTGTTGTGTTATAGAAATGTAGGACAACCTCTCCTGTGGAAATAACATCTTCTACATATGAACCATTAGCGTCAGTCCTTGCTTCAACAGTTGCACTAGATTCATAGTATGCCTTAGACAGGCTACGTAATGCTTCATATTCGATTAAGGTAGAAAACGTAAGAATCGCACAATGGTTATTGTTCTTATAAGATAATGTTACGCATGGCGTGTATAGCGTGCTGGTCTTCAAACTTCGAGTTTTCTTTTTAACCGCTTTTGTAACATTTAAAATGTAGTCCTTCTGTTTGGCACCTTTTGTGTTCGGTCGGGTTGTACCAACCGAATTCACGTGTAGCATTGTGAATGAGAACTGTAAATGACCAGGCGTATTTAATGGGTGTGATAAGTGGTCAATTATAGTCGTTCACTGCGCTCTAGTTGACAGCTTGACTCGGTCGACACACATATTTACCGGTGACCAATTTCTAAAGCCACGGTTCTCTGACATTCCGTAGGGTGTAATAAAACATCCATTTCTGTCGGCTACCCCAATTATCAGTGCTGACCATGTGGAACGTTTAGTAATTCCAACACAAAAGCGACTTACTATACTCATAATAGAAGATATGCTTGTTTTAATTTTTCCTAAAAATCACATTTCCTATTCATATGAACACAATAATATGTATTTCACGATAAAGCAACTAACATTATGTACACAGTGATATAAAAATCCTTCAGAAATGTAGCTAGATATGCAGTTTATAGATAGATAGATAGATAGATAGATAGATATATAGATAGATAGATAGACAGATAGATAGATAGATAGATAGATAGATAAATAGATAGATAGATAGACAGGCAGGCAGGCAGACAGATGGACAAACAGATAGATAGATAGATAGATAGATAGATAGATAGATAGATAGATAGATAGATAGATAGATAGATAGATAGATAGATAGATAGATAGATAGATAGATAGATAGATAGATAGATAGATAGATAGATATGTAGATAGATAGATAGATAGATAGATAGATAGATAGATAGATAGATAGATAGATAGATAGATAGATAGATAGATAGATAGATAGATAGATAGATAGATAGATAGATAGATAGATAGATAGATAGATAGATAGATAGATAGATAGATAGATAGATAGATAGATAGATAGATAGATAGATAGATAGATATTCTCAAAGTACTTGTGCAACATATTGAGAAGCAGCATGATAATACAGAAAAAGAAGATAACTGAAACACTTTTATCTCGACAGCTGAAACAAATACACCTTCGACATCTACACCAACCTATTCCTGCTTTCTCAGAATTTAGACCGGATAATGACAACAACTGGCGTCAAAGTAATCATTTGACTATCTTGATATGCGTGATGATAAAGTGAAATGCAACTACTTTCTGTCTTGGATGGACACATCATTTTACGAGCTAACTCAGAAAATACGTGGGGCTGAGATGTTGACAAAGTTCACGTATACATATATATTTCCTCCTCTTTTGGATACTAATATCGGCCATTGCTCTATTGCAGCTATCGATAAAACAGGGAGCAATGTCATTGTTATGCTCTCACTGCCGCCACATACTATCCAGAAATGGCAACCACTGATAAACACCTTTTCTTTTGCCACGAAGACATCCTACAACAAATAATGCAATATATAATGAAAATTCAAGGAAGAAGAGTAATCCAGTATGATCCGGGAGTTTAGCGCAAGCTATCAAAATAGTTGCATTACAAAGGCAACGGTTACACGCTTTCAGATCCCTGGATACTTGTTTCACAGTATTGAATTTCATTGCAATGCAGACTTTGCTGCTCTAGCGGACGTAAGTTAAAATGTTTCCGCTAACCTATCTTTAAGCCTTGTGACGTAATGAATGTCCTATTCTGTAGTCCAGTTTTCCTTTTGTCACTCTTCTCTGTCATTATTCATTCAAACGTCCTGTTTTCACTTCATTTAGTCACGTCTTTCCTTTTACATCGTCACCGACCGTTAATTACCCTCCTTAAGAACACGTTCGACCTGGTTATCTTAATCGGCGCTTATGCAAAGGCATGTGGATAATGACACATTGGCATCTGTTTGTTCACTGCGAAGTTGTTTATTTTAGACACCAGGATTGGACGTATTAAGCGGGCTATTCCCGTCCGATTACGTGATTAGTTCCGGGCTGTCTAGTAGCCAGACTGACTAGGTATAGATAAGCAAGTATATTCTTTACACCAGCCGGCAAAAGCAACATACCCAAATTTGTGTCGGTGAAGTAAGAGAACGAATATATGATTCGTGGACATGACTTGCTGAAAAATTGCAAATTCCAATGTTGTCTCAGTTTTTTCAATCTGGAATCCAGACATGCCGCGTAACGATTTCCGGATGTTTCGATAACAATCCTGAGTACTGGGACACCAGGAAATGATATGACACTTCCGACAGGATGACTTTGTTGTAATAATGTTTAACATTGAGAGAGATTATCAGTTGTAATAATCTAGGGCATGCAGGTCGCGTGATTTAATGGTTTTGGTAAACAAGTAATAATTGCAGGGCATTAACTTATATGGGCAGGTGATAATGTTCAGACGAGAAGAGGTGGGGGTAACCCCTACTAGAAATAAGACTACTTACCTTGGGGGTTGGTTTGAAAGAATATTAAACTAAGCTTAATTATGATTGGGTCTCCCCCAACAGAACCTCACGGGGTGCTATGCCGAAACTCCGCTTAAAGCCTAGGACATTTTAAGATTTCTCTACTACATTCCATATTCGTCAAGGAGACATCCTAGACAGCCAGTATAACAAACAATAACAATAGGGACTCCAGTACAGGACCGGCAATAGGACTAGAGGATATTCTAAAGTAAGAAATGATATAACCTTAACTATAGTACTGAACCTGCCCTTGGAAAATTCTTTGAGTACTGTTGCCGAATACCATCTCCAACCAGGAACTACTGACACGGTGTAGCCAAAAATGATATGCACACCATCATTGCGGGCAGACGCTGGAACTGGGTTAGCCATGTCCTCAGAAGAGATCCTGATACCATCACAAGAGCTGCTATGCTAAGGACTCCATAAGGCAGACCAAAGACAACCTGATGGAGAACTGCGGAGACCAAGATGCAAAACATGAACCAGAATAGAGGCACTGTACAAAGAATAGCCACCGACCGAGCAAAGTGTGGACAGTTTGTTGCTGCCCTATAAGACGCCAATAAGCTTGATGGCCACTGACTGCCTTGTATGTCAGTGGCTAAGAATCCAAGAAGAAGATATTACTGAAAGCCACAAGTCCAATGAACCTTACTCCAGCATGAATAGTTGAGATTATATATAAAGCAGTTAACCTAACCACCCGAGAGACGGCATCTTAAAACAATTGCCTGACATATTACGGATTTATGTGCGTCAAGTCTGCGTATTCATTCATCCTAATTTGGGGTAATTTGTAACATGTGCACTTTGTTAAATTCTATTTGCATTTTTACATGTATGAACTAATGTAGAGTTGCACACGAGGTTGATAGCGTCATCATATAAAAGAACTTCAATATAAACCACTACTGCAAGAGCTGGTGACCGCTTCCTGCTGGTTTCCTCAAAAGGAACCAATGGCAGTGATAACATCAGGCTCCGTAGGGAGCAGGGAGTGGATGATGATAACAGTGTGGTGTATATATTTATTATGTCCACCTTTTTAATTAAGTGTATATGTGTATTTATATGTGCATAGAATACAGTTTTCGCCCTCCGATCTCCTAAAGCACATTCATCTGTCTCGATGGGTTAAGATTTAATGCTCAAGGACATTGAGAAAAATTATGAAGAAGATTAAACGGTGGAAGGAAGCTGAAGTCGCCTGATGTTTACATCAGGAGACAAAAAACTCAAAAGAGGTAATTGTTTACTTTCAGGTTTTGGATCCAGTTACTGAAGTCAACGTCAGACACCGACAACAGACGGGTCTTGATGACACGCAATTAAGCAACCTCAGAAGGTACTCTGGCCTTGCTGCAAGGGACGTGCTGCTGTCAAAATATTCGACTCCTGGAGATAAGAAACAGTCAAAACACCTCCGTAGACCAGCAGTGACGGAAACAGACTCCAACTGACCCTACACCCCAAGTTAAGTAAAGTACTGGAAACTGTATATGGACTTTTTTTCTAACCACAATATTCTCCTGTGAGGATAACGTTAGCAGATTGTTTTTTCGTTACAAAATATCAGTTTGATTCATTTTAACATTGTTAAGCATATAACTCACTATTACATCTGTTTTATATGTAAATATAATTCTAGAGTGGAATTAATCACTTACTGAATGAATTTTATGTCTGCAGCTTTATTACTTTTTAAAAATACACATAGATACAGAGCTACGCAAATTAATATTTTGCTGAATCACCTTCATCTGGGGGCTTACAAAATGCGAGTCAACACTGATATTTCTCGCAAGAAGTGGGCGGAGAATACAGAGTTTATAACACACTTAGATGACTCAGTTGTTATGCTTGCCATTCTAAATTCCTAGTGAGACTCCCTAAAATAGCAGCGTCATTCTTCTATTTATACCTCTGCTAAGAGTAATCTTTAGTGAAGATACCTTTGATAACCCTGATCCTTTTACTCGAAGTTTGCCATTAGTGGACCAATACTGCAGAGCAGGAGAGACAACTCGCAACAGCCTGAACAATTAACTGTCTCTTCACAGCAGAAACTGCACTACCTGCACCCTTTACGTCATGTGCGCCTGTTAAACTATTAGTGTCCTCTGTGCAGATTAAACTATTGGTATTCTCTACACAGATTAAACTTTTGATGTTCTTTGTATAGATTAAATTTCTGGTGTTCTCTGCATAAATTAAACAATGTGTTCTCTACACAGCTTAAACTATTGGTTTTCTCTGCACAGCTTAAACTATTGGTGTTCTATGCACAAACCAAACTATTTTCCTCCCCCTTCGTTAAATGTGACACCATTTCATCCTACGCGCAGTTGGATCCATCGTTCAATTCTGCACAACCTGAAACCTCTAGCACTTCTGTGCAGTCTGAACCATTGCCTTCCTATGCGCAGCGTGAAATCCCTTTCTCATCTACGTAGTCTCAGTCATCGACCTCATCTTAAGAATCTCTTCGCTGTTTTACCGGAAGCTTTTATCTACTACACCCAAGATACAGACTTCCACAAATGGGCGTTTGCGTAGAATAGAAGGATTTAAATGATGTGACAAGACCAACAATGTAGTACTGTTGACACTATCATCAATGTGGAACTTATGACAAGATCACCAATGTGGAACTGATTACAAGATGGCCAATGTGGAACTGATGACAAGTTCACCAGTGTGAAACTTATAACAAGATCATCAATGTGGAACTTATGGCAAGATCACCGATGTGGAACTTATGACAAGATGACCAATGTGCGACTGATGACAAGATGACCAATGTAGAACTTATGACAAGATGACAAATGTGGAGATTATGACAAGATCACCAGTGTGGAACGGATGGCAAGATCACTAATGGGGAACTGATGTCAAGATCACCAATGTAGAACTTATGACAAGATCACCAATGTGAAACTTATGACAAGATCACCAATATGGAACTGATGACAAGATCATAAATGTGGAACTGATGACAAGATCACCAATGTAGAACTGATGACAAGATCACCAATGTGAAACTGATGACAAGATCACCAATGTGGAACTTATGTCAAGATTACTAATGTGGAACTTATGACAAGATCACAAATGTGGAACTGATGACAAGATCACCAATGTGAAACTTACGACAAAATAACCAATGTGGAACTTATGACAAGATCACTAATGTGGAACTGATGACAATATCACCTATGTGACAAGAATCAGACTGGTGCCATTAGAACAGGAGATGGGAAGAAGGCATTGGCGTTGGACAGGACATACATTGAGGAAACCTGTTGATAACATTACAATACAGTCATACAATACAGTCATTGTTCTGGACTCCAGGATAGGAGGACATAGGATAAGATTTTTTGGGGAGCATGGTAATGAGTTGATGGCGACCGACTGAATGATCTGCTACGAGAGAGAGAGAGAGAGAGAGAGAGAGAGAGAGAGAGAGAGAGAGGGAGGAAGAGCGAGAGAGAGAGGTAGGGAGGAAGAGCGAGAGAGAGAGAGAGAGAAGAGAGACCATCAAGGATAGAGAGAAAAACTAATTTTGCGGCAAAGAACCTCATGAGTCAAGGAAGTTTTAAGAAGAAGAAATATACTACTTTATGACTTTCATTTATTTAGATGTTGTATGTTAATATCTAACTCGGGCTGTTATTATTGAGACTATATTTGTACGTTTCTTAGAATACTGGAACAGATGGTAACTATTTTAGAGCAAATTATTTACAAGATTATAAAGAAGCTTGAGAGATAATGCTTAATATTATATGACACAGAATATACAGCAGTGAGCGGAGTAGCGAATTACAACAACCTACTTCTGTACCCGAAAAACTGTTTGAAAATGTCAGGGATCTTGAGCTGACTACTGCCTTTATTATTCATTAATATGACTTTAAAAAAATTATTACTGGAAGTCTGAGGATGAACGAGGAAGAAGAAGCTATGACACAGAAAAAGAAAGAGAAAAAATAGTTTTTACAAACTTTGGTTTTCGTAGATATATAACATTCAATGAATTCAGACTAGAAGGATGTAAAAACAAACAGAGGGGAAAAAAAACAACACTAAATTGAGAAGTAGGAAATGTATGTTCACAGTTGAGATCTTTCTAAAAAAGAAATGTTTGCCGCTACGAGGATCATGAATGGTTCATAACGATTTCCAAATAAATGAATAAATATCCAAATGTTAACTGCGCAGCTAAAGAAAAATAAATTAAAAAAAAACACAAACACATACATTTTCTCGCAATTAAAATAGGACTAGTTAAATGTTTTATTAATATAGATAATCCAAAGCCAAATATAAAAGAAATAGTCAGAGACTTCGTTAAGATAAAACCCGCCTACTACTGTTTGAACAAACGTGGGTTGGGAAATACAGAAAGTGCGTTCAGCTTCCGGGTGGGCTTATTCTGAAATGCCAGAATCCTTCTCTCATGTCTGCTCCATATTCCAGTCATCATCTCAGGGTTGCCGGCATCAGGCGATTTCGATATGGCTTCATCCGAATTCAGAAAATCGTCTAATAACGTCAAATTCTGTCGTATTTGACTAGATTACAACTCTCATGGTCTTGCATTTTCATAGAACTAATTTTGTTTTGCCTATTTGCGTCTCTCATTGTTCTGGAACCCAAAGGGTAAGAGAGACACAGGTAGACCACACACACACACACACACAAACCCACTTGGAGAAGAAAACATCGCTCTTTAGTATGGAGAAACCAATGGAAACCGTAAAACCAAAACAAACTTGTAAATAATATAAGTTCATATGCGTCTAGCTCTGAGGTTTTATGTTGTTTTTATTCCTGTGTAATATAGCGCTATTCTTAAATCTTAATTTATTTTGAGAGCCACTGCGTCTATTTTTTTCTTCCACGCCCAATTCTACTTCATCTGATCCATTTTTCAAGGACATGTTATCTACTATTTTTGTCTGCCTGCTACTATTATGTATACATCATGTAATATTGCTGCTTTACAGAAATAAATAATGAAGGAAACGCGAGGCTTGTGAGAAGTAAATAAATGAAAGAATAAAGGCAAATAGCAACACCTCGTAAGATAGACAGGAGGACAACAGATGAGTAAAAGAAATGATGGGCTCACTGGGGAATATATTAAGGAGAATGAAAGGGCCGTGAGAATAAGAGGGCACTAGATAACTATTAAAAGGTATCGGTAGTCCCATAGTAGATACTGCCGTTGGGGAGTAAAGTTTAGAGACTTACTATACTAGGTCCAGCATCGAGAGGTCCCTTTCTCGTTGCCTTTTCCCTCCTTAACTGTCGTGTGTTGTATCCCCCGCTCTGGATTAGTGGTCCAACATTGGCCAAAATTGCAGTGAAGGAATGAGTTTTTACAAAGGTAGCAACATTCGCTCAAGATTACTCATGGCATAGATATAAATAGAAGAATGGTGCTTCTATTTCAGGGAGTCTCCCAAGGATTTTAGAATGGCGAGTATAACAACTGAGTCATCCAAGTGTTATAAACTTTGTATCCATCGCTCACGTCTTGTGAGAAATATCAGTTTCGACTCATAATTTATGAACCCCCAGCTGAAGGTGATTCCGCAAAATATTAATTTGTATAGCTCTGTATATATATGTATTTTTTTAAATGAAGTCATACATCAAATTCACTCAACTAATTGATTAATTCAACTAATAGTTTGTATTTACATATTGTCGTAGATTTTTTGATAGGAGAATTAAGACTTGGGTTGGTCCCTTCTGATTAGATTTGAATAAGTGATACTCACAGTGAGAGACAGTAATAGCAATAGATTTCCACGAGTGAGATGATAGACTGTGATAGAGGCTGTCTCTGAAATCGAGAAATCTTCTCTCTTTCACCTATCTTCTACGACAGATTTAGAGGAGTCAGACAGTCTAAACACACACACACACACACACACACACACACATATATATATATATATATATATATATATATATATATATATATATATATATATATATATATATATATATATATATATAGTTCTATCCACTCACGTGCACGCACATACAAGACGACAGTTAGACGTACAGACGTGGGAAAACTATAACAAATGATTATATAGATATTCTAGAACGAGCTGACCAACACGCTGATTAAGTTTAAGGGCAGTTTTAATTATCATCTAAAATCCCATCACAACACATAAAATTACATCAAAGCATATACAAATAGTCATAAAAATCAGAGAATTTCTACAAGAAATGATAGACCCACAGTTAATATCTTCCCTCGATGTTTAGCCCACAGTCCCGTTAGGAGAACGATGATAGCCCAAAGAGTCACAGATACATATGATTTGGGTCTAATATTTTCCCCTTTTGAAGGTATGACCTGACTTTGATAGCAGTATCTATTCTAAGGAAAAATATAGTTTAGCAACAAAATCTTGCATAAGGAAAGTTACAAAGTGAGTGAATCAAACGAAGAACATCCTTCAGTCTACTTTCACTCGGTTCTTTCATCAGGGCCCTGACTCATACAACCTTACCTACAATCGTGCGGTTGTTCGCCGTCTGGCGCAAGCCTTAGTGTACACTTCGTTTAATCTGTCTATCTGTGGATGAAGCGGATACCCAGCTCTGCAGATATTGGTTTCATTCAACGTGTCCGGGTAGCGTCCTCTTCAGGCGATCGTTCTTTCTTTACAGATTTTAAGTTATTGTCACTTATGCACGAGGTAAGAGTTAGGGTTTCAGCAGGCACACAGTGTCAGAACCCGAGGTTTCCCTGAATTAGGAAGATGACCGGTGGACAACTTCTCTCAACAAATAGTCTTGGTTCACCACACACTTTGTCAACAATGTCGGAAAAGTTCATGTTTATTTTTTTTTCTTCAGCAATTATTCTCGCCACAAGGCAGCCTGTACATTAGAGTTTGTGAAGAAATATGATCTGGCTCACAGGCCCAATATAAGCATTTATTCTTTAACAAAAAAAACCGTTAGTGGGATTGGTATTCTGTCTATCTCTGAAGGCACACGCCCTGTCAGACAGGTGTTACTTGAAAAACCCACGTGGTTAAAGATATAAAATGTTTATGTTTCTCATATGTTTGTCTCTGTACTAAACGCCGGCAAAGTTTGGATTACCCCAGTATTCACTGAATAAAGAAAAAACACATATGAAATATTTTACATATTATGTACTCGATATAACTTACGTTAGAACTACAAGCGTAGAGCTTGAATTGACGTTTAAACTTTCCCGTGAAATAAGTTATATATAAAAATCAATCAACATGAATTAGGAATACATACGTATTCCGTCAACACTCATGAGGCATCTAGCATTTATAAGTTAGTTTAGAAAAATTATTCTCGTCTGATTATTTAGCAGTTAAATTAAATTCATTATAGCTACATGATTTTAAGCTAGAAATTATAATTTATACTGTTTTTCTACTGTAACTCGTCGACTAGAGAATATAACAGACTTATAAATTAATCACTCTGCACAAAAGAAACTAGTAGGATAAAATAGACGATTTAACCCTTAATCACTCACAAATTATTAGATACTTAATGTAATATTTACCTCAACACAGAACTACGGTATCACAACGAAACTAAGAGATTTCACTTATAAGTTTAAGTATCTAGAACGAAGTGACCACGTCTACTGCAAATGGAGAATGAGTGCAATCAAGTTTCAAACTCTGGTTAATATCTTAAACCAGACAAAGGCTCCTACTATTTCCAAAAACCCGATCTCTCCCCTCTCCTAACACCTACGTTAGCTTAGACGCATGCCGTAACTGCCACCAGTGCGTCTTCACACCTCCGTCTAACTATCTGACCGTGAGCGCGCGTGTCAGAGGCGAATGTTAGACGACCCGTCTCCACTGCAGAGGGAAATTTTCACACTTCGCCGGGAGCTAGCCTGACGAAAAACTCTCGTGACAGCTGCAAAAGTAGACAGTTTGTCTGCTCATCATGTCTGATAGACTGAAATCCCGCCTAAAATTATCTCGTGCAAAGGACTGACACGTTAGGTAATCTACAGCGTTTCTAAATGAGAAAAACGAAACCAGGCGAAAGTTTGAATGGGAAAATAGTAATGTTTATATTCGCAAACGTACGAATGCGAAAAACACAGGAAAAAGGATAAAGAGTGATAATAAAATAGAGGATACGGGTAGAGAAAAAGAAGAGAATATAGAAAATTTATAGATCATAAAACTCTCTGTGACACATATAAAACAAAGAAAATTTATCGGTGAATTTTTTTTACCAACAGGATTTAAAATTAATGAAAATTGATTTGGTCAAAATAAAACAGTTAAATTTATCTTCACTGGAAGATCTTAACTGAAGGTGAGTAGAAAAAATTAAAGTCTCCTTACGTCGATATAGAACTGTGTACAAAGCTTCCAATATAAAGCCAATTGAAATCTGGTTCCGTCGCTGCTGGTTGCCAGTGGTGTTTTGACTGTCCCTTCTCTTCAAGAGTCCAACATTTTGGCAGCAGCACGTCCCTTGCAGCAAGATCGGGGTAACTGCTCAGGTTGCCTCGTCAAGTGTCCTCAAGACCCGTCTGTTGTAGGTGTCTGGCGTCGACTTCTGGCAACTAATACCAAAAACAGAGACGAAAGTAATGCCTCTTTTAAGTCTCGTGTCTCCTGATGCAAACATCAGGCGACCTCCGCTTCCCTCCACCATTTCATCTTCCTCAGAATTTTGCCCGATACCCCTGAGCATTAAATCTCAACCCATCTTGTCAGATGAAAATGTTATAGGAGAGCGGAAGATATATTTATAAAACCGTTGAAAATGAAGGCATAATAAATATATACACCATGATGTTTTCATCATCAACTCTCTGCCTTCTGTGGAGCCTGGGGCTACCTCTGTTATTGGTTCCTTTTGAGGAAACCCGCACCAGTCACCAGCTCATGCAGTGGTCGTTTATGTGGAAGTTCTTTTAAATGATGAGGCTGCCAGCCTCATGTGCAACTGTACATCAATAAGTAATTGATACATGTCAAAATGTAAATAAAAGTTAATTAATTTGTACACGTTACAACTTACCTCAATAGATTGGGTGAATTATAACTTTAGGTTTCTAACTGTTGACACGTGAGGAAGTTTTCTAGGACTTGGGGCGCTAAGTAATAACACTGTAGTTTTCTCATTTTTTAATTTTTATAGGGACTCCTAGTTCTTTCACCTGTTGTGGCGAGATGGATGTTAGGTAAAGGTAAAGGATCCCGTTACACGCCCATTGATGCATATTGGGAATATGGCGTTAGGCCTATATTTTCTTGACCGTCGGCACACTAGGGGTGATGTGGTCAGCATCACGCCGGCCGCCTTAACCTTCCCAGAGTTGCTCTGGTACCCAATTCATAAGGCTGGGTCGACTCCGGAGCCGTTTGCGGTCTAAAATAATCCCACATCATCTGGGGATCGAACCATGGCCCACTGAGCTAGAAAGCCAGTGCACTAACCAATGCACTACCACGGCTCTTAGAGATGGGTGTTAGATAGATAGGAATTTGAAAGTAGTTCCCAGAAATGGAGACGAGAACTGGTGAACCTGAGGTAAGGAGGGCACAAAACAAGTTAGGTAGTTAACTGCACAGTTCACGATGATAGCTGTAGAAGAGAACTGATAGGTAAGTCACCTTCTCGCTAGACCTATCCTACGCTCCATGGGTGTTACATAATTATGTGAGTGCAGCTCGTATTTATTCCCTTCCAATTTTAAATGTTTAATATTTCTTTGACCACACAACAAATTTATAACTGGAAATTTAAATAATTCAATAACTGCAGTTATAAACAAATCAATGCCCTTTATTGATTAATGATGAGTAGTAAAAAGTTGGCACCTTTGTATATAAATATCTACAAGATTACACAAGTTGACAAAAAAATATATTGTCACTGTTTGGTCATTGTCATAATATTATTGGCTTGGGTGTCGCTGTTTTCGTTTTCACGTGAAATTTTACTTGCTGGACACGTTGTAGTAGCTGACTTCCCTCAGTCGTTAAAACATCTGGACAGTGAAGACGCTAAGCTTATGCCAGGAACAGTGTTGATCCTCTGTTAAACAGTTCACAATTTCCAAAACTGTGTCCCGTTTTTCACCACGCATTGAACCTGCAAAATATGACCAGGTTATGATATATGTGATTTATAATCAAGACGCCCCTCTGATGCTGACTGGCCGCGGTTGATCAAACTCCTCATTTCGTCACCACTGTCTTGAGGCTGTGGTTAAGTCAGTCAAAAGGGAGTACGTCATACAACAATACAATACATTTATAACTTTTGACATTAATTAAAGACATTTTCCAAACCCAGTCACGATTACTCCCCTTTGGCTTAGCGTTATGCTAAAGTTAGCAAAATTGCTTCCCTTACAAAACATCGACATAATGTTTCGAAATAAAAGACAAGAAAGAAAAAGAGAAGACGAACACTTTGAGCACATCAACCAAAAGCAAAGACTGTAAGTTTTTATTGCTAGCGTTGGTCAGTCCTAACAAGGACCTTTAGCTGAGCCAATGCTGTCCAGGATTGAGGTTATATATTGATGAAAGCCATCTTCGTTTGGATACACAAGGCAAGATATAGACATGAGGATTTATGTTAAGCACAACATTAATTTTAAATATTTATTAATTTTAAATGTACATTAATTCACTAAGATATTTTGTAAGCGGTGGTACTTCGACGTCTGCGGCTGTTTGAAGCTTCGATCTACAAATCGCTCACAATAGCGGTCAGTTGAGGCTTCTTCTCAGTTATCTTATAGTGTTATGGGTTAAGACTTCAAATATATATAAGAGTCAGCCCTTTGGATATCTTCTCAGCTCTGTTAGATCTTGAAGTAATTTCGGGAAGTAAGGAACTGTCTCTGAGCTCGGGCTTAAATATTTAATCTCATGTCTAACCCTAGTTTTTTCAGAGGTCCGCGCTTTAGTTCACTTTTCATCTTATAAGCTTTCGTGGAATTTCAATGCTCTTGTGAGAATTTACCAATTCAATTATAATTTCCTCGCCAAATATCAAGATAATGATTTCTTACTGCCATGAATACACGTATTTTTAGTTGCTGTTCAAATCCCAAAAGAATTATCTTGATCAGATCATTAACCATAAAGCTATAGCTGAATTTATGTTGTGCAAATGATAATTTATCATAAAGATACTCGTTTACGTGGCACTTCCAGAGTGTCTTGTCCGTTTTACGACACCAGTCCTCTAATAAAATCCTTAATACTAGTCCGTATCCTGGATGTCTGTGATTTCTCCTTGACGATGGTGGAACGCAGTGCGAAAACCGTGCACGATTTTAAGTTGAATTTCTGCTCCCGCGCAAATGGCGCCATGTGGGGTTCTGTTGTGTGACACCCAATCATAATTACGTACAAATATCACCCCGTGAGGTTCTGTTGGGTGAGACCCAATCATAATTAAATTTAGTATAGTTTAATTTCTAATCTTAAACCAACCCCCCAAGGTAAGGAGTCTGTTTTTAGGAAGGGTTACCACCACTACACATTCCGAATAATATTACATGACCATATAAGATATTTTCCTTTACTTGTCATTTTACCAAAGTCCTTATTTAACCTACCTGTCGTTAATTATCACATCTGTTAGCGCTTATCTAAGGTTGTTATGATCCCATCTTTGTTTACTACCACAAGCCATCTGCCGAATATCGATTATGTCATTTCCTCGTGTCCCATTACTCCAGATTGTAATTAATAACAACTTAAGAATGGGCTGTGTTTTTTTTTTTTTTTTTCGCACCCTACTCATTTACTGTCCGAACGAAACTAGTTACATCGCCTAAATGTGGTCTGTCTAGTGTCCAGACTGATAAAACGAAGGCAACACTGAAAGTTATATTTTTGTACAAGTCATGTCCATGAATTAAACATTCGTTATTTTAAATCAACGATACACATTTGTGTCTGTCGCCTTTTGCCGGCTGTAAAGAAGATTGCCTGCCTATCTATCAATACTTCTGAGGGCCAACATCAACCAAATGTTGACTTAATCTGTATTTTTCCATCTGGTTAGTGATGTCTGCCCCGAGAACTAAGGATGACATATCAGGCACTTAGTTCAACCGTGTTGGGTGACGAGGTGTGACAAGATAACCTCTGTCGATGAAGGCGTAAACAAGAGATTATGAAAGGATGAGAATGTAGATGGGATGGTCGAGTGAATGCTGACCGAGAGAAGTGAAGGAAGAAAAAGTGAACGAAAGAATTAGACGAATACATCGTCACACTAACTCAAGAGCAACGGCAGGTACCCAATTACAGCTGGGTAGACTGGAACATGTTGATCCCGTGAATCGAACCCATCACCTTTGCAGCGAAAGACCAGTGCTGTAACCACTTTTAAGCACACGACAAAAGGGTCCTTTATTGGCCATTGTCATGTTCACGACACTAAAAGCAACATTTCTTCAGGCGTGTAGTAAAAGACGACTAACATGAGGTTGCGCTTGGGGCTGGCAACCTCATTACGTAAAAAAATTGATATATATATATATATATATATATATATATATATATATATATATATATATATATATATATATATATATATATATATATATATATATATATATATATATATGTCGATGGGTTTTTACTTTGATTGAGATGACTGCACCATTCAGCATCCCAACTAGATATATTAGAACGTTATGCGTAATAGTTGATGACGCGCAAGACTTAGTAACCTAACAATCGATGTATGGCCTTCGAGCCCTATGGCAGTGTTTGTAATATGTGGCATGGCCACTAACTCATATGTATAACCGTCTGTGTTCGTGCTTTAAAGCTGATAGAATAATTGGATAAGGACCAGTGAGTCCAGAAGTATGTTAAGGCATTAGTAACAAAACGCAGATATATACGCGATATTCGTGATATACGAACGCGATTTAATGTGGAACGCTAGTGAGAGCAATTTGGCTATTATAAGATGGCGTATGCTGCCAAATTAAGAATATTATATTCAGACAGAGTTCTGACGTGAATAGTAGGCTTTGATCCTAAGGAACTATTGAAGAATTAATAGAGATGTGCATTAACCTTGCCTAAGCATTAAATGGGCTAGTATTTGAATAATACTAACGAACACGGTAGAATATATTTTCGACGGTTAAGATGAACGCACTATGTCAGGTGCATGGCAATTTACAAACTGTGATGTTCAAGGTTTCCTCTAATGTGAAACACATATTACTTGCGTGATTCATATAAAAGTGATGTTAATCGGATCAATAAAATATGTGTCGAGTCGTCTTCACAAGACTTGTTCGCTGACGAATTTTACAAAGTTTTATTCCAGAAAGTTCTTGCAGTTGTTTTAGTTCGACCGTTGATAGTTAACCTTCAGCTTGTTGGTCAAGTATAAAGCTCTTCCATAATAATACGAAGTCAAAGAAAGACTAAAACATCACAGCGATTGAATAAGAAATGAATTTCATTAAAGAATAATCATGCTAATAGGCAAGTCATTTAAAACATACCCACAGTTGCAGCAAATCTAATAGTCACAGTACGAGTCAGAAGATAAGCACTATATTATAACGACTTATTTCAAAGTCTGCAACTATATATATATATATATATATATACTGTTGCGGTAAATTAGAAATAATAACAATAAAGTAGATTTTTGACTCTTTACAATGTGTTTTCTATTAATTATTTAAAATACAACTGCACATTTGGTGGGGAAAAAATGTGCGCTATATTAAGCGTCGTACAGTTTGTGCAAAGGCTAAAAGCGCACGACTTTTATAATTTCCAGAGTGCAAGAAAAAATATTGTGGGACATGACAGGACATGACAGGACACGACATTCTTAGAGATGTATATAATGTAATTTTTCATAAATAATACTTTATTTAATACATCATAACATCTTTTAGTATCATAAAGTTGTTAAATGTTTGCCAGAACACAGTAAAATAAATTGTTTCTGTTTATTGTCAACCAACAGTTTTATTCTTGGTACACGTGTTTGAAATAGATGTCCCCATGTCATGTTCAGCCCCCAGATTGTTTATAGGTTTGGATCTGATTGAGAAAAGCTGAAATTGCTGATTCACAGAGATAAATTATTATAAATGGATATAGCCCTCTCCTTTTTGTTATCATTTTAAAAATAAATCGAAAGGTATAGTTTTTATAGCTATGTCGCAATACATTCGACACATCATAATCCGTACACGGCTGTTTGTGTGCCGTTTTCAAGGTGATGGGCGCCACGCCTAAGGGAAACGGAAAAAACCACTTAGCCTTTTCCTGCAGGTAATTATTTCCTATCTACGGTATGTAGATTTTTTTTTTTTGTCACTTGCACACTACAGTTGCCCAATCAGATCCAAAGAGCAATTTAGTTTTCGGCTACAGTTCGCCTTTCCTTAGTTTATCTTCTCTCGACAAGCACATCTTCCCCCCCCCCCCCCCAATCCCCACACACACACACACACACACACACACACACACACACACACACACACACACACACACACACACACACACACACACACACACACACACACACACACACACACACACACGCGCACACACACACACATATACACATACACCACACACACACACACACACACACACAAGTTTGTACATATCTTGAAATAAGAAGCAATGCTACTAAATGAACTAACGTTCGCGGGAAGCAAAAGTGGTAGGACCTCGATTCCTTCAGGGAAGTACCTAGGTTTAATTTTTATATTTATTTAGGTTCTTTATATGTCCTATCTAGCCTTCACTTTCTTTCCTTTCCCTGACGAAGGCCTTGTGGCCGTAACGTTGGCTATTTTCTTTGTCTTTTGTCCTCGTAAGACGAATCACCTTTTTTCGATTTTTTTTCACACCTATCCATTGTACTCCACGTCTTACAGCAGTTCTCCTCAACTTCCTCGACTTTATATATATTTTTATTTGACTGCACCGTGTCTCTATTATCTCATGTCTCTATCTACCTATCCTGCTTATCCCCCCGATCCTATCCTATCTTTCCTTTTTCAGTATTGCATATCATTTTATATCCTATTTATTTATTTTCGTATTTCCCTACTCTTCCTTCATACCTTATATTACTGCACTCTATCCTATTTATTTATTGTTTCATTTATCTCTATTTTCATTTAGCATGTTTTATATGTTATATTTTATTTATTTATTATTTATTTTATATTTTATTTTCTGGGCGATTCACTTTTCTCCTCGTTCTTTCCACACTATGCTCTCTCTGAAATATTTCATCAACTCTCTCCGTGTGTCGGTCACCACTAGCTTTAGCTCCCTGCCTCCTGATATATCCCGTGCCGCTATTGACTTTGCATTCGTTACTTTCAAGAAAACCAGATTCACCTCTCATCTCCACTTTATTCATACCTGCCTCCACCACAAAATTCTTCCCAAATGGATTCTCTTCCAATTTTCATCCATCTGCTGGCACACTCAATCCAAGGGAACAACGTCTCCTACAACGAATTGAGACCAGATGTGGCTTTCAACGTATGCGCGTAGTGGCTGCCAGTCACTCCCGCCTTCTATCGGATCTCAGTGCCCAACAGTCACAGCTTCTGCTTCACTTACATTGTCTCACCTCCAACAACTTCCCTTTCTATTCTATGATACGCACCACTATCCACACACTGAACCGGCAGCTGCATGAGTCCCTTTCCACTACTAAACAAGAGCGAGTCCGTTCGCGGGAAGCAAAAGTGGTAGGACCTCGATTCCTTCAGGGAAGTACCTAGGTTTAATTTTTATATTTATTTAGGTATGTGTCCTATCTAGCCTTCACTTTCTTTCCTTTCCATGACGAAGGCCTTGTGGCCGTAACGTTGGCTATTTTCTTTGTCTTTTGTCCTCGTAAGACGAATCACCTTTTTTCGATTTTTTTTTCACACCCATTAAATGAACTACAAGGTCACTGGAATTACAACACTTTAGTATATCTAATACGGTAATGACAATGCCAAGCAAAACCCAAATAGGAAAACTATTCCGTCACATAGTACTTACAGAAGTCCATTGTATATGTAAAAATTGGGTAGTATAAATAAAATTAGTTCATCTTGTAAGTGATGAGAATCTTTATCTTTGCCCTGCGTATACGAAGATCAGATGAAAGCTAATAGTGTATCATGATTCACAGAAGACAACATGCCTTGATATTCTGAGAAACGAGAATAATCAGCACAGTCTCTGTCGTGTGCTACAAGAGCTTAGATAAAAGCCTTAAGGGGAAACTGGCTGCTGCGATTTGGTCAGCGTAACAGGAAGTAATTCATCTCCTATTTTGTCTGGGGTATTCTTTTGTTCTCTGTTAAGGCGAGACTTCTGCATTGCTTACGAGAGTTGCGGAAATTCTAATGGCAGCACACATTTTCTTCATCCGGAATTTGATTGCTGTTATTAGATGTTATTAAACCCGCCAAATCTTGACATAGCCAATTCAAAAACAAAGGTATTTTTCTTAAGGGCAATAGATACAGTGTAAAATGGCAATAAATACTGTGTAAAAACAGTATTTTTTGCAAGCAGCGTCGGCTTATGAAATAGCGGACCCAGTTTCAACAGGGCACCACTTTCACAGAATAAAATATGTAGCAAACATTTCAGCCAATCAAAGCTTAATGGTGGGCTACGCTTTGGTGGTAGGTAGCTTGGAACCGCCTTTGCGCGAACAACTTTCGCTTAAATATCACTGTATTCTGCTGTTCGCTGGAACGCGCGCCGCCATTCTTAACCCAAGAACTTTCTGAAGTATTAACTCCGTTGAAGACTTCATGACACATATTTTGTTCTCCAGACCAACAGCTAATAAAGTTGACAAAAGAATACTGGCCAAAAATAATTTAAAAGGACAATAAGAACAACATTTCGAGAGAGCACTGCTTAAAAAAAAAAACTGGAAACGTACGTGTTTCCGTTCACAGAAAACAGATCAAAAACTTAAACTGCAGTTTTACACAGAATTACAAGTTACGCGTCTTCTCTGCCATTCCCAGAATGTTGTTCTCAAGGTAAGTGAGGGTATATGATGTTTATTAATTGTGATTTTATCTGTTGTAACGTTTTTTTCGCAGACGATAAGCCAATGTTAAAGACAACAATAAACGGGAAAATCCTAGAACAAGTCAAAGAGTTTCTTATATCTTATTCATATAATAACAGAAGATGGCATATACGAAACAGAAATCAAGAAGAGAATAGGAATTTCCAAAGCTACATTCAGCAACATGAGACAGACACTTACATCTTAACAACTAACAAATTAAAACTGAGAATCGTAAGCTGCTATATATATATATATATATATATATATATATATATATATATATATATATATATATATATATATATATATATATATATATATATATATATATATATATATATATATATATATATATATATATTCTTCATTACTGTATGGTGTAGAAATGTGAACAATGAACAAGTGATTTGAAGAAAGAATTGAGGCCCCTGAGAGGTCGATGTATAGAAGAATGGAGCTCGTCTCACGGAAAGAGAAGAAAACACATAAAGAGGTAATTGAAAATCTAGATACGAAAAGAGAATTAATGAAGGACATCAAAATTAGACACCTAAAATACTTTGACCATGTAAGAAGACATAACACCTTACTGAAGTCCATAATAGAAGGCAGAGATGAAGGCAAACTTGCAATAGGAAGACAGCGCTATGAGTGGGAAGGTAACATCAAAAGATGGACAGGAAAGAACCATTAAGACAAGAAACAGGAAAGAATCTATCAGAGTGCACCATTAAGACAAGAAACAGAGACTTTGGGGATCCATTGCAGCCGACCTTTGGTGTGGAGATATCAGCTGAAGATGATAATTTTTTGGTGAACATAAAATCTCTTGGCTTGCCGCTCTGCATAATAAAGAGAACACCCACAGATTAATGTGTCGGTAACCTATGTCCTGTAATCGTCATGTTCTTTCTTGCTCATCACAGAGCTTGATGCCACCACCTAAGCTGGTCACCGTGCAGGAAGCTGCACCAAATATGCATGTGCTCTTGCAGTAGTGGTTGGTGAAAATATTTGTTTACTATATGATGAGTCTATCAGCTCTGTGCACAACCTCATTTTAGTCGTTTTAAGAAAGGTGGAAAGCTACCTCAGCCTGATGCAAGCATAACTTTCGAGGAGGCAAAGAGTTTTATTAGAATCAGATACAGTAACAAATGGGATGTAGAGCATCCAGGTCACACACAAAATGACGCATGTTACCAGCTCAACAGAACAGAACAAGTGGTAATCTTCAGACTCCGCACTGGCCACAACAGATTGAGATACCATCTATTCAACTTGCTAAAAATAAGAACTACCGATGAGTGTAACTGTGGCACGGATAATATGACTGCTGAATATGTGCTTCAAAGCTGCCTAACATATGCGGAACAGAGAATACACACATGGAGGATTCCAGTACCATTCGTGGAAAAGCTCTACGGAGATTCATAATAATAATAGCCCCTTCAGTCATAACTGACTATGGGAATGCGCTCCTGAGGTGACAGCCCTCAGCTGCTTATTTTCCTGGTGCTCCTTTTGACGTTTTCTCCCCTCCTCTGCTTGTTGTGTGAGCCTCTCTTCGCCCAATCTGAGGTGGCGCCGTAAATAGCATCACCACTTAGTGCGATCGGCAGCTTCATCCTCCCATGTTGCTGGATCCATGTTCAGTGCCCTCAAATCTCTCCTGCACACATCTTTGAACCTCAGCTGTGGTCGCCCAACTGTTCTCTTGCCATCTGCTAATTGTCCGTAGAAGATATCTTTTGGGATGCGACCATCTTCCATGCGGCGAACATGGCCAAGCCAGCAAAGTCTGCGCTGTCTAAGCAGTGTATACATACTTTGAAGGCCAGCACGTGACAACACCTCGACATTTGTCACTTTATCTTTCCACGAAATGCCGAGGATGCGGCGTAGACACCGTAAATGGAAGGTATTGAGCCTTCGTTCTTGCTTAGCATAGGTCGTCCAGGTCTCGCTGCCATATAGGAGTGTGCTGGTGACACAGGCATTATATAACGCAGCTTTGGTCTTCATTGTGAGTTTGGAGTTTCCCCAAACACGCGATGTGAGGTGGGCAAAGGTAGCTGCAGCCTTGCCAATGCGGCTGTCGATTTCTGTATCCAGTGAGAGTTTGTCATTGATGGTAGACCCTAGGTATGTGAAGTGGTGCACCACTGCTAATTCATAGTTATCGATAGTGATAACTGGTGCAGCACCCGCATCCTGACTCAGCACATTCGTTTTCTTCAGACTTATTGTGAGGCCAAAGTCCTTGCATGCTTTAGTGAAGCGATTCATCAAGTTCTGAAGCTCCTGTTGGCTTTTAGTGACGACTGCAGCATCATCAGCGAACAACAAGTCTCTTATAGTGACCCTTCTGATTTTTGTTTTTGCCTTCAGCCTTGAAAGATTAAACAGACGGCCATCTGACCTAGTGTGAAGGCATATTCATTCAGTTGCATCTCTGAATGCATGTTTCAAGAGTAAGGCAAAGAAGATCCCGAAGAGGGTCGGAGCCAGAACACAGCCTTGTTTAACGCCACTTCGTATGTCAAAGGGCTGTGACGTGCTTCCAGCATATTGGACTGTTCCCTTCATGTCGTCATGGAATAACTTTATCATTTTCAGCATTTTAGAAGGGCAGCCTATTTTCAGGAGGATTTTGAAGAGTCCATCGCTACTAACCAGGTCAAATGCTTTTGTGAGGTTTATAAAGGCGATATATAAAATCCTTTTCTACTCTCTTGATTTTTCCTGAAGCTGGCGGACAGAGAAGATCATGTCTGTTGTTGATCTACCAGCTCCGAATCCACACTGTGACTCTGGATATATGCGCTCAGCTAACTTGTGTAGTCGCATTATGACGACTTTGGCAAAAACCGTACCAACAATACTAAGAAGAGAGATGCCTCTGTAGTTATTGAGATCACTTCTGTCTCCTTTATTTTTATACAGTGTTACAATCTTGGCATCTCGCATTCTTGAGGAATAGTTGTCTCTTCCCAGCACTGGCACAGCATCCTATGCAGGGGATGTAATAGCGTGCTCTTACAGCATTTGATTAAATCAGGAGGAATCCCATCACTGCCTGGTGCTTTGCCGTTTGGTGTAGAGGAGATTCAAACAGCCCCAAAAACTGACTACTGCTTTCTTTGAAAACATTCCAAGTGGACGTCTGAGAGTGTACGAAGAAGAAAAAGATATTAGTCGCTTCCAAGGGCATGCTTGAAGCCGCAGTAAGATGATTCTGTCTTTGTGTTCTTGTAGACCATCGTGACCTACACAGGGCGGTATGCCAACATGATACTTCGAGACCGATTCCCTTTTCAGAGAGCTGTTTGCTTGTCGTTCATTTTTTCTTTCTTGCTTTCATTATTTATTTTTGTCTTACTCACTGTCTATGTTTTTTTCTTCCCCTTTCTGAACTATAGTCTTCTGACTCATAATTTTATCGCCTAAAAATAATTATATACTTGAGTTTTTTGAGCTTGTTTTGATTAAAAAAAAAAATTTTTTTTAATCATTGGAAGTAAATAATTGTAAACATTTTTTTATATACTTCAAGAACATCTAACGGACATTTCTCACAGGGATTATAAACCGGTGGCTGTTTTCTTTAATAATCCCAGTAGTTCTGGATCTTATGATGTTCAGGACACAACAATCCGCTCGTCGCTTGGTCATGAGAGAACTCTTTTTTATTTGGGGAATCACCTGATTTTCGAAATTTGCTGTCTTTATCCAAATGGATTGTATCTCCAACACCATTTTATTTAATTTCTGCTATTCATTGGCTGTTCGGGACCCCAAGATGCAGCAATAATGAATGCAGTCAGCGATCCATAGCTGTACTGCTTGCATCAGGACCAGCGAACCAGAGCTGGTCAAGACTGCACTCCACCTCCACGTGGTGGTCCTGGAAACAGTCTGCAGCAGTGCAGTCTGGCTGAGCGAGTGCGGATCGCAATGGGAAGGCGAACCCGGTCCCTAAAAAATGCCGTGCTGAAGTCGGATGTGTCGACCGAAAGGTGCAGATATCGCAGCTTAGGCGTAAACAGACACAACGCAACCACCGTCCTTTTCAGGGCGAACGAGGAAAGAGGGAAGAAGAAGAAATTGGCTGTTCACGTTTTCAGCGCCTTCTTATTTTTTCCTTACTGTCTTTTTTGCGTTCTTGTGTGAGTGTGTGTGTGTGTGTGTGTGTGTGTGTACGTGTGTGTTTGGTATTCTCATTGTTTTCTTGCCCTTTCACCTGCGTTTCTAGCGACCTTCGTAACTTTCTGATGTTGTGGAGAGCATTATTCTTCGTATCTTGATGCTTAAGATTTCGCACCAGGCCATTCTATTGTATTGTTTCATCATTTTGTTATTTCCTTTATTTTGTATTTTATTTGTTAGTGTCTTCGTGTTGTTATTTGTTTTCTTAGTTTGTGTTTTTAATTGTTTATTTGGTGTCACTTGTTCCTCGCCTTTCCTGTGGTCTTCCTTATCATGTATCCGTATCGCTCATCTGTTTTTTTGTTGTTGGTTTTTTTGTTGTTCATTTATTGTTATTATTTATTTTCCCCCCACGTGTTTACTGTGTCCTTTCTTTTTCCCTCTTAAGATATCCATATTTCTCATTTTTGTTTCCTGCTTCTGACTGTGTGGCCGACGAAAAGTAAACCCCGAACCTTTCGGTGTTTTTCATGCATCGTTCATTTCTAAAACGGACTCTGGATCACTTATTATGATTATGATTATAATAATTGTTGTTATTACTTTGCGTTATCTTTCCGTTTCTCAGCAGCCTTCTTAATTATTAACGCTTGTATGCCAACTAGTACAGGTTACCCATATTTGTACAGTTTTTAAAAATAATTTTCAGATTTGTACAGCTGTACATACTTTCTGTACAGGTTTTTTGCCTAATTATATACTTGTACGTATATATATATATGTATATATTGTTATTGTTGTACAGAATTGACATCATTGCACTCCGGGAAAACCTGTAGGTGCTCAGTCTCCATCAGTATATGCCGAAGAGTGTGAATGCTAATTGTTCTTGTAACTCGCTGGTTGTAAACACGACGGATGCATCCTCTCATACGTCCATCTCTACTCGCCTTACGTTTGATGTCAAATTCCAACAGTCTTAACCTTGATGATTCATCTATTGCAGTGTCATTCTCTAACAGGCGATCATTAATTGTTCTCAGTATCTCTCCCTTACCCATATCTAGTGTACCCACTATGGGTGCTCTTGATGCTAGTCTGTCAGCTCTTTCATTACCACATACCCCAGCATGACCAGGACAGTATACACACACCAGCTCTTGTAGATTGGAAGCTTCTATGAATGTTTTCCATTATTGTTGTATGTAGTAAGATCATTGATACAATCGCCTAAGACAGTATTATTAACCCCTATGCTAAATAAATTTGCCACTAGTCCAGAGTTGTGGACGTACTGCATCTCCTACGCCCCAGTTTGCGGTAGATTCAAACCGGTAACGCAAAAACGAACGATACCTCTTTTCCAATACTGCACGTTTTCAATGCTCTGTCCTTGAAATTAACTGTAGGCCTAACGTTTAGACAAAATCAAGACGTATTCGTTCCAAGAAAGAGCGAGAGAAGAGAGACGGAGGAATGAAAGAACGACAGAAAAATACGATTACACTGGCTAACAAAAAAAAATTTTTTTTTTCTTTCTCTAACATTTCTATGTTTTTCTGATCAATTTTAATGCGCTGTTTTTAAATCTGAAAACCGTTTTTCTCTATCAGGTCAGGATCTCTAGAAATACGCAATTGAAGTTTTTTAACAACGCATACAGTATTACAAAATCATTTGTACAAGAAGTATAACAGTTATGTAGGCTTGAATTTCTTTGCAGTCGACTTTCGTCGGTGAATGGCATGCGGTACATCGCGATGAAGCATCCAACAATAATCGGCAAGCATGGTCACACTCCACCGTCCGTGATAACGTGACTCCATTACGGCGATATCTTGATGGAATCGTTCTCCATGTTCATCGCTGACTTCGCCAAGGTTGTCAGGGAAAAAGTCAAGATGCGAATCGAGCAAATGGATTTTGAGGGACATGTTACAGCCCATAATTCTGTATGCATCTATGCACTGCTTAACAATATGCACATAGTCGACAGATTTGTGATTTCCCAGAAAGTTATCGACGATCGATTTGAATGCCATCCATGCGCGAAGTTCACTACCATGTAACAAGTTCTCGAATTGTTTGTCTGCAATAACTTTCCTAATCTGAGGTCCTACAAAGATACCTTCCTTTATCTTTGCATCGCTAATTTGCGGAAACTTTTCTCGAAGATAAGTGAAAGCTTTGCTTGTTTTATCTAACGCTTTTACGAAATTCTTCATGAGCCCCAACTTTATATGTAACGGTGGTAAAATGATGCTGTCTTTGTTAACTAATGGCTCGTGTATTACATTTTTATGCCCGAGCTGCATACGATCCCTGATAGGCCACACCTTTCTTGCATAATGTTCCTGTCTGTTGCGGCTGTCCCATTCACATAGGAAGCAACACAATTTAGTATACCCAGTCTGCATGCCCGTGAGAATTCCAATGACCTTTAGGTCTCCACAAATCCGCCATTGGTAGTCATTGTACTTTATTTTTGCCAAAAGTATAGCCATATTGTCATAAGTTTCTTTCATATGAACAGAGTAGGCGACTGGAATTGATGAAAATAAATTTCCAGTATGCAATAACACGGCTTTTAGACTAGTCTTGGAAGAGTCGATGAAAAGTCGCCATTCGTTGACTATGTGCTCATGACCGAGGTGCACCATTAGACCTTTTACATCT
This sequence comes from Oreohelix idahoensis, assembly GCA_024509875.1. Lineage (NCBI taxonomy): Eukaryota > Metazoa > Mollusca > Gastropoda > Stylommatophora > Oreohelicidae > Oreohelix > Oreohelix idahoensis. Next base: position 140,081 of record JAMPIV010013845.1, on the reverse strand, counting down.
TTGCAATAGCAAATGTCATCATCCATCTCAAAGTATTGAACAAGTTCTCTGTGTCTATGATGAAATTTAGATGTCGGAGTATTGGGCGCTAAAAGATTCCATTCTTTGAGTCGCGAACCGAGTAATTCCGCTTGTCCTTTGGTGAGAGCGAGATCACGTATTAGATCTGAAAGTTCTGAATGGTTAATTAAGTGAACACCATCATTCACCGGTATATAATCCGAGTCAGAATTAGTTTCTAAAGCAGGTAAACTATCACTTTCTGATGGTTCATTCACGTCCAACGGATATTGTTCTGGTGGAAATGGGATCGGACACGTGATTGGATCATGAGGCACTGGTTTCGAAACCGATTCAATATTTGGATAAACCACAGACTTTCTAGTTTTAAAAGTGAAACCATAGATATTTGTCAAGCAGAAGTAACAATCAGTAGCGTGATTTGTCGGTTCACGCCATATTACTGGCACTCCAAAAGGCATCGACTTATGCTTCGGCGATTTTCGTAACCAACCTGCCAATGTATTTGCACAAGTCGAACAAACTGCATTTGGCATCCAAGATTTATTTGCATCATCAACTTTCGAATCGAAATAAAGTTCATATGCTTTCTTTAGCAATGTTGTAAAGTTTTTCTGGTGAACACGATCGGTAAATATCCGCACACGTAACAGAACAGATCAGCCGAATTTCTACAACTTCTAGAAGCCATATTTCGCTCAGAATTATTTCAAAATACAGTAACTATTTGAAATATAACGTAACATATATCATGCATCTTTTAGCAGTATAAAAAGTAGAATTATTTTGCATTTTATTAATTTTTAAAAAGTTATATAGTAAAAATGAAACGGAGCAAATAACGGTTTCCCAAAAATATATTTATTCACAAATATCTTAAGAACCCGACGTGATAGAGATAAACGGATTTCAAATTTGAAATCAGCGCAAGAAACTGACCTAAGAACACTTATTCTTATATAAGAAAGAAAAATGTTGTTTGTCAGTGTTATTGACAAGCGATAGTGGTTTGTAGGCCTCGCAAATTGGGAAAGGCGGGGCAATTTCTACTAGCAGATTTGAATAAACGCCGCAAAGCCACATGCATACACAGTTCTCTAGTCGCGCAGTTTAAATATATAACCACCTAGATCGGGAGACCGCATTGAAAAACACACACACAGCTCGCATTTCAATGCCTAGGGTGTAATTGTAGAAAAGGAAAAATTTACGATTAACGTGGAAGTTTGAATTAATACTAAGAGTAGGATCTCAAGAGGGCAAAAGTGAAACTTATTAACACCATTGAGACATAAACGCCATGATGGCAAATAAACATAGGACGACTTGTAAATAAATAAATAAATGACGATTAATAAATACATTGACAATACTTAGTTATTAGCATATTATGGTACTCAGAAAATATAAAGAAATATGTTATTTGAATAAAAGGAGAGAGAAAATGAAAGTTGAGAAATATGATAGACAGAAGAATAAAATTATATCTGCTATATGACAGACAGTAGCCTGAGTAAATACTGCCTTTCTTTATTCAAAATACTTATATAATAATAGAAATATTGTAACATGAAGACATAGAGACGACTATAGGGGATCTTCACTCGGCTTGCCATTTTATTGGGAGAGGGGAGGTGTCCCACGATTTTAAAGTGTAGGTTAAATTTTGAAAAAAAGACGCGAGAGAGCAAAACATCAGCCCATTGGCTGGATTAGAATAGACTAACACTAGGAATAAATACGCAATGAGATAAGCGTTCATTGCCACTTAAAATATATCAGTCCACTAGTAAAGTTATAGCAGCAGACAGAGAATTGTGCTCAAATTTCCTTCACTGCTCGGCAGCAGCAGGCATCTGTGTGTGACCATTAATAGCCTGATTAACTTACTTAGTGAGATATTTCATTGAATGCGGTAAGAGAACCATTTATATAATTATTATTGTTATTGATATGTATTTGTATTATTGACTATCAATGAGTATTTGAAGGGTAGAGGCATAGCTAAAAAAGGTGCCCACTTCAAACTTTTGTGTTAAGCCACAACTGTTGGTAGACAATATTATATCTTCTTGTGAAAGCCCTACAGGCTTACTTATACTTTGGGAGAAAAGAAATTAATAAATGGGGGGAAATTGATGTATAATATTATGATATAAGACCAGAAAACCACCGGTCTTCTTCATAAGTCACAGGTTTTCACCTGACTTTATTTAATTAAATATATATTTTCCTATGACAAGGAATGTGTCAAACATATGTTTGAAGAGTACCTGATGAGGAATAGTGCACCTCATCAAATAGGAACAATAACTATTTATGTAATATTTTCACTGATCTTAAATCTGTTGATACATGTAAACTTGTTAGGAACGGAGATAGGTCAGACTATTACATTGAGTGAAATTAATCCTCTACTTCCAGGGTTTCTATGTAAAACGAAAGTGAGCCAGTCACGATTATATTGTTCAACTGCAATTACCAGTTCGAGGCAGTCATATCTGTGTGCCTCGAAGTATCAAGAATTCTGAAAGCTGTACAGTGCTGTGTGCATGAAGAGTTGTGAGCAGGAAATCACAGATTTCCAGCATATATATGAGATAAGCCCCTGTGTTTACGGGCATATGTTAGATCACATAACTGATTCTCCACCTAAAATTATATCAACTAGATTTTAAGACATGACGAGAACATTTGTTCCTCCACAGTTTGTTCATTCTTAGAGGGTATTACTTCATTAAGAACACTTCCCGTCATAGATTTCCAGATCAAGAAGTGACAGACACAATATTATTTGAACTTTTATTTCTGTAAATAAATTGAATTATTCTTTGAGTTTTAAACATTCCTGTGTCCAAGAAATTGTGATACAGGAAAATAAAATTGTAAAAAAATTTTAAGTTCAAAAGTTAAAACAGTGAGTTGTTGATTACTTGTATTGAATTAATAGTGTAGTTGTTGTCATTTTCATTTCACAGTACAGTGCACATTACCCTAGACATCTAGCCAGTCAACAACCATATACCTGTACACCTAATTAGGATAAAATATAGCAGATTGAGGTCATAGGGTGGTAGCAGACAGGTTCCCTGAGAATACTTTCTAATAACACTTAGACTCAGGGGCTTGCACAGCTAACCTCACATCTGTAACAATTAATACTTCAACATTTGACATCCAAACCCACCATATTGTAATACTCCGTATTGATTTTACCATTATATTCTATGTGAAGAATTGTACCAAGCGTGCTCAGTACAAACAAGGAAAAAGCGATAAACAAAAACTTATGCGAAAGCATGGACGAAACAAATAAATATTCTTTTGTTTTTTCAAAGAAAACAAAACGGTCGTTGTATGATATTTTTCAGTCTTTGTATGGTTTTTTCTTTAAGTTTTTGTGCAGAATTGTCGGATTTTTGTACAAGTTTTTCGGTATTTTGTACTGGATTTTCATCTCCGGGAGTTGACATGTATGATTAACGCCATGATTACCTAACCCTAGGTATAAAAAAATATTCCTTATCAATAGGAATGCGAACACTTCTTCTCATTTGAATGATTCACCGTAGTCGTTTCATTTCGTAGTCGTTTTCTCGTCTGCCGTTTGGTGTAGAGGTTTCCCCGAGAGCACAGTGTTGTCTCTCAGTGTGTACATGCAATCAAATATTAAAACAAGCAGGTGATTGACCTGTTTTGTTCGCCCTTACCCTCTAATAGATTGCATTATATCTTTATGAAACCTTTGATCTTTCATGATTCCATTCCAGCCTTTAAAACAGCAGTTATAACTGCTGAGCTTTCATTCCTTTTCTGCTTGATGTTCCGTAGGTTTCCCGGAGAGAGTATCATCTGAACAGACACGCAACCACTGCCTCGCTATCTGAAACTAGGAGAGCCCCTAGCCGGGAACACCACACACTGCATTTCGAGACAATGTTCGCCTGCTGCGTTCACTAGAGTCATGAATTCTATTTTCTTCCTCAGCTGAATAAATAATATTTCAAGAACTTAACAGTACAATTTTGGACTAGATACGAGCTTTTGGAATTTAGAAAACACTATTTAAGGCCAGCAAATGGCCAACATAAAACTAAGTAGACACTAATGATATTTAGAAATAGATACCATTATAAAAACTATATAACATTGGAAGCTCGTTCTTTTGAAAACTGGGTAGAATTAGTGACAACAGTTAAGCTATGTAAACATTATTTATGCGAAATTAAATCTTTTCAAAACTGGCTAGAATTAACGACATCAGTAGAACTATGTAACATTATGTATGAGAAGCTAAATCTTTTGAAAACTGGCTAGAATTTGTGAGAAAACTAGAAATATGCAAAAATAGAAGCTAAATCTTTTGAAAAATGGGCAAAATTTGTAATAACACTGAACTATGAAACACTGGAAGCAAACTCTTTTGAAAAATCGGGTATCATTAGTAAGACCACTAGGTACCACTAAAACTAGGCAATAATGTTTCGAACTTGGCCTAGGTAATAAAAAAGGCTTTCTTAACTAGGAAAAATACCAAAGAGATGTCTTACGTTACGACCAGAAGGCCTTCGTCATGGGGAAACGAATACATACAGGAGAGAAGAAAGTGAGAACTAACCTAAATGGGTGAAGAATATAACAAATGATCATCATCATCAGTTGCCATCTCCACAACGAAGGTTGGCTGTAATGGATCTCCAACGTCTTCTGTCTCTTGTCTTGGTGGTGCACTCTGATAGACTCTTTCCTGTCCATCTCCTGAGGTTATCTTCCCACTTATAGCGCGGTCTTCCCCTTGCACGTTTGCCTTCAACTCTCTCTTCTGTTATGGTCTTCTGCAAGGTGTTCTGCCTTTTTATGTGGCCAAAGTATTTTAGCTGCCGAACTTTGACCTCCCTCATTAGTTCTCTTTTCCTACCTAGATTTTCTAGGACCTCCTTATTTGTTTTCATCTCTTTCCATGAGATACGCCCCATTCTTCTATATATCCACATTTCAAGAGCCTCAATTCTTTCTTCCAAATGCTTATTCATCGTCCATGTTTATGCACCGTACAGAAATGCAGAATATATATAACACTTTATGGTTCTCAGTTTTAATTTGTGAGATAACTGTTTGGATGTCAGTATATGTTTCCTTTTGTTGAATGTAGCTTTGGCCATTCATATTCTCTTCTTGATTTCTGTTTCACATCTGCCATCTTCTGTTATTATATGACCAAGATATACGTAGCTCTTGACTTGTTCCAGGATTTTCCCATTTACGCTTATCTTTAATGTGGGTTTATCGTCTGTTTTGCTAATTATCTTAGTTTTTGTTTTCTCAATATTAATGTCGAGTCCATATTCATGACTTATACTGTTCATTTGCTTCACTAGTTCTTGTAACTCCTGTTCGCTTTCAGCTAACAACACGGTATCATCTGCATATCTAAGGTTGTTTATTGACCTTCCACCGATGTTCAGTCCTGGTATTTCCTGTATCTGTTTGAAAATTTTTTCGGTGTATAAATTAAATAGGCAGGGGGACAGCACACAACCTTGTCAGACAACTCTTTTTATGTCTATGTATGGTGAATAATTCCTTCCCGATCTTACTGTGGCAGTTTGCTCCCAATAAAGGTTACTGAGTATTCTTATATCTTTTCCATCAATACCTATGTCTTTGAGGCATTCAATTATTTTCTCATGATGGACTCTGTCAAAAGCCTTCTTATAGTCAATGAAGCACATAAACATACTTTTTTGGACCTCTGTATATTTTTCTGCTAATATTCTTAGGCAAAATATTGCCTCTCTTGTTCCACTGTTCCGTCTAAAACCAAACTGTTCTTCTTGGATTTCGCTGTCTACCTTACTTTTTATTCTTTCCTGTATGATTTTGAGCAGTATCTTAATTGCATGACTCATCAGGCTGATTGTTCTGAAGTCTGAACATTCTGTCGCATTTGGTTTTTTGGGCAATGTTATGAAAACTGATGTCTTCATGTCGTGTGGTATATATCCTGTATTGTATATATCGTTGCATATTTCTGTGATTGTATCTATACCAAAGCTCTCCATAGCTTCTATCATTTCAATTTTTATGTTATCCATGCCTGCTGATTTTCCTTTTTGTATCATATGAATGGCATTTTCTACTTCTGATCTGAGAATGTTTGGGCCTTCATTAGAATCTGGTGATGGTTTTTTACCTCTGTTGTCCTCGAATAGTTCTTTTACGTATTCTGCCCATCTGTTTGATATGTCTGTCTCATCAAGTAATATTACACCATTTTTGTTCATGATACAGCTTCCTCCTTGTGCAAACCGCGACCGATTTGATAATTTCTTTATTTCTTCATGCATATCTCTTGTCATGTGCTTTGCTTCCAAGTCTTCTATTTCCTTGCATTTTGTTTCTATCCACCGTTCTTTTGCTTCTCTACACATAGTACGTATGTCATTGTCCATTGTTTTATATTCTGGAGTGTTTTTTGCTTTCTTTCTTTCTGCCATTTTATTCAAGATGTCATTTGTCATCCACATTTGATTTTTCTTAGACTCCTTTTTAGGTAAATTTGCATTTGCTGATTGTATGCTTGTTTTTAAGCATTCCCATTTTGCGGTTGCTTTTTCTTCTGGGTTTTCTCTTCTATACTGCTCCATGCTTTCTGTCAATAACTGTTGATATTTATTTTTGACATCGATTAAATATTTCTGTTTTATATCTGGTTGTTTCAGCGCTGATTCTATCTGGGGTTCCTCCTGTCTTCTGTTTCCTGCTCTTTTCAGCTTTATATTTACTTTGATGACGACTGGATTGTGATCTGAATTTATGTCGGCGCCAGGATGTGTCTTTGCACTTGTGACACTGTTCTTAAATCTATGTTTTATCATGATATAGTTGATTTGATTTCGTGTTACATCTCCTGGACTTTTCCATGTGTATAATTTCCTTGGGTGGTGTTCAAAAAAGGTGTTACATATGACCAGCTGGTTTTCTTCACAGAACTGGATAAGTCTGTCTCCTCTATCACTTCTTGTCCCTAATCCATACTGTCCTACTATTTTCTTGTATTTTCCTTTTCCTACTTTTGCATTCATATCACCCATTACTATCAACACATCTGTAGATTTGACTGGTTTAAGTGTGTGTTGTAGCTCTTCATAGTATTCTTCTATTTCTTCCTCGCTGTGATCTTTAGTTGGTGCATACGTTTGTAAGATTGATATGTCGAATGGCTTTGCTCTCATCTTTAGTAACATCATTCTGTCATTGTGTGTCCAGTATCCACATACGTATTTTTCTAACTCCTTCTTTATCAACATTCCTACCCCTCTTTCATGTTTTTCTCCTCCTGAGTGTATAAGCGTGTACTGGTCTCTTGTTATGTAGCCTGTATACAAAAGTCTTGCCTCTGCAACTCCCAGTATATCGAGTTTCATGTCTGTTGCCTCTAATATAAGATTGTCAAGCTTTCCTTCTCCGTTTAGAGTTCTAACATTCCATGTTCCTATTTTTAGGCTTCTCCTACTAGTTTTTAGGTGGTCTTTCTCAAAATGCTCCCTTTCAACAGAATTTAAGGAACACTCGTCATTATGTACTTCCTTACTCATTAGAGGAATTGCCTCTTCCCTGTTAATTTGTACAGTAGATTCTTCCCCAGGGGACAGAGAGTTCTCTACATATCGGTTCTTATCTTGTTGTTGTGATCCCATTACGTTCTGTAGGAAGTACGTGGTAAGGCCCCAATCTCTTCCACGGTGGCTAGCCATTGTCTTTTTCTATGTCCGACATGCCTCTAGTGCGCCACACACTTTGCTGTTTCGCTTTGCGAGCCGTTGATCTTCTCAGATTCCTCCGCCTCACTCACCGTCTCAGTCTTTGTGTACAAGGGATGGAGATTCCCTTGAGTAAGATTGCTCCTACTCCACCCATGTAGTTTAGCCAGTCAGCCAAGACTGTTGCCCGGGATGTGGCCACCGCCGTACACAAGCGGTATTCGAGGAGCCATACATGAGCTAGATAAAGAGAGGAGAACCAAATAGGATCCTGACTATCCTAAAAAGGATATGGCTGTCTCTCACCGTGAGGTACTATCCCTCTCTCTTTATCCTACATTCTGTATTGTGTTACGAGTCACAAATAGACATCGCTGTTGTCACTACCAGTAGGAATTAGATAACACAAAACAGAACTGGGTAACACAATACAGAAATTGGTAAGTCAAAACAGAACTAGACAACACAAAACGGAACTAGGTAACACAAAACAAAACTAGGTAACACAATATAGAACTAGGTAACACCATTCAGAACTAGATAATACAATACCGAACTAAGTAACACAATACAGAATTAGGTAATAATACGAAACTATGTAACACAACATAGAACTAGGTAACACAATACAGAACTAGGTAATAATACAGGACTATGTAACATAACATAGAACTAGGCAATACAAAACAAAACTAGGTAACACAATATAGAACTAGGTAACACAATTCAGAACTAGATAATACAATACCGAACTAGATAACACAATACAGAACTAGGTAACAATACATGACTATGTAACACAACAAAGAACTAGGTAATACAATACAGAACTAGATAACACAACTGTCGTAGATTTCCGATAGGTGATTAAAAACAATGTTAGGTCCCTTCTGAATAGAACTGACAGAGGTGATGACTCAGTGCGAGATAAGGTAAACATATAGATTTTCACTAGTGAGTTGGTGTAAAGGTAAAGTCTGTCCCTGGATTTGAGAAACTACTCTAGCCCCAGCCTATCGGTTACGACTAAGAAATATTGTTGTTCCGACAGTTCCATTACTATATATTAATATATATCCACCATTCACATACACACACACACACACACACAGATAAGTGACGACAATTAGACGCACAAACGTGAAAACTATACTAATGGAATGTGGATGTTGGGACGAGCTGACCAACACAGAAATTACAGTTTATGTAAATTTTATTTACCATAAAGAAACTTCACAACATATATATATTATCATATATCGAATATAAAAAATCATAGGGGCACAGAATTAATAAAGAGATAGACCCATAAGTACTACCCCCCCCCCCCCCCCCCGGTTGAGACAAGATCCCACAAAAGAGAAGTTAATTAACCCCCAAAAGGTCAAAAGATTAGCACTAAGGTATAGAATTTGACTATACTGTAAAGAACAGAGTATTTACGTTATTCTATTCTAAAAAAAAATGAACAGTATTAGCAAAACACCGTAAGAAATATACAAAGTGAGTACATGGATTATACAATAAAGAGTTACTCATTCCTGCTTTCTTTCTTTTCATACAACCGTGGCCACGTTCATTAGTTCTTACCTAATACTTGATTTGCAACCTCTGGAACAATCTTTAGGACACACGCACACAGCAAATCCAGTGTTATTTTGTCAAAGAAAACCCCAGCTCCTCAAAGACAGATTAAATCCACTTCTCCGGGGAACGTTCACTTTGTTACTTTTATTTAGGATGTCTGTTTATGTCACATTAATTAGTCCAGGTAAGAAATTTAACAGTGCTCACAGTGTCAGTAGCTTGGGATTTCCAGTACATAGGAATGTCAGGTCGGTAACTTCTCTCAGTATAAAAATTCCTTGTCACACCACAAATGGTCAAACGTCGGGAAATGTTAATGTTGGTGATGTCGCCACAACGGGCTGAATGTAAATGAAATTGGGAGAAAAAAAAGAAATCTGGATCTATAGGCCGAGTTACAAAGTCACTCTTAATGTTCTGTGGGTTGGTACTCTGTCTCTTTCTGGGTATAAACACGGAGCTAGACAGGTTCACCTTGAAGACCCAGATACTAAGTAAAAATGTTCTTTTGTATGGTTATTCTCAGATTTATATGGTGTAGTGGTTTTTGATGTTATTGCGTGGTTGATATGTTACCTAGTGTACTGGATGAGGTCAGCTGTGAAGGCTCCTGAAGATAACAGTTTATGTGAGTTACAGAATGCCTTTCTGCTACCACTTATGACCTCAAACAGACCTATTCTGCTATTATGTATGTTAGCTACGTTTAATGTCTAGGGTAATGAAATGTGATGTGTAGGTAATTAAATACACAGACACACACATGTAAATACTAAGTCTAATAATAATAATAAGCTCTATGATCAAATCAACTAACACTGGCTTTAGAATTTAGAGTTGACAATTTTTTGAATTTATTTAGTCCTGAACCAAATGTTTCTTCTGGTCAGGACATATGAAACAATATGTATTTATCAATAAAAGTGCATATATATATATATATATATATATATATATATATATATATATATATATATATATATATATATATATATATATATATATATATATATATATATATATATATATATATATATATATATATATATATAATATATAATATATATATATATATATATATATATATATATATATATTGAATAATCAAAATGAAAATTTTGTACATAGATATATTGTTACATTGGTTGATATTAATACTAAATACAGTGTCTTGGGAAAACTAGCACTGGATGTCTAGTCGGGTGGTGTCATCATGCCCAATCTCTGTATTGTAATGTTCATTGTCCTTGAAATATGGACTGAGCTATAGTGTTTATACAATAGGATTTGGTTTATTTATTTATTGTATTTGTGAAATAGTTGATGAATCCACAGCAGGCCAGGTTTTCACTTATCTGGCCTGCGACGGTGCAGTAAAGAATCCAAGTGGCCCACTCCTCCCAGTTGCTGGAGTAAAATGGTGGACTTCTTAGGCCTCCACTCCTGTACTTCTACAAAGCATCTGGCACTAGCATAGTGCCAGACCAGAAACTCTGAAACCAAAACTTGTGCCATGTGTCAACACACTGCCTACTGCACCAATTTTATACACAACAAAGCAAAACAAACAATTACAAAGATCGGGTCAGATCTCTCTGACCAACTCAGCACATCTCACCCAGGTGTTATCCAATAGCACCAGTTTCCCATGACTGCATTGCATCCGAAATATGTTCAATAGTTTCCTCTTCCATCCAATAAGGTGGGTGATATGTTCCCACTGATCTCAAATATAGATCTGTCTTCTATAGTCTTAGATATGTTTTCCTATATTATTTGTTTGCCTCTAGGCCCTGGACTGCTGCTGGGGACCTAGAGTAAGCACTCACTTGTCGTAATCATTTTTCATGACATGGCAGTATCAATCACTCAAAATATTAAAATATAAAAGGTAAATGCTTTTTTCCTTACCACAATTCAAAATTGAATACACAGTTACGTTGTACTAGCAAAACTCAGCTGAGCTGCTGGCTAGATTAGGGCGTCCCACTGATAACATATAATATTTCCTGGGAATCACTCTTTTAGCATTAACGAACTGTGTAAATGGACAGTCTTATACAAAATGGCACTAGCGGGCGTCTTTCTTTCTATAATATGAAAGCTTCTGTCCAATCAGCGGACTTCCCCTCTACCTTTCAAATATTCAAACTACAAATGTCCAATTTCGGTCCAGTCTCAGTCTAGTGTGTAGTTTTTTCTGTCGGTCTGTCCGTCCCAACTTGGCTTTTCCCAAAATTACACTTGTTTTTGGACGAAACTACAAGAAAAAACTACACAAATTTTGTCTCCCCCTACTTCTAAGATTCTATGCTAAGTTATTTTTAGCTACTATCCTCCTACTCTGCCCCTAGTCCACCTGCAGTTTGTTTTTGCATTTTTAGTCTCAAGGACGTCAAAATGTAACTTTAGTGAAAATATGCACAAAAAACTGTCTGCTAGTCTGTAATGAACAATACAGCCTTTCGTCAATATCTTCCGTGTTATCTGTCCGTCTGTGTAATTAAAAGTATATTATTTCTCAGATTAAGATGGGCTATCAAACTAACTAGTTTTTATTCTCCTAAACTTATTATTAAGAAAAAACCTACTTTTTTCAAGGTTAGTTTTGAAATTTGTTTTTGAACCTTCGGGCACGGCGTTTGCCGCTATATTCAAACTAAAACACCTAATTACCGTAAACCGTCCAAGATACGTCTGTTTCTAACAAGAGCTAAGGTCGTTTTTTCGTCCCCTTTCTTACATTGTGTCAACTAGTGGCGTAATTTTTTTCTTTAAAAACTACAAATTGCGTCTTTTAGACTTTAGATTCAAACACGCGTTCAGACCGTCGCATTTTTTTCTTTTATCTCCGTTTCTACCCCGTCTAAAAGGATAAACCGTTTGTCTGCATGTTCTAACTAGTTAATGTTCAATGACCCTAGAAAACGCTGGCGTAGGTGAAGAAGCCTCGGCATATCTTGCCTGTATTTTTATCCCTACATGTTATTTTACCTGTTATCTTTATAAATGTAGGAATTTTAACGTTGCATCACTGTAATTTCACCACATATGGAAGCCACCTGAGAACATGCACTAATGCAAAATACCTAACCACCATATAGTATTCTCAATCCTATCCTCACCCGCGTAAAATATAATATATTTATCCACTTCGGTTATTTAACTTTAATTGAAACTACAAGCCTAGAGCTTATATGATCGTTTAAAAACTCCCGTGAAATAAATTCTAGTCATTTACAAAATTAATCATCATGAATTAGAAATAAATATATATTTCGTCAATACTCATAATGAACAGTAAATTTACTAGTCGATTAAATATCTTTTACTGGTTAAATCAGTTAGTTAGACTAACGCTACAGCCGGAACAATTTAGCTATAGATTATATTTAGTTCGCTAGTCAATTAACACACAATAAAATCCTAGTGGAATATAATTGACGGACTCAACAGTTAAATCACTCTACACAGAAAAATCTTAGTGAAATAAAATGACGGACTTAACAACTAAATCACTCAAACTTCTAGTATAATATTTACCACCAACACAGAAATTAAAACAATCTCCAACGAAAACTAAGAAACTCCATTAATACAAATGGTTCTAGAATCGGAGCTAGATGTTCTGAAATAAATCTGTGGGTACTGAATAATGGATTTTAAAAGCAGAGATATATATATTAAAATGGTAGAAATTCACTCGCACTTGCTAGTTTTGACACCTTCGCCCAGATTCTGAATCAGAGGAAAAATTCACACTTTTACCGCTCGCAGACCCTGGCAACGATCGAAACCAGTCCTTTGATCTGGCGATTCTCACCGTATTTAATTACGTTCGGAGCAAACGGAGGTAGGGGGGGATAAACGTGATTATCTGCCCTTGGTTTCAGATTATTCCCCCTAACCAATTACTAACAAAAGTACGTCCTATATTCTAAACGCTCTAGATTTTTCTTCATAAGCTTATCTCCTCCTGAGCCAAAAATACAACTTTTTGAAATAGTCGCCTCTTTGTTCTCTATAAATCCACCATCCCGTCCCCTCTCTATGCGTTTCGTTTACCTGTCTGATTGCAAACGTTCCTAGTGCCTATTAGACCGTAGAGAAAGACAAAAAATATATGCGTGGCTAAATTAAGAGAGAGACAGATATCTAAGTGTAGGCGGGTTTTACGTTAACATCATGCATAATTAATAAGGAAGCCGGTGAAAGACAGGTGGAAGAAAAATGTAGATATATGAAATCTATTTTCATAATATCCTCTGTCACAACAACACAGAACTAGGTAACGCTAAACAGAACTATGTAACACAATACAGAAATAGGTAACGCAAAACAGAAAAAGGTTACACAATACATAACTAGGTAACACAACACAGAACTAGGCAACAGAATTCAGTACTAGGTAACACGATACAAAACTAGGCAACACAAAACAGAGCTAGGTAATACAATACAGAACTAGGCAACCCAATACATAACTAAGTAAAAAAAAGGTAAAGGAACCCGTTACACGCCCATTGAGGCATATTGGGAATATGGTGTTAGGCCCATATTATCTTGACCGTCGGCACACGAGGGGTGATGTGGTCGGCATCACGCCGGCCGCCTTAACCTTCCCAGAGTAGCTCTGGTACCCATTTGGGGCTGGGTCGACCCAGGAGCCGTTTGTGGCCTAAAAATTTTCCGCCTCATCTGGGGATCGAACCATAGACCACTGCGCTAGGAAGCCAGTGCACTAACCACTATGCTACCGCGGCTCCTTACATAACTAAGTAACACTAAGTAACACAATACAGAACTAGGAAGCACAGTATAGAACTAATTAACACAATACAGAACTAGATAACACAGTACAGAACTAATCAGTTCCTTTGGTGCCTGCTTTAAACTGTTGATCAATTTTAATTAAAATATTAACATATTTTGTATCGCGGAGCATTATTTAATTTTAACCATTCATACACTTAATATATGTGCGTATTTTACTTCAAGTGATTCGATTTTATTGTTTCACTTATTTTCATTACTCTGTTCATGCAGTTTCTTGTGTTAATTATTCGTATTTTCGTTTCTCGTTTATGGTCAAATTTTATTATGTTTTCAATTTCATACCTTGTTGTGTACCTCAGTTTTTTCTAAACATTTCAAAATTTTCGATTCGGTTATCTTTGTACCTACTTTCATAAATAAAATAAAAAATATTTTGCACATACGACGTCACGCAATTTTGGCCGTTTGTCAAACAACCTCTTTACACAGTACAGTTTATTTAGTCTGCATTTTATTAAAAGTGTGTATTACATTATTTAAGAAAAGAAACATATAATTAAAAATACAGTGTCAACCAGTTAAAGGTTAAAACAATTATTCAATATCACAGCTGAGATTATAATGTTAATGTAAGTCGTCCACGAGGAAGTTTTTAACTGTTGCGGCTGAAAGTTAACTATAGCGTATAAAAGTAGACACATCATTTATGAAAGAAGCGAGCCCAATTCTTATTTTTTGGTGTGACGTCACATTTGTCAAACCTCCCTCCACTTATTGTCACAGAAAGTCACAACTTTTTTTTTCTGCGTGACGTCATATGTGAATTACCCCCTTATTCGAATTAGGTTGTTATTTATTTCAGCATTGTCATCTGGAACATTTCTCTGAATTTAGGGATAATTTTAAAGAAACAAGAGGGTTAATATTTCGTTACTCATATATTTGTTGAGACAGAACAACACCAACGGAGCAGGAGGTTAGGAGAATTCTCTGGCGCTGGAGAGGACACGCATTAACACAACCGTTTGATAGCAGTACACGGTAGTCTTTGTTCTGAAATCCCTAGGCTAAGAGACATAGAGGAGAGAAAACGCATGCACAGAGAAGACAACTGAAGACAAAGGGACTAAAGAAGATACTGAAAGACCTCGAACGGATGGTACAGGACAGGAAGGTTGACATGCCGTGAACATGTGCTCCACGGGCAGTTGAAGGGTTCTGATGATGATGGTATTTATTGAAACAGATGAGAAGCCAACTTTCAAAGTAAAAATAAATCAGTAAGATTTTAGAACAAGTCAAAAATTTCTGATATCTTTGGTGTGGTTTGGTTTTAAGGGCTATCTTTATTACACACCGACAACATCAGTGCTCCATCTCCTCCCTTAGATCACACAAGGAGGATCTCAGCCCAGTGAACGAACTCTGTAGCACATGCGAGAATCCCAATGTGTGTATATGGAAATCTCACATTCTAAGTCACAAAGTGTGGTGGGTTGGTTTCTCAGTATTAAATATCGCCAGGGCAGCGGCCTTATGGCTTACTCTTTACGATTTCCAACTGTCGTGGGGATTGTTAACATGCGCAACTTGCACACGAGACCTCCTATTTTTTCACCGTTATTCGAGAAGGCTAGGCATCCCATCTCTCTACCCAGGAGGCCAGGGGGGAGTATCGGAATCGAACTCGGTACCTCTAGAATTCGAGGTGGACTCCATACCTCTTAGCCATCCCCCCCCTCCCATATGTCATATCTTAAGAAGAGAGAGGGGAAAAGAGGCTCGAAAGAAAATAAATGAAAAGAAGATGAGAAGAAAAGAAGTAGAGGATAATGATATGATAATAATAGCAACAATAACGCGAAGAAGATGACCGTAATAATAAGCTCGATGATAACGTTAATGTCGAAGGAGATGAAGGCTTATTATCGCATTTCAAATACTCAGACTTTGAGGTCATGGTAGTCACATAGCAGATACTGCCATAAGGGAGTGAAGTGTTAGAGACTTCCCCATACTATGTCCAGCATGGAGAGGTGGGGTGACCAGTTTCCTTCCTCACTGTCTTTTCCTTTCCTAACTCAGAGTTAGGTATCCATTTACAGCTGGGTAGACTGGAGCGTGACGGTACCGTGATTCGAACTCAGACTTTACCAGCCATTAATCTTATGTCCAGAAAGTAATAGTTATATCAATGTGTGATAGGGTGGGCGAGATGATGATGATGCTATTGTGATATGTGATCACTTTCTTGCACACTCGCAACCGACCCTAACAACAATAAAACTCTTGATTCTAAGGCAGGGGCTGTATTTATTTATACAACCCAGTCAGTGGCACTAAGCACACACAGCAAACATTAAACAAATAAACCAACAAACAAAACACCCAGCCAGTGCTCTATTGCTAATCTGAAACAGAAACAAAGCACCGGCTAGTTAAAATCATGATAGTTAAATAACACTGGCTAACAAAAAAAATTTTTTTTTTCTTTCTCTAACATTTCTATGTTTTTCTGGTCAATGTTAATGCGCTGTTTTTAAATCTGCAAACCGTTTTTCTCTATCAGGTCGGTATCTCTAGAAATACGCAATTGAAGTTTTTTAACAATGCATACAGTATTACAACATCATTCGTACAAGAAGTATAACAGTTATGTAGGCTTGAATTTCTTTGCAGTCCACTTTCGTCGGTGAATGGCATGTGGTACATCGCGATGAAGCATCCCACAATAATCGGCAAGCATGGTCACACTCCACCGTCCATGATAACGTGACTCCATTACGGCGATATCTTGATGGAATCGTTCTCCATGTTCATCGCTGACTTTGCCAAGGTTCTCAGGAAAAAAGTCAAGATGCGAATCGAGCAAATGGATTTTGAGGGACGTGTTACAGCCCATAATTCTGTATGCATCTATGCACTGCTTAACAATATGCACATAGTCGACTGTAAAGTGCAATCTTGACTATCTTGCAATATAATACATTTATATACTTATTATGTTCGCAAATATTTTGTAAACAAAGTATTTCCTTTTTAAGTGCTTAAGGAGAAGTCATTTTTGAGTTACTTCCCTTGAAAGGAGTTCCGTCATCTTCGATCGGACTCCGCGGGCGAATCTAGGCCTACTGCGATTTATTCTTTGGCTGGGTAGGAATAGATTGTTCTTGCTTCAGTATATCTATGGCCTGAATTTATACGTAGTGTTTGTATGAGTAGGACGAGTCTGTCTTATATATGGATATCTTTACATTTCTAAGTCGAACTATGTTAGTTGTCGCTAGAAAAGGTCAAAGGCTATGCAGCGGAAGTATCGCTAGCAGGGGGTGTGATTCATGGCTGTCATCCTGTCGGGATGTCGAATTTTGTTGTAGCCGGCTTATCGCCGAAAAAGTGATCTATAAGTAAATGGGGAAAAGTGATAGTCATTTAGACATGTTGTATGTACTTTACCCCAGTGTTTATTCTCTTTTGCCAAGGAATGGCAAAGTTATATTTCGCATAGAAAGGTAAAACCACATTTATTATGAACTTGGGCTTCGCCATCGTTGTCGATAAGCAGATGCACAGTGGTACTTTTGAAAAGAATATTTATTCAAAGGAAGATGACATTCCTATGTATCAGCACTAGATTATATGATATTATTCAATTACCTCTATGATAGAAGCTATGAAGAAATGAGGACATTTAATGAATGACCAATTTTGGTCTGGATCCAATAGTGAGTGAAGCTCACGAGAGAAGCACAGCCATGTTGAAATCCATATACTTTGTATTTATCGAGTGAGAAAAAGGGATGCCTGTACTATCGCTCGATGAACCAAGAGATCACTGCTACATGTGAGAACCCATGTCTGGGATTCCTATATCTTTATGAAAAATATATATATTGAACTTTACGTGAAGGGATATTCGCTAGACGAGGTTAAGTCTAGGAGCCTTCCTATATATTGGTTATGGACTGACGTGCCCAGTCAGTAAAGCCAGATGATTTACATGATGGAACTCTGAATGCTTATTTACGAATGCTCCATTATGATATTTGCCAAACATGAATGCTAACTTAAGATGATATTCCTGTGACCAACATTATGCTGTGTATGTCGACATTTGTTCCTGTAACCATACACGTACTGTCCAAGTGTGCGTCTCATTAAATGTTATAAAAAGACCACCGTAGTTCCAGTACTTCTTGAATTCGAACAGTGTGAGTATGAGTGATGTACTACCAACCTGACAACTCTATCGAATCATTCTACCATTCGCGTACTGACATTCATATACACACTCATTGTCTACACTCACATTCTTGTCGGAGCCTCATCACGTTCCAGGACAAGATGACCTGTATGACCAAAACTGTGCTGGGTTTAATGAGTTGACAATCGTTACACTTTACTACATCAGTCCCCAACATCTACATTTATCAACTACTGGCCAGTATGATTTAACACGACAGATTTGTGATTTCCCAGAAAGTTATCGACGATCGATTTGAATGCCATCCATGCGCGAAGTTCACTACCATGTAACAAGTTCTCGAATTGTTTGTCTGCAATAACTTTCCTAATCTGAGGTCCTACAAAGATACCTTCCTTTATCTTTGCATCGCTAACTTGCGGAAACTTTTCTCGAAGATAAGTGAAAGCTTTGCTCGTTTTATCTAACGCTTTTACGAAATTCTTCATGAGCTCCAACTTTATATGTAACGGTGGTAAAATGATGGTCTTTGTTAACTAATGGCTCGTGTATTGCATTTTTATGCCCGAGTTGCATACGATCCCTGATAGGCCACACCTTTCTTGCATAATGTTCCTGTCTGTTGCGGCTGTCCCATTCACATATGAAGCAACAAAATTTAGTATACCTGATACCAACTAGGTTTCAGTATGAATGTTATATGCATAAATGTACTTGCATTCGCTAGCATAAACACGAGTCAATATATATATAATTTCCACACTGCATCAATACCTAATACGGCCTGTCCTAATCCTGGACTTATAATAGCTTAATAGCTTCATACATCTCCACACTGCAGTTAATATATAATATGGCCTGTCCTAATCCTGGACTTATAATAGCTTAACAGCTTCACAAATCTTCATACTGCAGCTAAACATAATATGGCCTACAAAAGTACCTTAATACACAGCGAAGCCTGCATCACCCGGCAGCTTCATTAATCTTCAAAATATGGCCTACAAAAGTACCTTAATACACAGCGAAGCCTGCATCACCCGGCAGCTTCATTAATCTTCAAAATATGGCCTACAAAAGTACCTTAATACACAGCGAAGCCTGCATCACCCGGCAGCTTCATTAATCTTCACAATATGGCCTACAAAAGTACTTCAATACATAGCAAAGCCTGCATCACCCGGCAGCTTCATTAATCTTCAAAATATGGCCTACAAAAGTACCTCAATACACAGCGAAGCCTGCATCACCCGGCAGCTTCATTAAGGTTCATATGGCCTAAACAAATCTTCATTGCAGTGTATCACATAGGCTGTACACACAGCGAAATATATAAGTCGACATTTTCTCAAATCCTACGTAGGCATACATTATCCAAAAACACTGGGACTCGACCTACACGGTCCACGCCCAAAACACAACTCCCCAAATCACACACTAGTCCCGCCAAAAAACCCGTCACGAGATTCGGTTGTCTTGAACACCGTTCTCGATAACACATGCAGACTAGCGAGCTATTCACATGACTCAAAACAGTACAGAATAAATACATTAAACAGCGTTCACACGCTTATCTGTACTCTGTCACCCGAAAAATAGGAAAAGATAATTCTATCCTAAAGTCAAACAAGTATCCGCTTAATCAAGCGTTGCAACTCGAAATTTAATATGTTCAAAACATTCTAAAGATTACTTCCCCTTCCATAAGTTCCACTTGCAACAGTTACCACCCGCTCCGGGAAAAAAAATGATTCTATCATTTTTTTTGAAAAAATTAACTCCCAAAAACGAAAAATTTAGAAGACAATTAAGCTGTAACGTATGCCTACAAAAATATCTTATTTTAAATCAAAATTATATCTACAACAAATATCAGCATTAAAGTGTAAAGTAGCAATTAAAGCATACAGCATAACCAGCTAAGTATAAAAAGTAATTAGCTAAATATACAAATATGATCAGTTCCAAAATTAAGTTACGTATATTTAGTACAAACCAAACCGAAAACAACCAATCGAAAGAGAAAACACAAGATCAATCAAAAGAAGAATGGTCTGTAAAAAAAAAAAAAGAAAGTAAGATCTCAACAATACCATATACTCATAATTAAGTTGGACAATTACATGTAAAATAAATACAACTATCATAAGTAGATATATCATATCAAATCATATAACCACTCCAACAATACAAAGAATAGAGGTATAAGTGTTGAAAGAAGACAAAGTATACAAATAGAATTAAGTAAAACGAAGATGAGGTACGAAAGTATAAACAAGATATGAAATCCATACCGAAAAGACAACAGAAAAGGAGGAATGAAATGAAGAATAGTTACCAAAGACAGATAGAAAGCAAAGGCACGAACGCAGAGAAAGTCAATAACAGTACATACTAATAACTGTTTTGATCAGATAACCTATTCAAAAAAAAAAAATATATAAACATGATCGAAAGGCACAACACAAAATATCAAAGTATATCTATACTAATACCATCAAAAAATAATTTATAACTAAACAAAAGCTAATAAGTAATTTAACTAAGTTATAAGAGTTATACAAAACTAACATAAATAAATTATAGGCATCGAACAAACAAGTAATAGCATTACTATAACTAATACGACCAACGCACAATCAAGCGCTAAAAATAAAAAATACATCATAATAAAAAACAACTTTTTACAAGAACTAATCAAACTACATATCAATGATATCACGAAGTCAAATGCTGGGCACACACAACAAAAAATTACAATGCCAAAAAAAAAAATCATTTTTTTCAACAGTACCGTACAAACATATTTTTTTTCTCGATAAGTTACATAAAAACAGTATTTAATTTTTAAGTAATTCAATAATACTTTAAGTAAAGCCTAATACTGAAATCAATATTTTAACAAAATGAGTGAAATATAAAACAAAAATCCTATCTCGAAGAAACCTTTAAATCAACACATGTAAATTTAATTTATTCTTTAAGTTCTTTCTGCTGACAATTACGTTCAGCTCAGTAAAATGCTATTTAGCTATAACTCTATCTCTTACTCAAATCGATAAGATATACATTCTAAATAAATCTACCCTTTGATGCTAATATGAAATATAAAAAAGGTTCTATAAAAATATCTACCAAAAAAAAAAAATTTTTTTTTTAAAATAATCTGCTAAGAAAATAATCTACATGTCTGACTGGCAAGAAAATCAAGTTCTGGAAAATCGAAGTTTCACAAAAAGTTAACAAATCCAAATACAAGATCATTTATGATACATGCACGCTATTTTCAAAATTACATTTCACCACATAACAGATAATTCACATCTTCTCTGTATGTTCTATATATTAATTAACCATGACATCAAACTACCGACATAAAAATAACAACAATTAAAAAAAAATTATGGCAAACAAATGATGCATAGAAATAATCATTACAACAAAATTATATGTTATTTCAAAACAACAACATGTCATGTACTAATATAGAATACAAAAATATTTACTATCTTCACATAAAAAAAAAATAAATCAGACGCGAAGTCTCCCACTCTCTTGTAAACATGCTTGACCTTCAGAAAGTAACCATCAGTTGCTATTTAGACGCTGACAGGTTTCGGTTGACTACTCGAGCGGAAAGTTGACTCACATTTCTGACCGTCAATATGTCACAGAAGCCTTGACCCTTATCGTAACATAGCTTCTGTCAACAAATACAAATGAAAATTTCCATTTTACTCAATAGTGAAATTTAATGAAAAAAACGTAGAAATCACGTTTACAATTACCCAGTACCGGCTTGTGTAAAAACCCGGTCTCTTCACGATGTCACTAGCTCTCTCTATCACATGTAGATATCATAGAATTCTTGGGGACAACATGACCGACCTTGAATGTCGCCGCTGCCTTACGCTGAAACAAAGTCTCACATTCACAACAACAAGTAGAGCAAGCAATAGTATTCAAGCATCCACTGTTATTTTTACTCTGTTTACTTTGATTATAAATGACTCTGGGCTCATGTTGAACAAAATTAGCACAATTGCGCTTATTATTTGATCTATGATCAAAATACTTATTATTACCGTTGCCTTGTTTACAAATAATCACTTTAGTCTTTTGTTGAGGAACATTATTCTGGTGATGTAAAGCAACATTTGAAAAGCTATTATCTCTATCATACTTTCCAACATTCTTACAATCAAAACTTTGAGATTTGTTAAATTGTCTACAGTATCTAGGAGAAGGAAAATTATTATTTACTGATCTCCTTTGGTACTGTTTACTCTTGGGGTTATCTCTCTTTCTAGAACTGTTTTTCTTCTCCCTTATGGGAATAGTATCTCTATTGTTCCGCATATGGGTTTCATCTTCGGAACAAGTAGTAATAGTCTCAACACCCGCTATTAATTTCTGAGTATTTCCAATAGTCGAGAAATATTTGCTTTTATGAGTCTTGACCTGAAATTTATCACTTTTCTTTTCCTGACCAACAGAACTGGTTGTTACACAAGAATCTTTGTTGTTCTGACGCCAAGAATTATCACTGGAACTATCAGTAATATTAGAACTAGGAAAGTTGTATTTCCCACGATAAGATCTATATTTACTATGTATGACATCTCTCTGAGCTACTTTCTGTCTATCATTGTCAACATTGACAGAAGAGCACTTTTTGTTTTTCAAAACCATATCTAGTAAGCCAAATATTCTTTCCCTTGCTTCCGCAATTTCATTATCTTTAAGTGAAATCGTTTCACTTAACCTTTTATTTAACTCCTTAACAGCCAAAACTTTGTCGCTTTCTTCTGCTAGCAAATTTTCAATTTTAGCGACCTTCTCTTTCTCAGCCGTCAACTCCACGAATGTCTTTTTCTCTAACTGTTCTTTATTTGCTCTCAACTGAGTCAACTCTAGTTGTAGTGACTGAATCTTAATATAATCATTGCTATTATTAAGCTCATCAATCTTTTCTGGAATCATCTCATTCTTTTCTTCCTGTTGCAGACCAAGATTCCCAATATCATCCATTAAATCAAGAAGTGACTCTGTATAATCTCTATCACGTTTATCGGTCTCAACTTTCAAATTCTCATAAATCTGTTTATTTTGTTGGACCTGCTGTGTAATATTTTCTACCTCAATTTGCTTATCTTTCATCTGGACTTCCAATTGCTTTATCTTCAACAATGCTAAATCCAAACTTGCCTGCACACCAGCAAGTTCTGAATTTGATTTATCTAAATCACTTGTTAGTCTGGACACTGTTTCATGTAGCTTACTTACTTCAGCAGTACTCTTTACACAACTGTCCCTTTCCTGTAGGGCACTCCGTTTGTTCCTTCTTATTTGCTCCTCATCTTCTAACTCCTTCTTTTGACCATCAGAAATGCCGTATTGAATCATCTTGTGTATTCCCCTCCTTATGTGATCGTGTTTAACATTAATATAGTTGTACAGAAATCCGCGAAATTCCCAAAGTAGCAAATCCGCTAACTCTTTAGCCATCATTAAATGAGGATGAGACTGAAAATTCTCCTCAGCAAAATATTTTAGGGCTCTTGACGCATTGACCAAAAATCTGTCTATCACATGTTCCTCCAGCTGTGGGCCTCTTAATTGTTGATAATCTCTACCTTCTTCCCACAAATAAGCCAATACAGGCCTCATATCCTCAGGATCTATCTCATCATCATCCATAGTGATTCACTTACTTAATCCAATATATCTAGTAATCACTTATAGTTATGACAAATTACTGTCGCAAAAAGTTGGACAATTAACTTTCCAGCTCACAAAGCCAACTATTTGTCAAGAAATGAGCTTATTCCTCAATTCTGTATCACCAATCCTTTTTATAGCACCTTTATCAAGTCACATCATTATCAGGAAAATTGACATATGTCAACAGCCATTAACACCTATGCATCAAATCTTAATCATATGTCAAATTAGACATAAACAACAATAATAACAAAATGAGCAATTAGGGAGGCCTAGCGACATATATGAAGTGACACAATTTACACAAGACACAATCACTTATCTGTCAATGATCCCGCTTCTTTTCCGCCACGACACTGGATATCACATAGACAGCTAAAACCTCCACTGCGGGAAAGCACTGCAACTTGATTCGTTTCTCTTCAGGTAATTTCGTCAATATGATATGTGCTTAACAATGCACAAGTTGACAGGAACCATAATACAGCACACACTGCAACTCTTGACTCTTCTGTAGTCTGAAATGTACACGGCAACTCCGTGTATCATAACATCTTGAACTTGTGATGGTGACAACTGGCACAGGTAACCCGAATATTGCAGAAATCTGTCACAACCCGTACAAATGCTGGTACAAATACTGTCCAAGTCTAATTGAACTTCCTTGACCACTGCAGACGTTGTTGTCGTCTATAGGCATGAAATAGGACGTCAATTACTACTGGTGTAAAGTTGCCTTCTACCACGAATAAAGCGTGCGTCGTTTCTCAAATGCGCCACCCAGGCAGATAATAACTAGGTTACAGTTCTGAAGTACAGGAGATTCAAGCCACGCCTACATAAGGTCAATTATAACAAAGTCAAGTGTTCTACACTCTTGTCACGCGAAAGTCATATGTATGATTTTCAACTTGTAGTGACTGATCCTCTAGATATGTTATGGTCTGGTGGACAAAATTTGATTCACTTTATCCTCTTGCTTCAAGTACATATCACTGTAGAGGTAACAATTTCTTAATTGTATACGCCACTCAGGCACATCTTAAATCATATCCAATGATACGAAAACTACGCCACTTAGGCTATCGACGCGAATAGTCGTAGATGTCAGATCCTGTTAACTGAAAACCACCATAAATGTAACAAAAGTGGTTTCAGTCTGAAATGTTATTACTGTTATTACTGGCCATAAATGTACTCGCATTCGCTAGCATAAACACGAGTCAATATATATATAATTTCCACACTGCATCAATACCTAATACGGCCTGTCCTAATCCTGGACTTATAATAGCTTAATAGCTTCATACATCTCCACACTGCAGTTAATATATAATATGGCCTGTCCTAATCCTGGACTGATAATAGCTTAATAGCTTCACAAATCTTCATACTGCAGTTAAACATAATATGGCCTGTCCTAATCCTGGACTTATAATAGCTTAACAGCTTCACAAATCTTCATACTGCAGCTAAACATAATATGGCCTACAAAAGTACCTTAATACACAGCGAAGCCTGCATCACCCGGCAGCTTCATTAATCTTCAAAATATGGCCTACAAAAGTACTTTAATACATAGCAAAGCCTGCATCACACGGCAGCTTCATTAATCTTCACAATATGGCCTACAAAAGTACCTTAATACACAGCGAAGCCTGCATCACCCGGCAGCTTCATTAATCTTCACAATATGGCCTACAAAAGTACTTCAATACATAGCAAAGCCTGCATCACCCGGCAGCTTCATTAATCTTCAAAATATGGCCTACAAAAGTACCTCAATACACAGCGAAGCCTGCATCACCCGGCAGCTTCATTAAGGTTCATATGGCCTAAACAAATCTTCACTGCAGTGTATCACATAGGCTGTACACACAGCGAAATATATAAGTCGACATTTTCTCAAATCCTACGTAGGCATACATTATCCAAAAACACTGGGACTCGACCTACACGGTCCACGCCCAAAGCACAACTCCCCAAATCACACACTAGTCCCGCCAAAAAACCCGTCACGAGATTCGGTTGTCTTGAACACCGTTCTCGATAACACATGCAGACTAGCGAGCTATTCACATGACTCAAAACAGTACAGAATAAATACATTAAACAGCGTTCACACGCTTATCTGTACTCTGTCACCCGAAAAATAGGAAAAGATAATTCTATCCTAAAGTCAAACAAGTATCCGCTTAATCAAGCGTTGCAACTCGAAATTTAATATGTTCAAAACATTCTAAAGATTACTTCCCCTTCCATAAGTTCCACTTGCAACAATACCCAGTCTACATGCCCGTGAGAATTGCAATGACCTTTAGGTCTCCACAAATCCGCCATTGGTAGTCATTGTACTTTATTTTTGCTAAAAGTATAGCCATATTGTCATAAGTTTCTTTCATATGAACAGAGTAGGCAACTGGAATTGATGAAAATAAATTTCCGTTATGCAATAACACGGCTTTTAGACTAGTCTTGGAAGAGTCGATGAAAAGTCGCCATTCGTTGACTATGTGCTCATGACCGAGGTGCACCATTAGACCGTTTACATCTTTGCAATAGCAAATGTCATCATCCATCTCAAAGTATTGAACAAGTTCTCTGTGTCTATGACGAAATTTAGATATCGGAGTATTGGGCGCTAAAAGATTCCATTCTTTGAGTCGCGAACCGAGTAATTTCGCTTGTCCTTTGGTAAGAGCGAGATCACGTATTAGATCTGAAAGTTCTGAATGGTTAATTAAGTGAACACCATCATTCACCGGTATATAATCCGAGTCAGAATTATTTTCTAAAGCAGGTAAACTATCACTTTCTGATGGTTCATTCACGTCCAACGGATATTGTTCTGGTGGAACTGGGATCGGACACGTGATTGGATCATGAGGCACTGGTTTCGAAACCGATTCAATATTTGGATAAACCACAGACTTTCTAGTTTTAAAAGTGAAACCATGGATATTTGTCAAGCAGAAGTAACAATCAGTAGAGTGATTTGTCGATTCACACCATATTACTGGCACCATCGAATTATGCTTCGGTGATTTTCGTAACCAACCTGCCAATGTATTTGCACAAGTCGAACAAACTGCATTTGGCTTCCAAGATTTATTTGCATCATCAACTTTTGAATCGAAATAAAGTTCATATGCTGTCTTTAGTAATGGTGTAAAGTTTTTCTGGTGAACACGATCGGTAAAATATCCGCACACGTAACAGAACAGATCAGCCGAATTTCTACAACTTCTAGAAGCCATATTTCGCTCAGAATTATTTCAAAATACAGTAACTATTTGAAAAATAGCGTTAAATTCGTCATGCATCTTTTAGCAGTATAAAAAGTAGAATTATTTTGCATTTTATTAATTTTTAATAAGTTATATGGTAAAATTGAAACGGAGCAAATAATGGTTTCCCAAAAATATATATATATTCACAAATATCTTAAGAACCTGATGTGATAGAGATAAACGGATTTCAAATTTGAAATCAGCGCAAGAAACTGACCTAAGAACACTTATTCTTATATAAGAAAGAAAAATGATGTTTGTCAGTGTAATCAGAAACACCATGCTCTCACCTGTCAAACTGTCCTTCTTCCACACTGCGTGAAACATTCAACTATCATGCACACACACGCACACACACATGCATGTCGTCTAGCGCTAGTATGGTGTTGTGCATGAGGCTGGCAATCTCACCGTGTAACATCGGTTGCTACCGAAACCACTACTGCAAGAGCATCTGAATGCTTCATGCGGAAGCAAACCACACTATTGGCCCCATGCTCCCTCAGGAGAGGAGAAGAGAGATATATATCTCCAAGTGAGCCCACGTGCTCTCACAAACCATTCTACACATAACCATAATTAAATAATAATAAAATGGACATAAAATAATATTCAACTATATGTACAACAAATACTCTCAATAATGAGCATAAACCACCACCTCGCAACTGATCCATCTCAATATTCGTTCCTGCACTCTGAACATGTCGTAAGTGACGACTGGTGCGCCTGGCAACAAGTGTGTCGTATATGACCCCTGATGAGATTGGTAAATAATCACATGAAACACATTGTTACAGAAACAACCACTGCAATAGCATAAAAATGCTTCTTGTGGGCTTGCGATGGACACCAGTTGCATTGGTGTTTCCATGCTCCGCAAGGAGCAAACAGAGAAACACCTCTGTCTCAAATTTCATTACGCACCAAGGAGTGGCCTTGCGCTCTCCAGAAATCTAAATACCTATTCTCACCTCACTCAAAGTAATCCACTACTGTAGCATTATGATCAATTATCATGAAATACACTAAATTATCCTTACATCAAAGAATCAAAATATCAAAGAGTAAAATAAAATTACTCTTGACTTAACAAAACTAAAATTAAATTCAACACCTAAAGGAGATTTAACACGAAAACTATCTCTTCCATTACCGGGGAAAATTACCTTAACCTGCTTTCACCCACGTGTCAATTCACACAATAAAACATAGCGTAACATTATAGGCTTATAACACGTGATAACTAAGAGTGTTAAATGCAGACTCCTTGGCGCCTTCTTTATTCACAGTCATCAGCACGTGGCCCACCGGTTGCCATCTTCCCAACTAGTTAATATTATCTAAATTAAAGTAATAGATCGCTTCTCTGCCTGGTTTCATGTATGAAATAATTTGCCTTTCTTGCCCGGTCTGATGAATAAATAGTTGCTACTAAACTCTTACTGCTGTGATTTGGACTTAACACTATTAAAATCTATCCACACATATTTTCACTCATCTATCATTTCAGAACTAAATCTAATGTCCTGGAAGAAATCTCCTTTGGAAACACATCTATTTATTTCATTAAACATTAGAACAGACTCACGCTGAATATAATTTCAGAATTACAGAACACTAATGCTAATTTGCTTTGAAATCAAACTCACGTCTTCAATGCATCTATACTGTAGATCGACTCTGGTTTCTTACTCTGGGTGTCTGACGAGATAAAGAGGCCTCTGCTAGCCAGGCCCTTCTTTATATAAGCGCTAAGCCTAATCGCTCACTTAGTGCACTGCGCGTATTGATTGGGTCACTCGCGATTATTGCTCTAGAAGGCACGAAAACACAAACATAACCCACAGCTATTTCTAGAGTGAAAACACAAATATACACCACAACTAATTTTTAGGCTTTATTGTGGCCTAGCAATATATCTTCTTGAAGATTTAGTGGTAATCAGGCAGTGAACCACGGAGACATTTGTGATGACAAGATGGCGCTGTCACAAATGTATTAAATCATCATCATTCCTTTTCGTTCCCCGTGGAACATAGGGCAGAAACAGTTGCTCTCTATCGATTTCTATTCTGGGCTGTCTTTTACCGCTGTGCCAATGTCATTCCAATTTCCTTAGCCTCCTCTTTCACAGTTCTTTTCCAAGTTCTCCTTGGCCTCCCCATTCTTCTTTTCCCCCATGGGTTACAGTCAAGGGCACCTCTGGCTATGCTTGACTGTTCTCTTCTGAGTGTATGTCCTATCCATCCCCAACTTCTTACCTTAATTTCCATTTGTATTGGCTGTTGCCCGCATCTTTTCCTTAGCTCTATATTTGTTATTACATCTGGCCATCTTATACGGAGGATCCGTCGGTGTGACGGTATTGCCTCCCCTCCTTTGCAGTAGTGGTCCAACAGTGGCCAAAACTCAAGAGTATCTAATATGGGCTTCAAGGGTGTCTACCTTCGCACAAGATTACTCTTGACAGAAATGTAGACAGAAGGTTAATGACGCTTCTACCACAAATGAGTGTTCACAGGATATTCAGATAAGCGAAAACAAAGCTGCGTTTGGCTCAGCACGTTAATTCTTGAATCTGCAGATAACTTTTGTGAAAGATTAAGCAATGGTTTATGTTAGCTCGATTACGCCCCCACCTCTGATTAACTCATGGGAATTCTTATTATTCTGGTATAGCTCTGTTTAGATTGTGTGTAGTAAATTTGACTGAGACAACTGGTAACTTTAAAATGATTAAATTGAAGTTAAATTTGTAAATTTACAAATAATAAAATTTAATAATCACTTAAGTTTTAACAGTTTGAAAATAATTTGAATAGTTATGGATCAAGAAAAAGTTATCTTCACGGTCCTGATAGGAGGTAAATTGTTACAAGAAGTTCAAGTGGCAGCATATATTCAACTTAGCTGCCAATGACGGTTCTGCTTCTTCTGATAGGTTGGTTCTTTTAACACTGCTCACACTCGTCGCTGGTCAAGGTTGTCGGGTGTAGCTCGTTTCCCAGAAAGTCAGGGAGAGTCTACAAAGTTGGTCTTTCTTGTTCCAGAGATAGTACTTTCTGCTGGTACCACCAAAAGCCAATCCTGGCTCACAGACTTTTTGCTCAGATGAATAAAAGAGACTTGAATCGGCCTCTTTCACGCGTCTGGGGGTGTCGTTTCTTTAATAAGATAATTCCCTCTGTGTGTTTTCAGTTTCCCCATTCCTGGTTTCTTTGTTAATATTGACAGAGATTTCCGGGGCTATTTTGTAGTCCGTGCAGATTCTCCAATAAAGGTTTAAGCTGATAAAAGGAAATTCTGAATTCTAACACTAGCAATGTCTGGTGTCTTGGCAAGCGTTTCTCACAGTGAAAAAACTTGAGAAAAAGGTCAGATTATATTAACTGCCTTCCCACGCATTCGTTGTTATGGAGTTCAGATGATCAGCTAATCTGATTTGAATATTTTGGATGACTCATCTAGTGCAAAATGTCAAACATTACTTTTCTGAAAATGGGCTGGAAACATCCGATTGCCGGCAGGCAAACTTACAGACACATCGGTAACCTCACACGACAATGTGTGTAAGATGTAACAAATTATTACTTTCGCTATAGTAATGTCTTATCTTTTGCTTGAGCACATACAAAATCCGTCTCTTTACAACCTTGTCGGAGACGCACTCGTGCCTTATCAATGATTAAGCAGATTTCTCTGGGCGATGTACGTGTTAAACTGTGTACTGATATCGGCCGCGCCTGCGATTAACCAACTTGGTTGTCGATAATGTTCTCTCAGCCGCTCCTGCAAATGTTTAGTATTATCATCCACAAGGAGTGTCAGATAACTGACCAAATCAAATAACTTCTACTAAGCAGAGAATGAAAGAAAGAATGTGTGTCAAATATAAAGCACGCAATAACATCAGTACCGCAAATGTAACTGATTACTGCCGTAGCGAAACAGAGATCGAGAGGGGCCGCCCCATTCTGTCCCAGTCAGAGACATCTATTTACAAATATCTGTAGTTTGGAGGTGATACTCTTTGAGACATGCCATATCTCTGAGCCATACAACAATACTGACTTTACATTTGTGTTACAGATTCTTAATTTGTTCTCTCTGGATATAGCTTAGGAGTTCCATATTGGTCGCAGGGCGTTAAAAGCTCACCTGGCTTTATTTATCTTAGAACAAACGTCACCATCAGTTCCCCCTCCTTTGTCAATGTTACTCCCCAGATATGTAAAGCTTTCTACTTCTTCAATAACTTGACCATTGATCTAGTCAACAACCAAAATGTATCAGAAATGAAAATAGCTGATCTTAACTAATTTTGGTGTGCTCAAAACGAAAATGACATTAAAAATTGTTGATTGGCTCTAGTTTTCAAGATATATGCTACTAGTTTATTTAATTACGGTCAATTTATATATATGACGCAACTGTTGTGGGCGATTGCATAATTTTTTCTAATGACCAATAAAAATGTAACTAGAAGTTGAGGATGCAATCCTACCTATGATTACATCACCTTTGTGTATAAATATCTTATCTCTGATAAAATTTTGCCATTAGTTAGTGCATTTGTCCTTAGCAAAAGTGTCGTAGTTAGAAATGCCTAGGACATGTGCGAACAGTGCTAATAATTTCTGTTATATATGTGGTGAGGTGACATTTCTATCACAAAAACGAAACATAACTAAAGTGATTAAGAAGGCGTACAGTTTGTATTTTGGCTGCAGAATAGGAGATCAAGATAAGAGCTGGGCGCCACACATATGCTGCAATACATGTGCAGCACATCTTAAACTGTGGTTTACTGGCAAAAGGCAAGCTATGCCTTTTGCAGTCCCAATGATTTGGAGAGAGCCCACTGATCATCTCAACAACTGTTACTTTTGCATGGTCCCTCCAATTGGGAAAGGCATATCAAAGAAGAAAAAATGGACTCTGGAATATCCAAACATCCCCTCTGCAATACGTCCGGTACCACATGGCGATGACCTACCAGTTCCCAAAGTGCTAGAATCATTTTCAGCTGCTTCCACTGATGAAGAAGAGGACATTGGTGGTCCTGAACCATCAACCTCAAGCGACCCAGATTTTGAGCAAACTACATCCACTAAACCACACTTAATAACCCAAGGTGAACTGAATGATCTTGTAAGAGATCTGAATTTACCGAAGAACAAGGCGGAGCATTTGGGTTCCAGATTGCAACAGTGGAATCTCCTGGCAGAAGATGTTACAATTTCTGTGTATAGGAACCGCCAGAAGCCACTTATTACATTCTTTTTCAAAGAGGGTGACCTTTCTGCGTGCCACAACATTTCTGGTTTAATGGCAGCCCTCAAAATCAATTACATACCGGAAGAGTGGAGGCTTTTCATTGATTCATCCAAGACGAGTCTTAAAGCTGTTTTGTTGAATAATGGTAATGTGTTACCGTCAATTCCAGTTGGTCACGCAGTTCATATGAAAGAAACTTATGAAAACATTAAGCAGCTTTTGAAGTGTATAAACTACGATCATCATCATTGGTCACTTTGCGGTGACTTAAAAGTGGTCGCTCTTTTGCTTGGACTACAGAGTGGATACACCAAGTACTGTTGCTTTCTCTGTGAGTGGGATAGCCGTGCACGAAGTGACCATTACATCAGAAGACATTGGCCAATCAGGCAGTCATTGCAGCCTGGAAGTAAGAACGTTGAGAACCCAGCACTTGTCGACACCAGCAAGATTTTGTTGCCACCCTTGCACATTAAGCTGGGTCTCATGAAAAACTTTGTCAAGGCAGTGGAGAAAACAGATGAGGCTTTCAAATACCTCATCAGAAAATTTCCAAGACTGAGTGAAGCTAAAATAAGAGAGGGAGTATTTGTTGGTCCGCAAATTCGAAAACTTCTTCATGATGACGAGTTTCTTTGCGTGTTGCATGGCACGGAAAAAGCAGCATGGCTAGCATTTAAGTCAGTGGTGAACAATTTTCTTGGAAACAACAGATCTGATAATTACAATGAAATTGTAGAAAATCTCCTTCTGAAGTATAAGAGTCTTGGCTGCAACATGTCTTTGAAAATTCATTTTCTGGATTCTCATCTGGATTTCTTTACGTCAAACTGTGGAGCGGTCAGTGATGAGCATGGTGAACGATTTCACCAGGACAATGCTGCTATGGAGACAGGGTATCAAGGCAATTGGAGCCCTTCAATGCTTGCTGAGTACTGTTGGACTGTGACAAGAGACACCTCATCGATTGACTACAAGAAGCAAGCAAAGAGAGCTCGAACAGCGACTGAATAATGACGGAATGGGTTCAAATGTGCCTTTTTAAAACATGATATGTGAACTTTAAATAATGTTTTTATTTTTCTATCATTTTACGTTGAAATATCAATTAATTGAGTATGTAACCACAATTTTTATAATGCTAAAGTAGAAAGATTAGCTGTTCACCCCAGAGAATTAAACAAGCATACATTATTTGTATTACTGTAATGTAAATTTATCATTTAAAAAAAACCCAGAGCCAATTGGGGAATTTCATTATGATATTTGAAATCAGCATGTCAAAATCAATAAGAAATGGTATATTTAATTTCTGGTACAAATAACTTTTGAAAATTTGTTGACTAGTGTATCACAGAGTCCATCTGCCTGTTATTTATTATAATGTATTAAATAACCTCTACTTATTTTTTTCAGCTGAGGCCTCTTTCATTTTGTTAAATAGACCAGATACACAGCATAAATAATAATAATAATTATAGCTGAGACCGTTAACGATTATTTAATCGATTATAGAATTTTATTGATAAATTAATAAAACCAATGTTAATCAATGTTTATTGTTTTTTTTTGTTTAAATGCGAGAGCATTTGCTATGTTAAAAGTTTGTGAAATGGAATTTGGCAAGAATGGTCAATAATAATAAATTGTTTGGTTGTAAGGCAGATACCCATTTACAGCTGGGTAGACTGGAGCGTGTCGGTACCGTGATTCGAACCCGGCTTCTTTGCGTTCTAACCACTCTGTCACTCAACGAGCATAGTCCTTTAAAAAACATGACGTGCCATCAGGTCAAGGTCTTCATCATTTTCATTTCTGTCTCCAGATCTCTTTAGGTAAAGGTCGTCCCATATCAGATACTGCTGTAGGGGAGTGAAGTGTTACAGACTTCACCATAGTAGGTCCAGCATCGAGAGGTGGGGGTGACTAGTTCCCGTCATCGCTGCTTTTTCCTTCCCTAACTCAAATCCAGGTACCCATTTACAGCGTGAAGGTATCGTGATTCGATCCCGGCATCTTTGCTGCGAAACACCAGCGCTCTAACACCTCAGCACAGTCCTTCAAAAAACATGACACGTGCCATCAGGTCAAGGTCTTCATAATTTTCATTTCTGTCTCCAGATCTCTTTTTGTACATGTGTTTTTCAGTCAATCTCTGCTTTTCTAACGCTAGGGATCCCAAACCAGAGACTGCATGATAATGCTATCATCAGATTTTCTTAATGTGTGTCCTATCCATCGCCAGCGTCTTCTTCTCATCTCTTGTTTCACTGGCACTTGTCTGGTTCTTGTCATCAGTTTCACATTAATTACCTTGTCGTACGATTTCAATCTTTCTATTTTACGCAAGTACCCATTTATGAATGTCTGAAGTTTTTTGGTTGTTTTTGTTGTTCTCCATGTTTCAGAGCCATACAATAGGATTGATTTTAACATTTTAGTTTAATATTCATATTTTTGTGTTGGACTTGATTTCCTTTGATTTCCTTATATTTCCAAATACGATGAAAGCTCCTCTTGTCTTTGTGTCCTTATTTTGATATCACTGCCTGTCCAACTCTTATACTGCTGTCAAGAAATGTGTACGATTCTTTGTCTTTTATAGGAGTTTTTTTTTTTCAAGTGCAATCTTGTTATTGTTTCATGTATTTATTCTCATTTATCTTTGTTTTTCCCCTGTGTGTTTTTAGACACTTGCAGTAACGTCTCATAAAGTATTTTCAGAAGTTAGCAATGCTGAAAAAAGATACTCTTATTCTTCTTCGGACGGAATCCTTCAGAAAAACGCGGTAATGGGAGCCGCTAAAACAATTCAAAAAATAAAACCACTGAAAGAGAGAAAGCAGACAAAAGCCGTTAAGAATCACGGAAGAAGTGCTTCTCTCGTATAAGACAGGCTCAGACAGGAAAAAATGTTCAGTTTTTTTACTTTGTAAATGAGTTAAGAGAAAAGGAGAAGGAAATCTTAATTAAGCGATTCACTCAAGAGACTAACGATCAGTGTGATGGCTTTTGATGAATGATAGAAACTTTTTTTTATTGATGATCGAGTATTTGTAGAAGTACTAGTGACAAGGGACTACCATGATGGCTTTTAGTGAAAGATTTAGGTTATTTCGGAGGTGGCCATTTTCTGGAGATATACCAATGATTAGTGTTATGACTTTTGGTGAATGAAATGAGCTAGTTCTGATACACAGCCACTCTTAAGTGAATCTGGCCTCGGGTGCAACTACTCTTGGGTGAATCTAGCCTCGGGTACAGCTACTCTTTACTGTTGTTGTTTGTTGTAGTTGCTTAACTAGGGCTGCCGAGCTTCTCGCTCTTTAAGAGCCAATACCAAGTTGAAGACTCCTTGGTATTATCTGCACTGTAAATCTAGGCTTTTCCTGTGGATTTTCTGCCATTCTAAAACGTGCTGAGTTGAGGTCATAAGCTCCAGTTTCTTCAGCTTGGTTTGCATTTATCTGGTCCAAAGGCAGAGTAAGAAGTGCGTGGCATACAGTGCATTCCCCGCCATCAAAGGGGGCTCTCCAACTATGCAGAGCTAAAATACTGTACTCTGGTTCAGGGCTCTCCCAAGGAATAGTCACGTCCTGCACAGAGCCATTTCTTAGCTTCCCCTGCCTATCACTGGGTCCATAGTGAGATCCTTCTGCATGCAGACAACCAAGTCAAAACCAAAGAATTACTCCTGGGGCTCAACTGACTTCTCCAAGCTTAGTGTGCAATGCTGTGTTCTCAACAAGTTTCACCACAGGGGGAATTCCGAGAAGTGTGTGGATGATTTCAAGAGTCAATGAGGATGTAATTAACCTCACAGACAGGTTCACTTCCACGTACATATATTGTAGCATTGTGCATAGCTGGTGGTCATATAAGGATGACTCCAGATGTGCCTCTTTGCATCTACTCTTTGTTGAATCTGGTCCTATACCCTTCTGCTCTTTGTTGAATCTGGTCCCATACTCATCTTCTCTTTTTTTAATCTGGCCTCACACCCAGTTACTCTTTGTTGAATCTGGTCTCACACCCAGTTACTCTTTGTTGAATCTGGTCTCATACCCAGTTACTCTGTTGAATCTGGTCTCATACCCAGTTACTCTTTGTTGAATCTGGTCTCATACCCATCTACTCATTGTTGAATCCGGTCTCATACCCAGTTACTCTTTGTTGAATCTGGCCCCATACCCATCTACTCATTGTTGAATCCGGTCTCATACCCAGTTACTCTTTGTTGAATCTGGTCTCATACCCAGTTACTCTTTGTTGAATCTGGTCTCATGCCCAGTTACTCTTTGTTGAATCTGGTCTCATACCCAGTTACTCTTTGTTGAATCTGGTCTCATACCCAGTTACTCTTTGTTGAATCTGGTCTCATACCCAGTTACTCTTTGTTGAAACCGGTCTCATACCCAGTTACTCTTTGTTGAATCTGGTCTCATACCCAGTTACTCTTTGTTGAAACCGGTCTCATACCCAGTTACTCTTTGTTGAATCCGGTCTCATACCCAGTTACTCTTTGTTGAATCTGGTCTCATACCCAGTTACTCTTTGTTGAATCTGGTCTCATACCCAGCTACTCTTTGTTGAATCTAGTCTCATACCCAGTTACTCTTTGTTGAATCTGGTCTCATACCCAGTTACTCTTTCTTGAATCTGGCCCCACACCCAGTTACTCTTTCTTGAATCTGGCCCCATACCCATCTACTCATTGTTGAATCCGGTTTCATACCCAGTTACTCTTTGTTGAATCTGGTCTCATACTCAGTTTCTATTTATTGAATCTGGCCCCACACCCAGTTACTCTTTCTTGAATCTGGCCCCATACTTATCTACTCATTGTTGAATCTGGTCTCACACCCAGTTACTCTTTCTTGACTCTGGCCCCATACTCATCTACTCATTGTTGAATCTGGTCTCACACCCAGTTACTCTTTCTTGACTCTGGCCCCATACTCATCTACTCTTTGGTGAATCTGGCGCCATACCCAGTTACTCTTTGTTGAATCTGGTCCCATACCCAGCTACTCTTTGTTGAATATGTTCACACATACAGCTAGTCTTGGGTGAATCTGACCCGATCTGCAGCCATTCTTAGCTGAAGTTAATTGGTACGGTGGGCCTATTCTTTCGTCCTAAAAATCTGTCCCCATCATTTCGCTGAACGATGTTTCGCTAACCAAAGAACGAACGAGCTAAATCTATTTTTCAGGAGGGTAACAAAATAGGCATTATAGCCGTTATTTCAGCTTTGCAATAATACAATTCCCAAAGGATTTTTAAATTAAAACATTCTTAGCTTCAATAGTTAGTAGTTAATATTAACATTCATTCACTAGTGTAACACACACATACGTATATATATATATATATATATATATATATATATATATATATATATATATATATATATATATATATATATATATATATATATATATATATAGAGAGAGAGAGAGAGAGAGAGAGAGAGAGAGAGAGACGGAGAGGGAGAAAGAGAGAGAGACGGAGAGGGAGAAAGAGAGAGAGAGAAAGACAAAGAAAGGGGATAAGGAATGAAATAAATTGCATATTTTTTACAGTTAAAGCTATGATATTTAACAGTAAGTATTCTTGGAAACCTTGTAATAATTAAAACATAGATACTTCAGCTAGGCACATTTTTGGGATGTTAGGACTGTGACACGAGAATGTAAAGGTTGTTTTTTTTTAATGTGCTGTATTGTTTAGTTTTAACAGAACTCGGTAAAGCAACTTTGTGAACACTTTTTCTTTGCCTGTCTCTGATCTTGATCTACACTGACTTCTTCCTCCAGGAAGTAGCGCTGTTGTTACTACTCTTCTTATTTGCCATGAAAGTTCCCTATGAAGCATTAGCCTACAATGTATTCATTCTAAAACTTCCTGTCTTTTGACATAACGATTTACTTGTGATGCGTGAGAGTCAAAACATATAATGGCTTCGTGAAGACTAAAGCTAAAGAATAGTAAATAGTATCATTTAAGAGAAGAAAAGAGAAAGGCAATGATCATCTATCCTTGCTGTCTAATGCCTGGGCGTTTGAAAGAGCTCAAGGGTACAGTTTATATGACTTCTCTTGCTCCAAGAGGACACATCTCTGCTTCGATCGATTCCTAATTAGTTTAGAATCAGCTCCGGGAAGATAGAACATTAGAAGAAAGAGCCACATTAGCTAAATGACATCGCCGAGCGCAGTATTTAGGATGAAGATTGTTTATTTATATAAATGTAAGATTGTTATCTGTCCATTTTGAATGTAAGACTTTATTAGTTCACTTTAAATTTAAGACCACTGTTCGTTCATTTTAAACGTTGTTTGGCCATTTCTAATGCAATACTGCTATTTGTTCATTTCAAATGCAAGATTGCTATTTGTTCATTTCAATTGCTAAACTGCTATTTGTTCATTTTAAATGTAAGACAGCTCTATCTTCATTTTAATTGTTAATCTGTTATTTGTTAATTTTAAATGTAAATCCATTATGTGTTCATTTTAATTGTAAATCTGTTATTTGTTCATTTTAAATGTAAATCTGTTATTTGTTCATTTTAATTGTTAATTTGTTTTTTGTTCATTTTAATTAGAAATCTGTAATGTGTTCATTTTAAATGTAGATCTGTTATTTTTTCATCTTAAATGTTAGATTTTTATTTGTTCATTTTAAATGTTACACTTTTGTTTATTAAATTCAAATGTAAGACTGTTCTTTATTCAATTTAAATTAAGACCGTTTTTGTGTATTTCAAATGTAAGATTATTATTTGTTTATTTCAAATGTAAGACTATTATTTGTTTATTTTAAATGTAAGGTTGTTATTTGTTTATTCCAAATGTAAAACTGATTTTGTTTATTCCAAATGTAGGTGTCTTATTTGTTTATTTAAAATGTAAGTCTGTTATTTGTTTATTTCAAACGTAAGATTGTTATTTGTTCGTTTTAAATGTAATGCTGTTATTTGTTCATTTTGAATATAAGAGCACTATTTGTTCATTTCAAATACTTACTTACTCAGTCGTTCCTCTTCTACCGTAAGGTGTAGAGGTTTGGAAGAGAGAGAGCGAGAGCGCCATACAATCCTATCAGCTGTCTTCCTCCTGGCCAGGTTCCATTCTAGTCCTCGGTCCTTCAGAGATTATCTAATGACATCCCAGCAAACTCGGCGTCGTCCTGGAGGTCTGGATCCATGGCTCTTAGTTTCTCATGCTGGTCGTGGTCGCCGATCTTATTCTATTCCGCAGACACAGCCAAACCATCGGAGGTGAGACTCTTCTACTTGGGTCTGCAGGGGCTGGGTTTTTAGGCCTTGACGTATCGTCTGGTTGCGAACCATGTCTTTTCTTGTTACTTCAACCACCTTCCTCAGATACCTCATTTCTGAGGTTTGGATCAGGCTTTTGTGGGTTGTAGTCATTGCCCATGACTCTCATCATTACGTCAAGACTGGGACACAGGTGGAGCGGTATACAGCCATCTTCGTCTTCTTGCCAACTTCTCTTTTGCTGAGGAATCCTCGATTTATGGCCTGTAAACGTCTCCAGCTGCTGGTTTTCAGGTAGCGAACTTTCATTTGATGTCTCCCTTCCAGTCTGTAACAGCTCCGAGGTAGTTAAGGTGGCTGACCTGCTCCAGGACCTATTCTCCCAGCTTAATCTGATGCCTTCTTTCCTCTCGTGATATCACCATGGTTTTTGTTTTGGAGCTGCTGATGACCTTCCCTCTCTTCTCTAGGTCTTCCTTCCAGACTTCCAGGTTGAATTAAAGATGTGCCCCTGATTTAACAATCAGGACAACATCATCGGCAAATGCCAGTTTAATACGTTAGCTCTAACCTATAATCTCCCTCCATCCCCTTATACGTGTCTCTCATATGCACACATATTCTCTGTCTTTAACTCTCTCTCTCTTTGTCTGTCTCTCTCTTTCACTCTCTTGATTCATCGCGGCTTCCTTTCCTTTAAATTTATTGTCTCTCTTCATTGTATTCTACGTTCCTTATTCCATTTGTCAAAATTTCTCCCTTGAGCATAAAATAATGTGCAAACTCATTTAAATAATGTCAATGTATTCACAATTATTAGTGGCAGATAGCAAATAAAAATGCCCAAGTGTCCCCTATAGCAAATGAAAGTCAGGGATAAAAATAAACCATGTCATTTTTGTATCTTCTCCCGTGTGGAAGAGGGCGTATACAGTTACGATTATTTTATGTTTTAATCCTATGAGATTGCAGGGAGACTAGATTATGTGTCTCGGTTATCCCCAGGACGACACTAAACACGTCAATTTGTTTGCTAGTTTGCTGGCTCACACTTTAGTTACGACGATGTTATCTAATCTACTGTAAGAATGCATCGTTATAATTGTTTTTGTTTTTAGCGTCAAGTTGACTAGCGTTATCCCAGAACAGATAAATGAGACAAGAACTGGACTGCCACGTGGATGCCTCGTTGTCATCATTCATCTTTCCACTAGATAGAGCAGATTCCTGTCACTGCAGATTTACCAGGTTCCGGGATCGAAACCTGGATTGCGTCACCCTGCACTATAACCAGTTGTAAATGAGTATTGATTCTGATTAGGTAAAGCAAAGGCAGCGAGGAAGGTAACTGGTCACCCCACCTCATAAATCTGGACTTGATATAATGAAGTCTCCAACACTTCACTACGCTACAGCAGTATGTACTATGGGATTACCTTTACATTTACCTTTTTGATGGATATAGATAGGAATCTGAAAACAACATCATCCAAGAGATCTGGGATTTATTTAACTTTCAAAATAGCTAGACGATCTAGAAAAGATTTTGCTGCCTGTCGTAGATTTTTTATAAGAGAATTAAGACTTGGGTTGGTCCCTTCTGATTAGATTTGAATAAGTGATAGCCACAGTGAGAGATAGTAATAGCAATAGATTTCCACGAGTGAGATGGTAGACTGTGATAGAGGCTGTCTCTGAAATCGAGAAATCTTCTCTCTTTCACCTATCTTCTACGACAGATTTAGAGGAGTCAGACAGTCTAAACATATATATATATATATATATATATATATATATATATATATATATATATATATATATATATATATATATATTACATATATAGTTCTATCCACTCACGTGCACGCACATACAAGACGACAGTTAGACGTACAGACGTGGGAAAACTATAACAAATGATTATATAGATATTCTAGAACGAGCTGACCAACACGCTGATTAAGTTTAAGGGCAGTTTAATTATCAATATAAACTTCCACCACCACAACATCCAAAATTTACATCTAATATAAATATATATATAAGCATGAAGTCAATGAATTGCTACAAAAAAAATATAGACCCACTGGTATGATCTTCCCTCGCTGTTTAGCCCACAGTCCCGTTAGGAGAAAGATGATAGCCCAAAGAGTCACGGATACAATTGATTTGGTCTAATATTTCCCCCTTTTAAGGTATGGACAGACTTGATATCTTTGATCTATTCTAAGGAAAAATATGGTTTGCAATACTTGCATAAAGAAAGTTAAGACAGCAAAATGGGTGCCAAATTACAACAATAAAGAAACACTCAGACCTGCATTCACTCTATTTACTCAGCCGTGGCCACGTGCTCTCTTGCATACTTACAGCTTTGTTAACAGCATCTGGAAACATAATTTTTAGGACATTCACATACAGAATCGTCAATGGCAGTCTTTGACCAAGAAATCCCCAGTTCCAAAAAGACGGATTGAACTCTCTGCTTCAGGGAACGATTCCCTGGGTGTTCTTATTTTTCGGATGTCTGTTTAGGTCACATTAAAATTGTCCAGGCACGAACATTAACAACGAGCACAGTGTCAATAGCTTAGGTTTCTAGAAATGAGGAATGTCAGATCAGTGTCTTCTTTCAGGTTAGGACTTTATTTGGTCACCACACCACTAGTCAACAGTGTCGGAGTGTTACTGGCGTTAATATGTTACTTGCCGCATG
The DNA here is from genome assembly GCA_024509875.1 of Oreohelix idahoensis. Lineage (NCBI taxonomy): Eukaryota > Metazoa > Mollusca > Gastropoda > Stylommatophora > Oreohelicidae > Oreohelix > Oreohelix idahoensis. The sequence goes on along the minus strand of JAMPIV010013845.1, from coordinate 97,435 downwards.
GGCTAAAAGGTACTTGCGGTTTTATTCTCTGGAAGAATCAAATCAGGCTCGATGGCCCGTTACTTCTTTAAAAATCTTTAAAGTTCTTGTAAAGGTTATAGACCAAGTCTTTAAGGAAAGAATGTTTTTGTTCTACACAGATATTTACTGTGTACTTAACGCTGGCAAAGTTTGGGTCACCCCACTATTCACTGAATAAAGGAAAAAAAACACATATAAAATAATTATACATACTATGTACTTGTTATAACTTACATTTTAAACTGCAAGCGTACAGCTTGACTTATCATTTAAAACTTCCCGTGAAATAAGTTATATACAAAATCAATCATCATGAATTAGGAATACGTATGTATTCCGTCAATACTCACTGATGTAGCATTTCAGTTATGTTAATTTTTTAAAATATATTCTCGTCTGATTATTTAGCAGTAAAATAAAATTAGATATAGCTGCATGATTTTAAGCTAGAAATATAATTTATTCTGCTTTCCACTGAAACACGTCTGCTAGAGAATATAACAGACTTATAAATTAAGCACTCTGCACAAAAATCTAACTAGTGAAATATGAAATAGGCGATTTAACACTTTAAACACTTCAAAAAATACTAGATATAATATATTTACCTCAACACAGAACTACTAAGAACTAAAACTACTTCGACCAACTAATGCCCTCTATCATCAACAGAGATACTTAGAAATCGAACATTCAATTCGACCAACTAATTGCTTCTATAACAGAGATTCTTAGGGCTCGAACGTAGGTTGTTCTAGTCTAACTGCAAAGTTACTGAGTGTGTGAAGTCAGGTTTCCAACTCGTTATATCTATGAAACGGACAAAGATGTGCGCTATTTCCAAAACCACGCAATAGCCTCCCCTTTCTTTAACACCTACGTACCTTAGACGCTGGACATAACATGCCAAAAGCGTCTTAGACACCTCACTGCTAACGAAACTGGCCCAGAGTGCCGTGACAGAGGAAACTACCAGACAAATGTCTCATTCTGCGCCGTGCAGATGTCGGGTTTCACACCTCACCTGAGCGCTCAGCCGATGAAACTACGTTGTGACAGGTGAAAATGCAGACGATATGTCGGCCCTATGTCTGAGATAGATGAATATTCACAGTTTTACGTCTACAATGCAATAACCTCCAGAGTCTGACATCTACGTAATAGAATGCGTATCAGTATGAGAAAGAAAAACGGTAAAGTGAGAATGGGAAAGAAAATATTTTTCGCAAACGAACGAAAGCGAAAATACAGGAAAAGGATAAAGAGCGATAATAAAATAGAGGACACAGGTTGGAAAAGAAGAGAATATATAAAATGTAATGATCATTAAACTCACTGTGACACAACGTCCCCCCTTTAAGATATGGAAGCATTCCATGTCTACGTTATGGAAATAAATTTCCTATATCCGTAGCTTCAGGGTGTCTGTCTTCTTCCCTCTGATCTCCCCCTCCATCTCTCTCCAATTCCTACTCCAGTCTACTCCCAAAGTTTCCTTTCTCTGGAATGTCTCCCATGCGCGCTTGAAAGAGCGTCGCCGCTTCTGACATTTTTGAAAGATTCCGTGTGATTGCAGTGGAATTTCCCTGCCACTATCGTCATCTTTGTCAGTTTTGGCGATCGTCAGAAGATGGTCGGAGGTTGGCACCGGTCTTTCCAAGAATCTCTTTAACAGATTTAAATGGAAAACCTTCTCCTTTCCTTCAATAGAGATCTGGTAGTTAGCCTTAGAAATCTTTTTCAGGACGGTAAACGGCCCTTGCCATCCGATCCTCAGTTGGTTGTTTCCGGTAGGGAGTAACACCAAAACTTTCTCTCCTGCTTCCAATTCGCTTTCTTTCGCGACTTTCTTGTATCGGTTAGCGTGCTTTGTGCGTGCTCGCTTAAAGTTGGTCGTTGCTAGGTCCCATCCTGGTTTCAACCTTCCTTTTAAATCCGACACATATTTACTTTCTGAGACCACTGTCTCATCAGCCTTCTGGTCTGTCAGCGACCAAAGTAAGGCTTCAAGCGGGCCCTTAATAGGTCTGCCGAATAAAAGCGGGGCTGGCGGAAATCCTGTGGACGTATGAGGAGATTCTCTGTAGCCAAATAAAGCTGCAGGAATACAAAGATCCCAATCGTCAGGTTTCACTTGTGCCAGTTTTTTTAGCATCATGTTGAGGTTTCCGTTAACACGTTCTACGAGCCAATTTCCGGTCGGAGTATAAGTCTTTATGTAGATGTGTTGGTTCCTCAAGATCTTAACGATCTCATCCATCAACAGGTTTCGGTATGGAGATCCGTTTTCCGTCAACACTTGCTGAGGGAATCCCAACCGAGTGAAAATCTGCACGAGGGCTTCTGAGACATGCTTGGCATCTGCTCATGTTAGCGGGATAGCTTCTGCCCATAAAGTGCATGTGTCGACTAAGGTGAGGATAAACCTGTTCCTTCTTTTAGTCCTTTCTAGGGGTCCTAAAATGTCGATCACAAACCGTTCGAATGGTGTTCCCACTATTGGCATTTCACCCAAAGAGACTGGGGGGGGGGGGGGGGAGGGGGGGGGTTCGTTGCTTGGGTGGTACACGTTGGCACTGGGCACAGGATTTGACATACCTGATAATATCAGTATTTACTCCTGGCCACCAATAATGAGTAGTTATCCGTTGGTTTGTGGCGTTCTGTCCCATATGTCCGCTGAAGGGAAGAGAGTGCCCCATTTATAGGATTTGGCTTCTGTACTGTTTCGGTACTAGGAGCTGGTTGTAACCTTGTTCAGGCTTGCCCGTTCTGCGATAAAATACACCATCCTTAGAAAAAATGTCCCCGTGCTGTCTGGGTTCCTTAGCCATGGGCAGTTTCCTAAAGCATGGTGCCAAAGTAGGGTTCTTTGTTGCGCTTCTTTAAGTTCCATGGGTAACAAATTAGGTGCAGGCTCCCGTTCCTTCTTGGTTTGCCCTCTTGTAGTTACTGCTGCCACAATCGGCTCTTCCGGTTTTCCAATAGACACGTATCTACCGCCAAGTATGACTGGGTAGATGGGGTCATCCATAACAGCCGCTTTGATCACACCTCTGACAAACTCAGAGTGGATCTCCACCAGTGCGATGGGAAGCGCTGTAGGTGCCTCACTCTTAAGAACTCCACCAAGTTCGACGGTCTCTCCTGTCTCTTGACCGGGTTTAACCAGGTGTCTTGCAACAATGCAATCATAAGAAAGCCCCGTGTCAAATAAACAAAAAGTTTGAGAACCGTTCACTATAACAGTACTTCGCGTTGAGGGTGTCTCTCCCTTAGGTTGGGAATCACTGTCAATAATTCCGCCTTGCGAAACTGTTAGCAAGCATCCTATGCGTTTCGGCTCGGTGTGCTCGCCCTGATCATTAGTCCCGTGCTCAGGGGTTCTCCCTTTGCCACCTTGTCCTTTCTGGCTGCGCTGCCATGTAGGGCGGTCTGGTTGATCAGACTGTTTACTGTGGTTGGGGTACTTGTTTTTGTAGAACTTGGATTTTTCAGGAGGTGGGTTTTGAGGTCCAGTTTCTCTGTGGTTATTCTGATTAGAAGCATGAGAAGATTGGTCTAGATTATTCTTCCGAAAATACTCTTCTGTCGGTTTACGTTTTATGGCCGGCAGTTCGGCCAGCGCATTTTGATAGTGCTCAGACTTTTCTAAGATGTCTTCAAGCTTTTCTGCACCCTGCTCAGCTAGAAATCTCCGGATGTCAGCCGACAAAGTGTTCTTTATTTGTTCTGTTATAACAAATTCCTCAAGACCTTCATAGGTAGAGGGGAGCTGTGTAAGCTCAAGGCACTTTGTCAAGTATCCCTTCAAACGAGACGAGAACTGCTGAAAAGTTTCAGAGCTCTCCTTCCTGCTGTTGCGAAACAGTTGCAAAAATTTGCGAGCATTCATTTCAAAGCGCTCCAGTAACGCTTTCTTCAACACATCATAGTTGTCTTGTTGGCTGCTTTCCAGTTTGGCGTAAACATCATACGCACTGCTTTTCAACGCCTGAGAAAGCTTCATATTCCAACGCGACCTCTCTAAACCGTACAGAGTTGCAATTTTCTCAAATTTTTCTAGATACGTGTCAATCTTCTCATTAGGACAAGGGAAAGATTCTAGCGGAAAAGACATAGCAGTGAGATGAGTAGATTGAGTGCTAGAAGGATCAGTTAAGGAAGAATGAGGAGAAGACTCACCATTGCTGGAGGTAGAGGCAGCACCACGACTTTGAACCTCTAGAGCTTTGAGCTCCAACTCATGCTATCGTCGTTGCTCATTTTCTCTTTCCTCATGCTGTCTCTCCTTCTCTCTTTCCTCCCGTTGTCTCTCCTTCACTCTTTCCTCCTGCTGTCTCTCCTTCTCTCTTTCCTCATGCTGTCTCTCCTTCTCTCTTTCCTCATGCTGTCTGCCCTCTCTTTCGTTTGCCCTATGGCTTTCCATTTCCTCCTCAATCTTCCTCTGCTCTCTAGCTTCAGCTGCTTTCCTCTCCGCATCATATCTGTTAAGTTCGTCCCTGACAAAAGCTTTCGCTTCCTCGCCTTCCAAACCCTCTTCTCTCGCTTCGTCTCTGAGGATTTGCCTAAGCTTTGCCCTTTCTGCCATAATAAGTCAGTGCTTGAGACTAGTCGAGAAAGAAAGTAAGAAAAGGATACACTGGTTCCTACCACTTACGAGAAAATATCAAAACAAAAGATGATATACTTTAACCTGGGATACCTCCTCCAAAAATATATAGTATCTAACTATCGCTGCTATTAGTCGGCAATAAAGCACCTAATGCAGACGACTACGCCAAACAAATGGTAGTTAAGAATACTCACTAAAAAAATAAGTTGCTACAGTGGAAACAAAATAATTATTACAAAAAATTTAAGAAAACAAAATTCCCTTAATTTTTAATCCACTATCAAGTTCACCTCTGAAGTCAGTTAGGGTAAGGGAGGCGATTACAGGACGTATAGTCTGATCGCGCTCCTTAGCTTAGCTCAAACACCTACTTCTTCAGAACCCTGTGACTGTTAGACAGTCACAAACTTTACCAGCGTTTAGTATTACAAAATCATTAATTAACATATATTCCGACAAAATCAACCTGTAACTCAAATGTATATTACTAAAATGATGTGGAAAAACAAGTATTAATTGTGTGGTCAGCACACCCATAAACAGATCGATAGTCTAGGGGATACATTTTTTAAAGGTATAAAAACTCACAAGACATCACACTCTTACTCTATATCAGAATACAGAATCTTACCGACGAGCTGATATTTGTCGTCTCGTCTTCCTATTCAAAGTTAAAAATCCGATAGACGAGACCCCATTTGTCGTAGATTTTTGATAGGAGAATTAAGACTTGGGTTGGTCCCTTCTGATTAGATTTGAATAAATGATAGTCACAGTGAGAGACAGTAATAGCAATAGATTTCCACGAGTGAGATGGTAGACTGTGATAGAGGCTGTCTCTGAAATCGAGAAATCTTCTCTCTTTCACCTATCTTCTACGACAGATTTAGAGGAGTCAGACAGTCTAAACACACACACACACACACATATATATATATATATATATATATATATATATATATATATATATATATATATATATATAACATATATAGTTCTATCCACTCACGTGCACGCACATACAAGACGACAGTTAGACGTACAGACGTGGGAAAACTATAACAAATGATTATATAGATATTCTAGAACGAGCTGACCAACACGCTGGTTAAGTTTAAGGGCAGTTTAATTATCAATATAAACTTCCACCACCACAACATCTAAAATTTACATCAAATATAAATATAAGCATCAAGTCAATGAATTGCTACAAAAAAAGATATAGACCCACTGGTATGATCTTCCCTCGATGTTTAGCCCACAGTCCCGTTAGGAGAAAGATTATAGCCCCAAAGAGTCACGGATACATATGATTTGGTCTAATATTTCCCCCTTTTTTTAAAGTATGGACAGACGTGATATCTTTGATCTATTCTAAGGGAAAATATGGTTAGCAATACTTGCATAAAGAAAGTTAAGACAGCAAAATGGGTGCCAAATTATAACAATAAAGAAACACTCAGACCTGCATTCACTCTATTTACTCAGCCGTTGCCACGTGCTCTCTTGCATACTTACAGCTTTGTTAACAGCATCTGGAAACATAATTTTTAGGACATTCACATACAGAATCGTCAATGGCAGTCTTTGACCAAGAAATCCCCAGTTCCAAAAAGACGGGTTGAATTCTCTGCTTCAGGGAACGATTCCTTGGGTAGTCTTATTTTTCGGATGTCTGTTTAGGTCACATTAAAATTGTCCAGGCACGAACATAAACAACGAGCACAGTGTCAATAGCTTAGGTTTCTAGAAATGAGGAATGTCAGATCGGTGTCTTCTTTCAGGTTAGGACTTTATTTGGTTACCACACCACTAGTCAACAGTGTCGGAGTGTTACTGGCGTTAATATGTTACTTGCCGCATGGGCTAAAAGGTACTTGCGGTTTTATTCTCTGGAAGAATCAAATCAGGCTCGATGGCCCGTTACTTCTTTAAAAATCTTTAAAGTTCTTGTAAAGGTTATAGACCAAGTCTTTAAGGAAAGAATGTTTTTGTTCTACACAGATATTTACTCTGTACTTAACGCTGGCAAAGTTTGGGTCACCCCACTATTCACTGAATAAAGGAAAAAAACACATATAAAATAATTATACATACTATGTACTTGTTATAACTTACATTTTAAACTGCAAGCGTACAGCTTGACTTATCATTTAAAACTTCCCGTGAAATAAGTTATATACAAAATTAATCATCATGAATTAGGAATACGTATGTATTCCGTCAATACTCACTGATGTAGCATTTCAGTTATGTTAATTTTTAAAATTTATTCCCGTCTGATTATTTAGCAGTAAAATCAAGATCATTTATAGCTGCATGATTTTAAGCTAGAAATATAATTTATTCTGCTTTCCACTGAAACACGTCAGCTAGAGAATATAACAGACTTATAAATTAAGCACTCTGCACAAAAATCTAACTAGTGAAATATGAAATAGGCGATTTAACACTTTAAACACTTCACAAAATACTAGATATAATATATTTACCTCAACACAGAACTACTAAGAACTAAAACCACTTCGACCAACTAATGCCCTCTATCATCAACAGAGATACTTAGAAATCGAACATTCAATTCGACCAACTAATTGCTTCTATAACAGAGATTCTTAGGGCTCGAACGTATTTTGTTCTAGTCTAACTGCGAAGTTACTGAATGTGTGAAGTCAGGTTTCCAACTCTAGTTATATCTATGAAACGGACAAAGATGTGCGCTATTTCCAAAACTACGCAATAGCCTCCCCTTTCCTTAACACCTACGTACCTTAGACGCTGGACATAATATGCCAGACACGTCTTAGACACCTCACTGCTAACGAAACTGGCCCAGAGTGCCGTGACAGAGGAAACTACCAGACAAATGTCTCATTCTGCGCCATGCAGATGTCGGGTTTCACACCTCACCTGAGCACTCAGCCGATGAAACTACGTTGTGACAGGTGAAAATGCAGACGATATATCGGCCCTATGCCTGAGATAGATGAATATTCACAGTTTTACGTCTACAACGCAATAACCTCCAGAGCCTGACATCTACGTAATAGAATGCGTATCAGTATGAAAAAGAAAAACGGTAAAGTGAGAATGGGAAAGAAAATATTTTTCGCAAACGAACGAATGCGAAAAATACAGGAAAAGGATAAAGAGCGATAATAAAATAGAGGACACGGGTAGAAAAAGAAGAGAATATAGAAAATTTATTGATCATAAAACTCTCTGTGACACTGCCGACCTTGCACTTCTATATTATAGCTGAAACCGAATGCAAGACAACAACGAGGATACTGGATCAGAGGTTACACCAGTGGGGTCCACAGAGAACAGATTAAGATTATGAGAATAAATATGGCAAATGATAGCCAGATTGCACTTGAAGAAACATCACTACAATATGTAAACTCATAAATACAACTTGACAACATCATTGACAAAGGCTACAGGAGCTTTCATTGCATTTGGAAATATATGGAAATCATTAAAATTAGGTCCAACACAAAAATCAGAATTGTCAATTAAAATGTCAAATCAGTCCTTCTGTGCGGCTCTGAAAAATGGAGAACGAAAAAAACAAAAAACTTCACACTTTCATAATTGGATGCTTGCGTTGAATAGAAGGATTGAGGTGGTATGACAAGATCATCGATGTGGAACTGATGACAAGAACTTGACAAGCGCCAGTGGAACAAGAGATGAGAAGATTACGCAGGGGATGGATAGAACACATTGAGAAAATATGTTGATAGCTTTACCAGGCAGTCCTTGTTACGTAATCCCTGGGGTGGGAGAGGTGGAGGTGGACCAACGAACAATTGGAGAAGAGACTCCAGACATACGTGAAGAGATGAAGAAGACAGGGAAAGACCTTGAGCTGATGGCACGTGACAGGAAAAAGAGGCATCATTTTCTTGAAGGTCTACACTCCTTGAGAAGTTCAATGAAGAAGACAACGGAGAGGGGAAAACAACTAATAGCAAACAAGCAGAAAGATAACATGAAATAAACGGGGAGCAACTGTAAGGAACCCACGTGTAGCTATAAATAGGTTTCTGTGGAGACAAAGGAAGAATAGTACGACTGTTGGGGGGATATCAAAAGAGATGACTAATATGTAATTTTGAATATACAATATAGCTAAGTGACTTTCAATATAGAATATAGAATATAGAATGTAGAATATAGATAAGTTACTTTGAATATAGAATATAGAATATAGATAAGTGACTTTCAATATAGAATATAGATAAGTGACTTTCAAAATAGAATATAGGTAAGTTACTTTGAATATAGAATATAGCTAAGTGACTTTCAATATAGAATATAGATAAGTGACTTTCAATATAGAATATAGAATATAGATAAGTGACTTTCAATATAGAATATAGAATATAGCTAAGTGACTTTGAATATAGAATATAGCTAAGTGACTTTGAATATAGAATACAGCTAAGTGACTTTGAATATAGAATATAGCTAAGTGACTTTGAATATAGAATATAGAATATAGCTAAATGACTTTGTTCTTGTGTTAATAGTTTTGTTCATTATCTTTTTACTTTTCGTTGATTATTTACTTTCTTGTTTAGATATTTCGTTCAGGTTTTACCATTTTCTTGCATTAGTATTGTTCTTTTTTCGCTCATCATCATGGTTGTTTACTTTTTCCATCTGCTTGTATCACTCATTTGGTGTCTCATCGTATGTTTTTGTAGTACCTATATGTAATTCTTGTCCTCGTTACCTGTTGGTAACTGTGGCTGATGAAGGGTAAAACCCGAAACGTCCCGTGTTTCCTGTGTACCGTTAACTTGTAAAACTGATTTCATATCATTCTATGTTTTTTTTTAAATTTATATATTTGTTTCCTTACCATTTTTACAGCAGCCTCATTATTTAGTGTCATGACTAATATGAGATTGTGCACCGTGGTGGCAACATCAGCATATTAAAAAAATTGCTTCAGAAATCACCACTGTAAAAAGCACGTAAACATTTTTATACAGGCTTCCTGCAAAGGCACCAGCTGCAGTGTTGGCTTCATGCTCCATAAGGAACGCAAAGGGGAAAAGAATTAGATGAAGAATACTAAGGAGAGCGTACCAAGAAAATTAGATATGGAAACTATGAGACAACTATGGTCGATATGGAAACTATGAGACAACTATGGTCGATATGGAAACTATGAGACAACTATGGTCGATATGGAGATGGTGTTTTGCAAAATGATCTGATACCATAGTTTGTTGATTTTTACAACACGCTTCTGTTGTTACATCTGTTGTGCTTACCGTTTAAGTGCGCTTAAAGCTTTAATTTGGGCTTTAAATTTGTGGTATTGCAAACATTATAAACTATTGTTTAATGCATCGATTCAGATGTTAAACTGCTGCTGAAAGACATCCACAAATGTATAATATCGTACACAAGAAAAAACAGATATCATGCTATAATAAATGCAAGCCATAGGTGGAAAGAACCAATTTGAACGAGACGGATCTTACTAGACACGATTGGGAAACGGTACACGTACATATCACGCAAATAAACAATTATGAGTCATGTATAAAGTCTAAAAACGTGATATCATGTCCAATGAAAATTAATGTTTACTTACACACCCTGTCAATGTTTTTGAAGATCAATGCAGTAGAACTCTTCTGTGAGCGTGTTGACATCATCCCAAGCCAGAAATGCTTCTTAAAATATGACAAATGAAATAACAGGTTGAAAACCTTGAAAATAAAAAATAAAATTGTTTTGAACTTTTATCCTAATTAATATTTTAATTAATTTTTTTTTTTGGCCGTCGTAAGTCGGGGACAGTCTATCTATCTATCTATCTATCTATCTATCTATCTATCTATCTATCTATCTATCTATCTATCTATCTATCTATCTATCTATCTATCTATCTATCTATCTATCTATCTATCTATCTATCTATCTATCTATCTATCTATCTATCTATCTATCTATCTATCTATCTATCTATCTATCTATCTATCTATCTATCTATCTATCTATCTATCTATCGTTAAAGATAGGAAAAATTACTTATATTGATAACTTTTAATTTCTGGAAAAGAATGAGTGGAAAATTTATTGTACGTTTTTAGTGCATGTAGTAACTGCAGTAAATCTGTCCTCAAACGTGTTTTATTTTCCCTTTAAACGTTCTTCACAAAATATAAGCACCCTGTAATCTTTTTTTAAAAGTCTCCAAGAACAGTTAGAAATCAGGAAGGATTTTACCTGCGCTAAAGATCCCCATGTTTTCAATATTGATAAAGGATGGACAGATGAGATATTAAATCCGCATGGACAATAGAAGAAAATAATAAGATATATTTATATGTTATGTAGCAACATTAAGATAAATCAATAACATAATTTAAAAAAGGTCTTTTATGTTGGTGGAAATATGTCAAAGTATGACCTTTACGTCACAAGATGACAAAGTCCACCTGACCTTTACGTCACAAGATGACAATGTCCCCCGATCTTATTAATTAATTAATTCATCACCCTTCAGCTCCCCATGGAGCATAGGCCTTCAACAAACTTTTGACAAGTCTTCCTGTCACGTGCCATCAGCTCAGCGTGTTTTCATGTCTTCCTCACTCCTTTCACGTCTGCCTCCAATATATCTTCTCTGTGTGCTCTTCTGTCTTCTTCTGCCTCTCTTGCCCTGGGGATTGCAGAACAAGGACTGCCTTGTAATACTATCAACAGTTTTCATCATCGCATGTGTCATGTTCATCAATCTTATTAATACTACTTTTACTTATTCGTTCTACCCGTGCCGCGAAGAGTAATGGTAGGCTGACGTTCGCGTTCTTGGGCCAAGTGTGTTGCTTTGGCTGCGGTAAACCCGTATTCTTGTAGAATGTGTGTGATGCTGTCTATCTATCTGCCTCTTAGTCTTTCCCCGCCTTCTGAAATCAGATCTTCCTACTGGTTTAGGCGCATAGTGGTAACGTATCGGGCTCCAATCTCATTGTAGTGGTTTTTGATGGTACTGTATGGTTGTTGTGTTACCTAGTGTAATGTATGAGGTCAGCTGTGAAGGCTCCTGAGATAAATGTTTATGGGAATTACAGAAGGCCCTTCTTACTACCACTTACGACCTCAAACATATCTTTTTTACTATTATGAATGTAGCTACGTTAAAAAGTCTAGGGTACTGAAATGTACTGTGTTGTAGTAGAATATACAAACACACACAGATAATTAATAAGTCTAATAATATTAATAAAATTTATAACACACTGAACTAACTCAGGCTGTTTTAGTTAAAATATTAAAATTTTTTCTAAATTTATTTGTTCTGAACCAATGTTTTAGTTGGTCAGAACATATGAAATGTTATGGAGTTATAAATGGAATGCATAAATATATGACATAATAAAATGGAATGTGTGTACATAAGTATTTTATAAGACTGGTTAATATTAATTATATTTCTAATGTCTCTGGGAGAACTATTACTGGATGTACTGTTGGGGTGGTGTCATCACACCCACTCTGTGACTAGAACAAGCTTTGTCCATTGTTTTATAAACTGTAATAAATGTTATCTTTCCCAAAATTCAGTATATTTGTGATGGGGAAATATTTAGAAATCTTTAGGAGTATGGTGAATCCTCAGCAGGCCACTAATCACTCATCTTGTCTGCGAAGATCTGATGCTGGATTCAGGTGGCCCACTCCTCTCGGTAGCTAGAATACAATGCTAGACTGCACCGACACACTGTTTGGCTGCACACACATCTGCTTGTGCAATCTTGATTACTTATGTGGCACTACCCTAGTGCCACAATAGAAACTCACAATTCTGAAACAAAATTTGTGCGATGTGTCAGTGCTTTATTTACTGCAGCACTCTTACACACAGCACAACACATCAACATTACACAGAATGGGTCAGATCTCTCTGACCACACAGCACATCTTACCCAGTTGTTTTCATATAGTACTAGTTCCCCAAGACTGCATTGCATCTGAGATATGTTCAGTAGTTTCCTTTTATTCAATAAGATAGGTGATATGTTCCCACTGATCTCAACAATAGATCCGCCTTCCATAGTTTTAGTTAGGCGTCCATATATTTTGTTTGTCTCTAGACCCTGAACTTGGGCTGGGGACCTAGAGCGAACACTTACTTGTCGTAATCATTTTATATGATATGGCAGTATCAATCACTCGAAATATTAAAATGTACAAAATAAATACTTTCATTCTTACCAGAATTCAGAATTGAGAACACAGTTAATTGCTAGCAAAACTCAGCTGAGCTGCTGGCTATATGATGGCGTCCCACTAAATGTATGTACTATCTTCTGGGAACAACACCACAGGCAATAACCACTGTGTCCCTGGACAAAATTGTATCAAATGGCAAAAATGCGCATCTCTGTCCCGCTAATATGATTACAGTTGTCCAATCACCGACTTCCCCCCTAACTTTTTCAAATCTACAACCAAAAGTCAAATTTCAGTCAGATCTCAGTCAAGTATGTATTATTGTCTGTTGGTCCGTCTGTCTCTACTTGGTTTTTCACAAAAACACACTTGGTTCTACAAGCAATACCCTACACAAATCTGCCTCCTAAGTTATTTTTAGCCACAATTCTCCACCTTCCCCCTCTCTTGCATTACAGCTTGATTTTTGCATTTGCGTGTCTGAAGGACGAAAATTTGAAACTTTAGTGAAAGTATGAACAGTACAGTCGCTAGTCTGATATGAACAACACAGTCGTTTGTCAATATCTTCCTTGTTATCTATCCGTCTGTATAATTTAAAGTATATTAGTTCTCTGCTTAAGATGGGCTATCAAACTAGCTAGGTTTTATATTCATAACTCTATTATTAAGAAAAAACATATTTTTTCTCAAGTTTAGTTTTTTTGAAATTTGTTTGAGAACCTTCTCTAAGGCGTTTGCCGCTGAATTCAAATAAAAGGACCAAGTATCGAAAAACGTCCAAGAAATGACTGTTTCGAATAAGAGCCAAGGTCTTTTTTTTGGTCCATTTCCTTACATTGTGTCAACTAGTGACGTGAATTTTTTTTTTTCCTTTTTATTACTTAAACTACCACTTGCGTCTTTTTGCCCATTAGGTTCAAACACGTGTTCAGTCATATTTTTCCTTTTTTGATCTCCGTTTCCCTCCCGTCTACAAAGGGTAACCGTTTCGTCTGCACGTTAAACTAGTTAGTTTAACTGGCGGTAGGAAATGCGGGCATGGGCGAGCATGTCTCCTAGTATCTTACGCATTATTTTTATCCCTACATTTTATCTTTATATTGGGAGATATTTTAACGTTGTATCATGGTAAATTCATCACACATCTCCCCACTTGAAAACATGCACTACGGCAAGTTCCAAAACCAGTGATACACATAGATAAAATTACTCCTCAAGCCTACCACTACTCTAATTTTGATCACAGGGGTGCCGACTGAGGAAATCTGCACCGACATTCAATGACCCTGGGATATACTTAATACTAAACTGATAAGGTTGTAATAATAAAGACCATCTCAACAATCTAGCATTTTCATGCTTAGCCTGAGATAAGAACACCAGGGGCTGATGATCCGTCTGGACCACAAAAGTCCTACCATACAGATAGATTTGGAACTATTTTATTGCCCAGATTAACGCTAAACATTCTTTTTCGCTTGTGGAATATCCTTGCTCCGCTTTATTCAATTTGCGGCTTGCATAAGCGACTGGGTTCAGTTCCCCATCGGGTGAAGATGACCTTTGCAACAGAGCCGCCCCGAGGCCTACATTACTTGCATCTGTTCTCACCACGACGTCCTGTGTCAAATCAGGCAATTTGAGAATAGGCTTGCTAGTGAGTTTTTCCTTTAATTCTTGAAAAGCCAATTCACATTGCGCAGTCCAAATTATTTTATCTGGATGTCCCTTGCGAGTCAGATCAGTCAGAGGAGCACAAATAGAGTTAACATTTTTGATATATTTTTGGTAAAATCCACATAACGACACGAATGATCGCACGTCCTTTTTTGTTTGTGGTCTAGGTGCTCTCTGCAGTTTTTCCACGTTCTTGGGGTCAGGGGTCATATTACCCTGATATACAGTGTGTCACAAGAATTCCAATTCTTTGCATCCAATACAACATTTTGTTGGTCTAGCAGTTAAATTCGCCTCCCTAAGCCTATCAAATAACATTTTTAGGGAGTTAATGTGTTCTTCAAATGTCTCTGTGGCGACGAGAATATCATCCATGAAATTCGTGATACATGGGTTATTCAGGGGATCCAACAATTTGCGCATCATCCTTGAAAATACACTCGGAGCATTTTTCAACCCGAATAGTAGCATGTTGAATTCATAATGTCCTTCCGAGGTGCTAAAAGCTAAATAAGGTCTCACTTCAGGCTTCACTGGAATCTGGTAATAGCCTTTACTAAGATCCACCTTCGAAAAGTATTTTGCCTTGTTTAATCTGGCAAATAACTGTTTTGTGTCTGGTAATGGATTCACTTGTCCTTCTGTGACAGCATTCAGTTTCCTGTAATCTATGCACAGTCTATGTTCCCCAGACGGTTTTCTCAACAAAACTACACTGGAGCTAAAAGATGATTCACTGTGTGAAATAATCCCCTCCTTCAACAAATAATCTATTTCTTCTTTCAATGCCTTCTCCTTCGCGAACGGAATAGAATAGGCTCTCATACAGATTGGGTTTGAGTCTACCAGTTTCATGTCATAATGTAGCAAATTTGTATGTCCTGGTTTATCTGTTAATACATCTGTATGTTCCTCCAGAACCTGTTGAACTCTCTCCCTCTGATTTTTAGTCAGGTGCTTACTGACTTTTACCTGTGCGGCTGTTTCACAAGGATGTAATGGGTATTCATGTGAGGTGAGTGGTTCCTTTTGCATTTGAGTTGCGATAGCCAAGGTCAGTAAGGGGGGGGGGGGGCTTTCCTGGAGTGGTCTGTCCAGATACTTCTTTAACAGGTTTACATGATAAACTTTCTCCTTCCCCTTTTTGTCAATTTTATAGTTTGTTCTAGACACCTTCTCTAGAACCGTATATGGACCTTGCCATCCAATTTGTAATTTATTCTGGCTGCCGGGTAGTAGAAGAAGCACCTTCTCTCCCACAGCTAGTTCTCTGTCCTTTGCCTTCCTATTAAAATATGCTGCATGTTTCTTCCTGGCTTGTCTCAAATTATCATTTGCCAGTTTCCTTCCAGCTTTCAGACGAGTGGTCAGTTCGTTCACATATTGATACGATGAGGTAACAGTCTCTTCTGCTTTCTCATCTGTCCAGGTCCTTAATAAGGCTTCCAATGGACCTTTTATTGGCCTCCCAAATAGCAGAGTTGCGGGAGCCATCCCGGTTGAACTATGTGGTACCTCCCGATACGCAAACAACGCGGCGGGCAGAAATTGATCCCACAGATCCGGTTTTTCGTGTGCCAGCTTCCTCAGGATAGAAATGAGAGTCCCATTGAACCTCTCTACCTGGCCGTTCCCTTGTGGATGGTACGGACTACAATGAATGTGTCTGGCTTGAAATAGCTTAAAAACTTCTTCCGTTAGTTTCCCCTTGAACTGTGAGCCATTATCAGTCAAGATTTGATGCGGGAATCCTAATCTTGTAAATATTGTAAGTAGTGCCTCTGCTACATGTTTTGAATCAATTGATGGCAGGGCTACCGCCTCTCCCTACATAGAACAAGTGTCCACCAGAGTAAGGATGTAACTGTTCCTCCTCTTGGTCCGAGTGAGAGGTCCCACAATATCCACTGCAACCCTCTCAAAATGTGTTCCCACTATGGGCATTTCCCCTAGAGTTGCAGGAGCAGTCCAATGCTTTGGAGCTACCCGTTGACATTCTGGACAGGATTTGACATATCTTTTTATATCCTCCGTTATCCCTGGCCAGAAGTAATGACAAGCTATACGCTGTCCTGTGGCGCTGATCCCCATGTGACCACTGAAGGGAATCGCATGCCCGAGTTCCATCACTTTATCCCTATATGAAGTGGGAAGAACCAGCTGGTTGTGACCATTTGTTCCAGTTCCGGCCTTCCTGTATAATAGTTTGTTCTTCATAAAGTACTCTCCCTTGCTTGGAGGTGTGTGGCATTTGGGCAATTTTTAAAAACATGGCTTGAGTGTCCTATCCTCAGCCTGCGCCTTCCTCATCTCCTCTGGATGAGCATTTATAGGTTCACCTTCTTCTTCCTTTTTCTGTGACCTGGTCTGCACTGTCGCCATGATCACAGGTCTCTCGGGATTCCCCAAGAAGACGTACCTACACCCCAATATCAGAGGGTAGATTGGTTCATCTATCACTGCTGCTCTGATTTCTCCTTCCACATAGCGAGTTTTCACCGTTATCCTTGCGATGGGAAGTGTCATGAGTGGTATGTCCTTAGTCGTCCCTTGTATTTCAACTGTTTCTGTGGTATACTGACTTGGGTCCACTAGGCTAGACTTCACAACTGAATCATAATCCAAACCTGTATCATAAAGGCACCTTATGGTGACCCCATTACAAATAACATCCTCACAAACTGGGGGGTGATAAGGTTCATGCTGTCCATTAGGATTAACCTTTAATCTTTGAGTCCCCGACTTCATTGCAGCAATGTTTGAAGGTTTCCTTCTACAAAATTCGGTGTTATGGTTGTCTTTCTTACACCATTTGCACCCTCTTTTTCCTTGGTTAAACGGTTTTCTTTCATTATATTTTTGG
Source organism: Oreohelix idahoensis (assembly GCA_024509875.1). Lineage (NCBI taxonomy): Eukaryota > Metazoa > Mollusca > Gastropoda > Stylommatophora > Oreohelicidae > Oreohelix > Oreohelix idahoensis. The sequence goes on along the minus strand of JAMPIV010013845.1, from coordinate 80,051 downwards.
TCATTGAACTGTCAGTTTCTGTCACGATAGTCATTTCTTGGCCGTTCAAAGTTTGTCCTGCCTTTATTACCCTGTTCTCTATTATCAAATTTATTAAATTGCTGTGGAGCTTTAAAATTTTCTATGTGCTTCTTTTTAGTGCCACTTACCTCTGCCTGGGCTGCCTGATACCTCTCAGCGACATTTAAAACCTCCCCCAACCTCTCTGCACCTTGTTCCATGAGAAATTAGACAACAGTTTGGCATTTCTAAATTGCTTACGATAAAATTCACCATTTTTTTCGTATCTCAATAACAAAGCCTGCTTTAGCATGTCATAATTGTATTGGTCTTCTCTATTCATTTTAGCAAAGACTTCATAAGAAGTACCTCTCAGTCCCTGTGATAACTTTAGACTCCACCTCTCTCTCTCTAACCCATATGTAGTAGCTAATAATTCAAATCTACTGAGGTACCCCTCGATGTCATCGTCTTTCTCAACAAAATGGTCTAAATTAAACCCCATAGCTGAGGTTGAGGCTCCCTGACTAGGCGTAGCATCTGAGGCAAAAGGGCTGGCACCATTTTCAGGAGCATGGCCTTGTAACTCCAGCTCCCTTAGTCGTAATTCGTGCTCCCTTTGTAACCTTCTATCTTCTGCCTCCCTTTGCTGTCGTTTTTCTTCTGCCTCCAATGCTTTTGCCTCTTTGTCAGCCTCAATCTGCAACCTCTTAAGATCTTTATCAGCCTCAATTTGTAACCTCTTCTCTTCAGCTAACCTCCTATCTTCCCTTTCAATATACTTGTCACATTCAGCAGTTACATACTGAATTAAAACCTGACCCTCCATTCCCATTTCCTTCGCCGTTAGCGCAGCAGCCGATCTAAATTTTGCTAGGTCAGCCATCATACAAAATTAACAATGACCAAGGTAAATCTAATTAATTAATGACTAAGGTAATTCTAATTAACTAATGACCAAGGTAATTCTAATTATTTAATTAATTAACTAATTACCACTGGCTGTGAAGATTCACCAACTTTTATTTTCCCCTTTTTATTTTAAGGGACACTTTTTAAATTTTTACAATCTGTCCCCACTGGTTTAATTCTCCCACCAGGAGATTCTAATATTTATGATAAACTAATTATCCCTGGACAAGACCCCAATATTTGTAGTGGTTTTTGATGGTACTGTATGGTTGTTGTGTTACCTAGTGTAATGTATGAGGTCAGCTGTGAAGGCTCCTGAGATAAATGTTTATGGGAATTACAGAAGGCCCTTCTTACTACCACTTACGACCTCAAACATATCTTTTTTACTATTATGAATGTAGCTACGTTAAAAAGTCTAGGGTACTGAAATGTACTGTGTTGTAGTAGAATATACAAACACACACAGATAATTAATAAGTCTAATAATATTAATAAAATTTATAACACACTGAACTAACTCAGGCTGTTTTAGTTAAAATATTAAATTTTTTTCTAAATTTATTTGTTCTTAACCAATGTTTTAGTTGGTCAGAACATATGAAATGTTATGGAGTTATAAATGGAATGCATAAATATATGACATAATAAAATGGAATGTGTGTACATAAGTATTTTATAAGACTGGTTAATATTAATTATATTTCTAATGTCTCTGGGAGAACTATTACTGGATGTACTGTTGGGGTGGTGTCATCACACCCACTCTGTGACTAGAACAAGCTTTGTCCATTGTTTTATAAACTGTAATAAATGTTATCTTTCCCAAAATTCAGTATATTTGTGATGGGGAAATATTTAGAAATCTTTAGGAGTATGGTGAATCCTCAGCAGGCCACTAATCACTCATCTTGTCTGCGAAGATCTGATGCTGGATTCAGGTGGCCCACTCCTCTCGGTAGCTAGAATACAATGCTAGACTGCACCGACACACTGTTTGGCTGCACACACATCTGCTTGTGCAATCTTGATTACTTATGTGGCACTACCCTAGTGCCACAACAGAAACTCACAATTCTGAAACAAAATTTGTGCGATGTGTCAGTGCTTTATTTACTGCACCACTCTTACACACAGCACAACACATCAACATTACACAGAATGGGTCAGATCTCTCTGACCACACAGCACATCTTACCCAGTTGTTTTCATATAGTACTAGTTCCCCAAGACTGCATTGCATCTGAGATATGTTCAATAGTTTCCTTTTATTCAATAAGATAGGTGATATGTTCCCACTGATCTCAACAATAGATCCGCCTTCCATAGTTTTAGTTAGGCGTCCATATATTTTGTTTGTCTCTAGACCCTGAACTTGGGCTGGGGACCTAGAGCGAACACTTACTTGTCGTAATCATTTTATATGATATGGCAGTATCAATCACTCGAAATATTAAAATGTACAAAATAAATACTTTCATTCTTACCAGAATTCAGAATTGAGAACACAGTTAATTGCTAGCAAAACTCAGCTGAGCTGCTGGCTATATGATGGCGTCCCACTAAATGTATGTACTATCTTCTGGGAACAACACCACAGGCAATAACCACTGTGTCCCTGGACAGAATTGTATCAAATGGCAAAAATGCGCATCTCTGTCCCGCTAATATGATTACAGTTGTCCAATCACCGACTTCCCCCCTAACTTTTTCAAATCTACAACCAAAAGTCAAATTTCAGTCAGATCTCAGTCAAGTATGTATTATTGTCTGTTGGTCCGTCTGTCTCTACTTGGTTTTTCACAAAAACACACTTGGTTCTACAAGCAATACCCTACACAAATCTGCCTCCTAAGTTATTTTTAGCCACAATTCTCCACCTTCCCCCTCTCTTGCATTACAGCTTGATTTTTGCATTTGCGTGTCTGAAGGACGAAAATTTGAAACTTTAGTGAAAGTATGAACAGTACAGTCGCTAGTCTGATATGAACAACACAGTCTTTTGTCAATATCTTCATTGTTATCTATCCGTCTGTATAATTTAAAGTATATTAGTTCTCTGCTTAAGATGGGCTATCAAACTAGCTAGGTTTTATATTCATAATTCTATTATTAAGAAAAAACATATTTTTTCTCAAGTTTAGTTTTTTTGAAATTTGTTCGAGAACCTTCTCTAAGGCGTTTGCCGCTGAATTCAAATAAAAGGACCAAGTATCGAAAAACGTCAAAGAAATGACTGTTTCGAATAAGAGCCAAGGTTTTTTTTTTTGTCCATTTCCTTACATTGTGTCAACTAGTGACGTGAATTTTTTTTTTTTTTTCCTTTTATTACTTAAACTACCACTTGCGTCTTTTTGCCCATTAGGTTCAAAAACGTGTTCAGTCATATTTTTCCTTTTTTGATCTCCGTTTCCCTCCCGTCTACAAAGGGTAACCGTTTCGTCTGCACGTCTAACTAGTTAGTTTAACTGGCGGTAGGAAATGCGGGCATGGGCGAGCATGTCTCCTAGTATCTTACGCATTATTTTTATCCCTACATTTTATCTTTATATTGGGAGATATTTTAACGTTGTATCACGGTAAATTCATCACACACATGCGATTGCAAACCCACGTAATTTTCTGTCTCTCTACATACTGAATTCAGGAAGTAGTCCCTACACTTGTTCTGATATAATTATTCCTCATTCTGTCTCTCCTGGTGGCATTAATAGCTTTTCTTAAGCATCTCATCTCACAGGATGTATTAATCTGATTAATAAACTTTGATTGTATTTCAGGTATACTTTTACTACGAGCAACACAATCTTCATTGCAATGACGCTCTTCTCCTTGCTTGGTGCTGATGGCTACTCATACGTAGAAGATGAGGAGGAAGCAGCCCATAAATCACCGGACAGCGAAAGATCGACCTGGCTTGTGAAGAGGATGAACCAGATTTCTTGCCATTGTTGCTCAAACTCTTTCAACAGTCATTGTTGTATGCAGTGCATGCAAAGGTTACGGTATCCACTTTCTCGCATTTTGACCCTTTTGCTACATATAGAACATGGAACCACCACCGCAGATGGTCATCGTTGTAGGAAACCCACATCAAGCAGTCACTTGCTTTTGCAGTGGTGGTTCTGTAGGAAATTGTTTTACATTATGAGGTTGCAAGCCTCATGCTAGTAGATCAAATTTTTTGCTATTATTTGAGCGTCCGATTGACTAAGCGGTTAGAGCGTTTTCCTCTCGCGGTACAATTACCGCGGTCCGGGATCAAAACCTGGTAACGTCACACTCCAGTCTACCCAGCTGTAAATGGGTGCTTGACTCTGCTCTTGAGTTACGGAAGACAAAGGCAGCGAGTAATGAAACCCGTCACCCATCTCATGAAGCAGAGATAGTTCAGTGAAGTCTCTAACACTTCACTCGCATACAACAGTGTGTGCTATACAAGAACCTTCACCTTTTGCGTCGGTCGGTAACCTAGGTGATCTTTTGGGCGTCATTTTTTGTTGAACATTTTATTATTTATTTTAATTTAGTTACATACAACGTTATTGATCCTTCAGTTCAATCACATAACTAGTCATTCATTCATTCATTCACTTCATTCCTTCACTTCACTTCATTCATTCTTTCATTTTGAGGGTCAGAGTTGCAAAGAGGTATAGCATCAATCTCTAATTCTAAAGGTAACCGGGTTCGCTTCCAGCACAGGGGATATAACTGATGAAATATTTGTCAGAACCAGTGGTACCTAATGATGCCACACTCCTTCTTGATCTCCTGGGTAGTGAGATTGGATGCCTATCCTTCTCGGATAAGGTCGACAAAATAAGAGGTCCGATCTGCAAATTGCGCACGTTAAAAACCCCTCGGCAGTTGGAAATCGTAAAGAGTAGGCCATACGGACGCTGCCATGGAAAAAGTTCAAAAAAATTATGACACCTACCCATCACAAAAAATACTTATAGAATGTGAGTTTCCTGTATACACTCACTGAGATCCTCGCCGGTGCTACGGTGTTCGTGCACTGTGCTGAGATTCTCCTTGTGTGGTCTAAGGGAAGAGATCAGAGCACTTATGGAGTTGTCCAAATGCAATGGAGATGGTCCTTAAAACCACACCAAATCATTCTGTCATTCATTACTTTACAACTTCGCAAGCAGCATAAACCTTAAACAAATGCGTGCCAAGTCCTTACATGACATGCCATCACCATCAGGTCTTTTTCATGGCTTGTTCATCATTTTTATTGTCTCTGTCTCTCTTCTCCATGTGTTTTTCAGTCTTCCCCTACTTCTCACAGCAAGGACTGCCTGGTGATGCTGATAATTCCTTTACTTCACTATACAGTAATTCATTCAACCGTTCTTTCTCTCTGTCCAACATTTAAAAAATATCACCTATTAATTAAACAATTACCCCAGTAACACGTCTTTATATTTTCACAGAGTAGGGAAAAGATCCGAAGATACCAGTCGTATCAGGCCCGACCCAATTGAAGACTTTGCAGAGAACATGAATGGGGACTTCAACCTTCTAGAGAACGTTGTTCTGAACGACGGTCTGACTGATTGGACAAAAAATTCTCTGATGTGTACCTGTTGCCTAATTCAGATGGAAAGGCAACCTTTCTCTGGGCGATGGCCATGTTGTAACAAGTGTAACGGTAGATTTAAACAAAGAAGAAAGTCTCACATGAATGTAGACAACATCGTGTAATTCAATTAACAGTATGTTGACAAATGTTTCGCATTTAGGCAACAATTTCATAAATGTTTTCAGCGTTCATTTATAAGAAGAACAAAATAACTAGGCACATCTAGTGCTGACTTTAAGCGGCTTGCAATTCTTTGCAGTTTCTGAAGATAATAGGAACTAGGTATATAGATAACCTATATTGTTCTAGATTTCTACTTTGTTTGTCCTTCAAAGGTCTGAGGCACCAAACAATTAATTCATCTCATTTTTTTTTCGCTCCTTACAGACTATTAAACCGCCATTGCAGTTGGCCACCTTGCAGCAAGGATACCGTTACATGCCCATTGAGGCATATTGGGAATATGTCGTTAGGCCCATATTTTCTCGACCATCGGCACAATAGGGGTGATGTGGTCAGCATCACGCCGGCCACCTTAACATTCCCAGACGTTGCCACTGAGCTAGGAAGCCAGTGCACTAACCACTATGCTACCGCGGCTCCCCACCTTGCAGCAAGCCTGCATGAAAGTATATGCTTCTGCAGGAATAGTTTCTGTAGCATTTTGTTTTCATGATGAGGTTGCCAGCCTCTTGCACAACCTCCCATTAGTCGTCTTTTGAGATATACCTGAGGCAGCAGACGTCACATTCATTCTTTGTTCCCACCCACCCCCACCCCCCTCCCCCGAGACCCCCAGGAGCTACAGGGGATGTACACTCAAAAATACTCCCTATGTAACATCGCATTCTAAATATGTATGCCTTGAATCCAACTTTAAATGTTGTCAGTCGTGATTATCAAGGAAGTGTAAGTAAGAAATTCTGGAATAAAAATAGATACTGACGTCATTCCAATCCTCGGACACACCCTCGACGAATCGTCGCGTTAGCACTGCATTATTCCATCTTCATTTTTGGCTAAAACTGACCTGAGGTCATATTTCGCCGTCAGATAGTTTAATCTGTCATTCCACACACTATCTGACAGTAAAAAGTTTCGATCATCATGCAAACATTTCATTTGAATATATTACACCCTTCATTTTTAAGGAATACCCCAGAAACTTTGAACGCGTTTTGTTCTCAAAACTAGGAAGATGGCGATAGAAGTAAGCAGTACTAAAGCGACGGATTGTCTAGGACTCTGTTTTATTTTGTCACTAGTGTAAAAGCCTGTCATAATACGGGAATTAAATTCAAAAGCACCATTACCTAACGGTAATTTTACTTATTCAAAAGTATTTAAAAAAAACCAATGTGCATCACCACAGTTCTATAAATATTTTTGTGCACACCGTCATTTGTGCACTTTTCTTTGTCGAGTGTTACTATTTTCGGGAGACTACATATAAGGGAAAAAATACAATTAATGTCTAACTTTCAACCAAAGTTGCATTCCTTAGCGTTACTCACTGACATAAAAAGCTGGGTTTTTATATATAGGATTAATGTAAAAACCCGTCGTAAGACGGAATTAAATTCAAAAGCACCAATACCCAACGGCAATTGTACTTATTCAACAGTATTTTTTTTAAAAATCACTGTGCATCACCACAGTACACGAACTACATAGCAGCAGCGAGGATCCCTATTGTGTATACGAGATCATACATTCTATAAATATATTTGTGCACACCAACACTTGCGCACTTTTCTTTGTCGAGTGTTACTATTTTCGGGAGAGTACATATAAGGGAAACTATACAATTAATGTTTCAACCACAGTTGCATCCCTTAGCGTTATGTACAGATAGAAACAGCTGGGATATTATATATAGGATAATTTTCCGTTGCAAACATTACGGAGCATGGAGCACTACTGTAATTGGTTCCCCTTGCAGGAAGCCTTCCCTTGCAGCTGTGGTTTATGTGGTAATTTGTTTGACAGGATGAGGTTGCCAGCCCATGCACAGTCTCACATTCGTCGCCTTGAACGACATGCCTCAGGGGACACTAGGCCTATTATGTCGTTGTCTCTTAACAGATTATGCAAAGATTAAATGAGTATGAAACATTACACAAGCGAAGGAAGAAAACAAAATTTACACTACAACTCCAAGTGATTAATAGTATCAAATTGAAGAAAAAATCAGTCAAAACACTAATTCAGCTGTCGTTTTTAAATGAGAGATTATTATGAAAAAAAAAAAAGCGGACACAATCAAAGTGAAAACTTCAAAGAGATTGTAAAAAAATTTATTCATTTCCAATGTAAAAAAATTGATTCGTTTCGACAACTTAAAAACTTGTTTGTTTCTTCTTTTGCGTATGGTGTTATTTTTAACGTTTACTTGTGTTTGACTGTGTCACTAGAGTTAAAGAAATAAGATTATGAAATGTCTTATATTATATGTGTTTTTGTAAAAATGTAAGAGTTATATATGAAATATTCACATAAACTAAACTCACCGCTCGTGTCCACTTACACGGGTACCTCTTCTTTCACCTTTTAACTCCCCTAAGTAGCATACTGTTACGGATTGCCTCCCCTTGCTCTGTAGCAGTGATCCAACAGTGGCCAAAACCTAGAGTAACTAATGTGGGTCTTCAAATGTGTCTACCTTCGCACAAGATTACTCTTGGCAGAGATGCAGATAGAAGGATGATGATGCATCTACCTCGAGGGAGTGTCCACAAGATATTTAAAAAATCGAGAACAATGCTGAATGGATCTGAGCACGTTAACTCTTTATCTTTCCCACCGCCTTTTGTGGAGAGATATAATATTAGCTCGTTCAAGCCCCCAACTGAATTAACAGTAAAATTCATCTGATTATTATTATTATTATTATTATTATTATTGCTCGTATACGCTCTTAAGATGTAAATATAACTATATATATTAGAATACCTATTCACACGTGTGCCCTTCGCTTTGTAATAATTAATTCAACTACGATTTTGTAAAAAAAAAAAAACATATACAAATTTAATGATCAATTACTTTAACACTTGTAAATAAATAAGAACTGGTTATTAATAAAAAGTAAGTCTCATCATGGAATATTTCGGCTTTCGTAAGCTTAATTTTAGAAAAGAAAGTTCTTTGTTTGGCCTGCTAAAATGGGACTTGCCAAAATGCTAAAGTGCCGATGCTGCTGGTTCCGTAGATTCGTCGCTGTGGTGAGGGCAACTTTCCAGATCAGTCCGGAAGTAACCGCTACTGGTCAAGTCAAGAATCTTCACAACCCGTGGAATGTAGGTTTCAAGTGTCAATTACAAGCTTTGTGTCACAGAATGGTAGTACAGCAAATGGTCTCCTCGGATCGTATCACAAATAATGGGATCGCCTCGTGCTGGTACCACAAACTTTAGAGGGAATAAAAGAACAAATTCCTCTGCTAAGTCTTTGTTTTCCTGATGTTAATCAGGAGTCTTTCCCGCTGTCCGTCAGCCGTTTGTTTTCTCAGATTTTCTTTACTCTCCATGTGCATATGATACATCACTCAAGGGATATGATGAAAACTCGCCATTATTTCAGTTAATTTAATGAAAAATGTGTGGCTGAACAGTGGCAAGTGGCTTATGCTTGAAGCTACGTATTCAGTTTACATACATTCACACAATGATAATATACAACTATACGCATGTTGATGTAATCATCACTCATTCCCTGCTCCATTTGGAGTCTGTGGTTACCTCTGCTTTTGGTTCTCAGAGAGAACCCGCATGAAACAATAACCATCGCTTGCTGTGATGGTTCGTGAATGTATCCTTTTCCCATGCTGAGGTTGCCAGCCTCGTAATGACTTTTCCCACCACCAGCAAGTACAAACATACCAAATTCAAAGAATAAAAAATAACTGAGAAATCTTAGACTTCTTGCTCAGGTAAATAGTCTTGGCAACTTGATATAGATGCCGAGAACACAAGTCGGGGTATTTAGTTCTATTAACAATCCCTCTGCGACTTTGTGATTGAGTCCTGTGTAGGTCCGGTTTCTGTATGAATAACTTAGGGTTTCCTATCCCAAGTGAAGTTGTAATTTGTCACATGACTTGTCGCAATCCGACTGCCCGTCAAGACAAATCGTGGTCTATACAATTAAACCAGTATTGCAAGTCCATTCTACCGTTGGATCGGAAGTGATTACGCAATCTTGAACAAACACTCTATGCTCGCCTTTACCTGGAGTCAATGTGGTATTATCACGATTAGTGATTCAATTAATATCTCAGGGATGGGTGATTGTCTGACCCTGTTATGCATCGAAGCGTGAAACGTGAACAATTTTAGTAAAAAAAAAAAAAAATAACAATTCTCAGTAGAGGATAGGGACGAAATTCTTCTTTGATCCTTAGCCGCCGACCGTCAAAGCAGTCAGCGGCCATCACGCCTGGTGGCGTTTTGCAGGGCAACAACAAATTGCACAGAAAGCACCCAGCTCTGATATAATCTTAATTTTTTGCTTGTGCTGTACTGAGAGGACTTCCAGATGTTGTTTAGACTAAAAAAGGCTGTTCTTGCTTTGTTCATTCTGTTGTTGATGTCTTTGCTTGCTCCGCCGTCTGGTGTTACTATGCATCCTAGGTATGTGAAGGTGTCTGTCTGTTCCAGTTCCTGATTCCTTACTGATATGCGCTCAGGGTTGGTCACATTGAGCGTCATGACCTCTGACTTCTTTAGATTGATGTTCAAACCCACCTGCTGGCTATACTTATTAAGTCTATCCGTTTTTTCCTGGATGTGTTGATGTGAATGTGCTAGTAGTGCAATGTCATCTGCATATTCCAAATCTTCTGATGTAGAAAATGTAGTCTATCTTATTCCTCTTGGACTGCACTCTGTTGTCTGGCTCATCACCCAGTCTATGACTGTTAAAAATAGATAGATGGTTGATAAGGGGCATTCCTGTCGTACTCCTGTCTTCACCTCAAAGGTTAGGTTGCTCTGCGCAACGCTACACGTAAAGTTGGCATAGAGGCTTTCTATGATTGACACTATGCAGCTTAGAATTCCATAAGCCCTCAGTATTTTCCATAAACTGTCCTTATGTATACTGTCAAAAACCTTTTCAAAATCAATGAAATTAATGTACAGCTGTCTTTGCCATTCTGAGCACTGCTCTATTATGTTCCTGCGGGAAAATCTATGATCTACACATCTTCTGTTCTTTCTAAACCCTGCTTGTTCTTTCCTCAGTTTGTGGTCTACTGCTTTTGAAATTCTCTGTATAATTATCCTGCCTAGTATTTTGCTGGGAACTGAGAGAAGAGTGATTCCTCTCCAATTATTGCGGTCTGCAAGATCTCCCTTCTTGGGCAATTTAACAATTGTTCATTTGTTCCACTCCGTTGGTGTTGTCCCTGATTTCCAGACTTGTGCAAATAGGGGTTCTGCTGCTAGCTCAGGGTCTGTCTTAAATAGCACTGTATTTAAGTTATCATGGCCAGGAGCTTGTCCATTCTTTAACCCTTTGATTGCTGTGATGATTTCTTCTTTTCGTGGAATGTCTGTATTAACATCTAGATCGTTTTCAGCCTCAGGAACATTCAACTGTGTCTCTGGTGGTTCCTTGTTCAGAGTTTCTCTGAAATGCTCTGCCCATCTTGTTTCCTGTCCCTCTGTTGTCGTGGTGAGATTTCCTTGCTTATCTCTTACTAATGTAATATTGTTTGCACCTTGTTTTCCAACTATGATTTTAATTATTTTGTATACTGTGCCTTGTTCATTTATCAGTGCTGCCTCTTCTGCCTGTCTTGCAAGATCGTCTAGGAAATTCCTTTTGTTGGCTCGGGTTTGGCGGGTGAGACATGCATTACAAGATGTGAAGGTAAGAAGAGGAACAACATTATGTGCGTTAAATATGCCGAAATAACAGATAAATAGGAAATTTCGAAAAAGCAAACGAGCTGCATAGTCACACATACGCCTTCACCAAACGTATGCAAAATCTTCCTGTCCCGTGTTGTCAGCTCAAGGTCTGTGTTGCAGCGGCCGTTTGTTAGTGGTTGCATTATCATTGTCCTTTGCATGTCAATGTCCAACTTGTAATTAATAAAGAATATTACAAGGTCTGGCCATGTCTTGAAATTCCATAATTCTCATTCATGCTTTGAACCATCGTGCTTCTGTTTGTCTAGTACGCGAATGCTGGATGCTGGTTAGAACTGGTTAACAATTGCATAATATTGACTTGATAAGTCCAAGTATTCGAGTCCACAAAAACACAATTTATTTGCGATGAAACGTTGAAGATCTCATGAGCATGATTCATAATCAACGTGCATTAATTCTGATTCATGTTAATACATAGTACTATCAGTCCGTGTCATAATAAATTACTGTCAACAGAACAGCATGGCTATTTACTCGCGCTGCTGGGTTTCAGATAGCCGGTAGTGAGCGCATGTGTCTTGACGAAATAAATCAAATAGTTGATTAACAATCCTTCCATCAATATAGGTTATCCACTAACCTTATAAATTCATCCTTTAACATAGCAATATGGACTGACCCTGAGTCCTTCTATAAATTCAAATAAATACGGCTATTACCAAGCCTAACCCTGGGAAGGATGTAAGACACGACTTCACGGCTTGACGGACGACGTAAAAAGGGTCCAGTATCTAAGTCACGAAGCGTGACCTTATCGACGCTAACACGTCACAATTTGACCGTGTACTTTGCGTTCACTAATCCGTGAAGTATCAATTATTAATCTATAATAAACTTTATCACCCTAAAATTGCGCACTGCCAACTATAGCAGACGATATCAATAAAACTACCGTAACAATTCCCTGCCCGCCGGGGAAAAAAATCTATTAGATAGATTTTTTGAACTATCTTACTCACACATCTAAAAAAAAATTAACAAAAACCCGACGTATGGCCTACGATGATCTGTATAGAACAGTGTCGTGGTCATGTCGATAATATACTAACATGTAATACACTAACAGTCATACTATACATGGATATTGACATTATATTAACTAAAAGAGTGTCAACTGTCGCTAAGTAATTATGCTAAGTAATTATATACCTAACTGAAAGTATGTTTTGACTAAATAATGAAGTGTTATGTCAAGAAAAGTATTCTAAATAATTAAAATTAAACTAATTAATTATAGTATGTATGTAAGGTATCATTAAATTTTAATTAAATAAACTAAAAGACATGTGAATTGAGTAATTACTAATTAATTAACTTAATTAACTAATAAAAGAAAAATAATATTCATACATATAATGTCGACATCTTAACTAATTTCATATAATATCTATCACATTCATAAATAAAATATTTAGAGTATTTAATTGTGTGATATTATTTTGTTTCATCTTTTCTTTCTTTTATATTTCATTTTTTTATTTTCACACTTCAACTTTATTTTATTCTTTATTAATTTAATAAATATGAAGCTAAATAACGTTGGAAATGAGGATCCAGCCGTCGTCCTGTCCCAATTGAACGAACGGTAAGTTCCATTGTAAGCGAAAGTTAGTAAATTGTTCAATGTGTTCCGTTCATGAAAGAATGTAATCCTCATAGCGTTGAATTAATCATTTCAATTTGTGTAGCATACCGGTATATGTCCAGCCTGAATTCAGATACTTTTCCCGAGTATATCGTAACGAGTTGTAGAACGAATGGACACTAACCAACGTCCAAATGTCAAAAATATGAATCGTCGAAATATGTCTCTTGATCTAAACAAGTTCGTTCGAAGAATGTATATATAATAGTTGATTCACTGCACAGTACTCACCGTGTCATTCGTATATAGGTAGTTCGCCTCATCGTTGAAGAATGTTATCGTTCTAACGTCCTTATAGTTCAGGAGTACTTTTTGAATTTGTGGACAATTGTTATTCGACTTCAGTAGGATGTCTCGAAAGGACATCTGCTATAACGTTTTCTGATCCAGCGATGGATTCGATAACGAAGTCATACGATTGGAGAAGAATTGAGAATCTTGCGAGTTAGGGGCTATTGTGATTTGATCGACGAAGCGATGCCACCGCCTTCTGATCCGTTTGAATCACGAAGGGTGCACCCAACAGGAATTTTTCCAGCTTAGTAATTGCCCAAACTACTGCCAATAACTCCTTGTCCACCGTCGAATATTTCGTTTCAGGCGACTTGAGTTTGCGTGATATGTACAACGTTGGATGAAGAATGCTGTTGTGACACTGAAGCAAACAAGCTCCGAATTCGTAATTACTAGCATCTGTACGGAGGAAAAACGTTTTAGAAGCATCAGGTAATCTCAAAATTTTTGGATTTGAAATTATCGTCAATATTCTGCGAAACTTTTTGTCGCATTCGTCAGTCCATGTTACCCTCAACGGCATGTCTTTCTTCAACAATGATGACAAGACAGCCATGATGGATGATAAGTTAGGTACAAATCTACTGTAGTATTGGGCTAAAATTACAAAACTTCTAACCTGCTTCTTTAGTTTGAGGAACTGATAAATTTAAAAAGATACCGTAACAGTTTGAATACGAGCCCCAATGATATGTCCCAAAGGTAAAGAAAAGAAATGACGAGACTATGCTGAGTCATCAAAGATATGAGACAAATAGTGTTACTACAAAGGTGTTATCTGCGTTGCAAAATCAGGTACTTAATATTTCCTGAACACATCTAAGCCCCGAAAAATGATCCTCAAATGACGAATAAATAACGAGCGTGTCTATTGTCACGGAATGTAATAACGTCTCTCTACCTGTTAAAATTTTTTGCATCATGTGAACAAAGGTTAGCCGTTTGCGTTAATAAGCCCAAAAGGCATCAAGTGTTGCCACTGGTAGTAGACCTTGTGGCAGTGGCGCAAACACGGTGTAAATATGGCCTTTTTGGTTAGTGGAATCTGCCAATAACCTTTTGTTAAGTCAACATTAGTCGCTTGAAAAGTGTTGCATTAGTCCCTCGATGTAAGTAAATCGTCAAGAATGGGATGGGTTTATGTATGTTGGGCCATGAGTATAAACGACCCTTAACCAATGTAATGGTACATTTGTCCTACGGTCTGAAGTTTACCTATAGCATGTGTAGTCGTAGACGGATAAGAATACCTGAAGACAACATTTGCTCAAGTTTTCAATGAGCGTTTATTAAGAAAATGCAGGTATCTTCCCACAGAATAAGGATGTACACGAATTGGTGTATCATCTTTAAGAGTAATGTCATGAGTAATGACTGATGTGCGACCCGGTGCGTCGGTTAACACATCTGAAAATGATTGTAAGAGATCAGCAATCTGATGATGCTGTTGCGGTGTAACCGATGAAGAGATGGTTACATCCCGCCAAGATTCAGTAGAATGTAATACTGGTACAGGTAAAGACATCTGTACCTCAGGAAAAGAAGATTCTTCTTCCTGTATTACTGAAAGATTAGAATAGTGACAAGTTGGTCTAACAACTGTAATCATTAAAAATAGATTACAGAAAGAAAAAAATTTGAAACTGTTGTGTGATGACTTTAGATTCTTGGCACGTAATGTAAGAATTGCAATGACGGCGACATTGCAAAGAAAAAAAAAAATGATGATGACTGTCTATGCTGAGTCATCTGTGTACAAGCTCTGCTACTGTGACCCATGTTATCTGCAATAGATGACGCAGAATCAGGTACTAATTGTAACTTTAGCGAATGGTGATGAAAGTATGCACCATTATCAAGTTCAATAACCATTCGAGCATCCCTATTGGTTCTAAATGTTACAAAAGCCTCACCGTACCTGCTATTGGTAGGTGGCAACAGACGCACAAACCTAACGTCTGCCATGTACTTAAAGAAATTACCAAGTGCCTGCCATGTAGTACCTTGTGGCAGATTACGCACTAACACGGTGCGAGAATATGCACCCTTCCCAATATAAGTAGGACCATTGTCACTAACATGGGAAAATGATTGATGTGCAACCTTAGTTGCTTGAGGTAACTGCAATTTGTCCCTCATGTATAATTCATGTAGCATAACATGTGGAAGATTATTCTTTCTATATACCGGATTCTTATGTTGGGCCTGAGTATGATGACCCTTACCCTGTAATGGTACATTTGTAGCACGTGTAGTCGTAAACAGATCAGAAGAACGACCTACATTCTTTTGTTTCAATGTCCTGGTATTAATTTTATTTGGTATCTTCCCATTACTATTAATTCCAACTATATGTTTCAACATCTTACTCTTCTTAGTATAATCTTTTACACTGTTGACAATGTTAACAGTTTTATTACGATCAGTTGTAGTCTGGTCGTGTCTCCAACAATTATTTTCAGAATTGGCAGTAGTATCCTGTCGAGGAAAGGTATAACTCCCTCGGAATGATCTTCTAACTACCACTGGGTGTGTAGACACCTTAGTATCACACTTAGTACTGACTACATGTCATAAAATAGGCTTATTATATCTGGTGTTGGACAATATCTTCTTGCTCAACATGACGTCTAGCAGACCATCAACTCTTTTTCTTGCCTTTGTACCCTCTAAATTCAGGAGTGTAATCTCCTGTCTCTGCCTCTTATTAATGTTTTCCAAGTTAGTAGTTTTCTTCCTCTCATTAATAAGTAAGGAATCAACTGCATTCAGCTTAGTTGAAAGTTCATTAATCTGTTGTTGCATTTTTCTTTCTAGTTCAGAATATTTATTATTCTCCTTAAGGAGCAATGTATTGAGGTTAGCAAAATTGTCATTAGTCAACTTTTGATATTGACTTAGAAGATGTATAACTTCATGATTCTCAAGTTCAATTTTTTTCATTTTATTCTCCAACACAATGTAAGAACTCTTCATATCCTGAATTACCACTTCTTGTGTATCCACCTTTAAACTCAATAATGAAACCTCAGATTTCAGCTCCTGAATCTGAGCCATATGTGTACCATCTGCAATTAAAGCAGTATCAACCTGATCTAATTCAACATCAAAATTCTTCTTGTCAAAATTCTCCACATCTCGTATCTTCTTATTTACATCCACTAACTCCTGTTGCATTTTCTTATCCTCCAATGCAAATATACTTTTAGTTTCTTCTAAATCCTCAATACGCCTTACTTCTGCTTCAAATTCTTCATCGCTATACATCAAATTATTCCTAGCCAACTCACTTCTGGCAACTGATTTTAACATGTGACCTTCTATACCAACTTCCCGTCCAATCTGCATAAGCTCCTCTAAAGTAAGCATGATAAATATATATGTGACTCCTTTAGTCAATCAAACAATAATATATAACGTATTGTTACTCAATATAACCAACTGTAATATTCTTGTAATATAAGTTGTAAGTTCCACAACCATTTTGTTAATAAATAATTTATATCAATAATGTTTAATCATTACATTATACCAATGTATTATACCTTTATTCCATGAATCCACTAGTCTCACTTATTACTTATGGGTATTTTCCATCCATAAATCTGTTATTATATTATATTTTAAAAATATTAAATATAGTTTCCTAGTTAATCATCTCTTCATGGAGTGATTATCAAACAATTATTCACTAAAAATTATCTGGCCTCAATAAATTATTATTATATGATGGCCCTATGCCCTAGTCATAATATACAAATGGTAGTGTCTTTGACTACTACTGCAAATTGACGACATCACTTAAGTCATTTATAAAATTTAATCAAATTAATTTATTATTTTATTGAGAGTCAGTAATATAATCAAATTATTAATTTATGATATGAATAAATACAATACAAATGATTAACCAAAGCTTTACGAACAGAAGTACGATACAACAGTGACAATTTCACAAATAAAATGATTTTACAAAACTAAGCATAGAAATCGGAAGTACTGAAAGGTCAAGGATTGAACTAAGATGAGATTGAACTAAATCTAGGTCAAAATACAGAAAAAAAATACGAATGCAAAAACTAATGACGTCACAGGACTCATCTAATGGTTATTACAATACATATATGAAACTAAATGAAAGATAGGTCAGAATGGACAAGATAGATTACTAACAATAATATAGAAATAAATGAAACTGAATACATCAAAATACACCGATTATCTACCAGACTTCACAGCTAACACCAAAGTCAAATGATTACAAATGCAGACGAAGCGTCCAATCGGTAGAATCTTCGATGGGGTTCTCTGCAAAAAAATGTAATCATTTAACTGCCCTAAAGAACAATCAGAACCAATTCAGTCGTCCTCAGAGACATCAAATCTGTTCTGATTCGCCTCCCAACCAGCCCACGTATATGTACCACACAACATAATACATATAAATAAAACATTCAACATTTAAAAACGACTTGCCAAGACATGCCTATAACGGCGAAATGGACTCATATATGCACAGTTAACCAACAAAGGTTACAATAAACTTATCTTTTTGTGCTCGATTATTTACCACGGGCAATGCTAGTATGCACCAACGGCATAGACAAGTGTCGTGAGTTTCTCTTCCATTTCTTGACAAAGGGTTTCTTCTTGATAAATTCCGTTTGTTGAAGAGGCTGTTTAAACGGCTGCCGCCCTGACTTTCAGCTAGTACTCAAGGAATGATGACGTAGGGTTGATCTTAAGTAGTTATGCGTGTCGCGTCATATTTTTGCAATCACGTGAGCGTCTTGCAATTGTAAACAGCTCTTGTCCGTATGAATGAGATTTCGGTCACTTTGTTGTTTGAAGAAAAAAAATTTCGTTCCCCAACACCGTGGGCACCAGTCTGTTGCAGCGGCCGTTTGTTAGTGGTTGCATTATCATTGTCCTTTGCATGTCAATGTCCAACTTGTAATTAATAAAGAATATTACAAGGTCTGGCCATGTCTTGAAATTCCTTAATTCTCATTCATGCTTTGAACCATCGTGCTTCTATTTGTCTAGTACGCGAATGCTGGATGCTGGTTAGAACTGGTTAACAATTGCATAATATTGACTTGATAAGTCCAAGTATTCGAGTCCACAAAAACACAATTTATTTACGATAAACATTGAAGATCTCATGAGCATGGTTCATAATCAACGTGCATTAATTCTGATTCATGTTAATACATAGTAGTATCAGTCCGTGTCATAATAAATTGCTGTCAACAGAACAGCATGGCTATTTACTCGCGCTGCTGGGTTTCAGACAGCCGGTAGTGAGCGCATGTGTCTTGACGAAATAAATCAAATAGCTGATTAACAATCCTTCCATCAATATAGGTTATCCACTAACCTTATAAATTCATCCTTTAACATTGCAATATGGACTGACCCTGAGTCCTTCTATAAATTCAAATAAATACGGCTATTACCAAGCCTAACCCTGGGAAGGATGTAAGACAGGACTTCACGGCTTGACGGACGACGTAAAAAGGGTCCAGTATCTAAGTCACAGAGCGTGACCTTATCAACGCTAACACGTCACAATTCGACCGTGTTCACTACTCCGTGAAGTATCAATTATTAATCTATAATAAACTCTTATCACCCTAAAATTGCGCACTGCCAACTATAGCAGACGATATCAATAAAACTACCGTAACTATAAGACCCTAAAGAACACGAGGAAGGAAAAACAATGTTCTCTCAAATTTATAAAGGACAAGCAAGGCAAATTGCTTACTGCCCCGAAGAAAGTAATGGAAAGATGGAAAGAATATTTCTCAGAACTCCTGGATGGTGAGCATGGTAAAGCATCAGAAATGATAAACACTAGCACAGAAGAGAAAACCAATGATGGTGAAGATGACATAAAGATGGAAGAACTGAAGGCAGCACTGGAGAAAATCAAGCTGGGCAAAGCAGCAGGGCATGATGGTATAACACCAGAAATGGTTAAGTACATGGGAGCATCAGGCAACCTATTACTCTTAAGGGTTTTACAGGCAGCGTGGTACAACAAGACCATACCAAAGGATTGGGAGATTGCCATCATAACACCAATTTTCAAAAAAGGGTGACAATCGACAGTGTGGAAACCATAGAGGCATATCCCTTCTCAGTGTCCCTGGTAAAATCTACTCTAGAATCCTAGAGCAGAGACTCCGACGCATAGCTGAGCCACAATTGGATGAGGTCCAGTGCGGATTCCGAGCAAACCGAAGTACTCAAGAACTAATCTTCACACTCAGACAGATGAGTGAAAAGGCCCTTGAGTATAAGAGTGAGATGCATCTTTGTTTCATAGATCTGGAAAAGGCGTTTGACAGGGTCCCCTGGAGCAAACTTTGGGACTGTTTGGCAAGGAAGAATATTCCAGCATCTCTGATTCATGCTATACAGAGCTTCTACAAGTCTTGCAGAAATTATGTGAGGACAGCAAACCATAAGTCAGAATAGTTCAGGACCACCACTGGTGTAAGACAAGGTGATATCCTATCACCTTACCTCTTCATACTCCTTATGGACGATGTCATCAAGGCATGTAAGGAAAGAACAAGAAAGTATTCAGTGGGGTACTGGAAGATGTTAGTTGCTTATCCTTTACAGGACGTGGCAATCAACCTCAGCTTTTATTGGCTGTTTGTGATTTTTCTAGGCAATTTTTTTCATTCAGTAGTTTGCCATTGCTTTCTGAACGGTACGGCGCTTATACCATTGTTAAAAATCCACACAAAGCGATTTGCTACCAAACCGCCTGCAGCAGGTTTCGAACCTGGTATATCTGGATTATGAAACTGCGTT
Organism: Oreohelix idahoensis; assembly: GCA_024509875.1. NCBI lineage: Eukaryota > Metazoa > Mollusca > Gastropoda > Stylommatophora > Oreohelicidae > Oreohelix > Oreohelix idahoensis. The sequence continues at coordinate 59,839 of JAMPIV010013845.1, read as the reverse complement.
CATATCCATTAGGCCACAGACGCCGACACTGGAAGATGAGACAGGTCTATATTTCGGAGCTGGCATTTGCTGATGCTGTTGCCCTGATTGCTAAATCAGAGGCACATCTCCAATCCAACCTGCAAGTCTGGAAGGAAGAGCTGGAGAAGAGAGGGATGGTCATAAGCAGCTCTAAAACAAAATCCATGGTGATATCACGAGAAGAAAGAAGACATCAGATTAAGCTGGGAGAACAGGTCCTGGAGCAGGTCGACCACTTTAAATACCTCGGAGCTATTATAGATCGAAAGGGAGTCATCAAAGAAGAGTTGGCCACTCGAAAAGCAGCATCTGGGAGACTTTTTCAGGCCATAAATCGAGGATTCCTCAGCAAGAGAGAAGTTGGTAAGAAACCGAAGATGGCTGTATACCTCTCCACCTATGTCCCAGTCTTGACATATGGATGCGAGTCATGGGCAATGACTACAACCCATAAAAGCCAGATCCAAACCTCAGAAATGAGGTATCTGAGGAAGATGGTTGAAGTAACAAGAAGAGACATGGTACGCAACCAGACGATACGTCAAGGCCTTAAATCCTACCCCCTGCAGACCCAAGTAGAACAGTCCCAATTAAGATGGTTTGGCCATGTCTGCAGAATGGGAGAAGATCGGATACCACGACAAGCATGGGAAACAAAGAGCCAAGGATCCAGACCCCGAGGACGACCCAGAGTCCGCTGGGAGGACAACATTAGACAATCTTTGAAGGACCGAGGACTAGAATGGAACCAGGTGTGATGAATTTACCATGATACAACGTTAAAATATCTCCAAAATTAACGATAAAATGTAGGGATAAAAATAATGCGTAAGATACTAGGAGACATGCTCGCCCATGCCCGCCTTTCCTGCCACCATTCAAATTATCTAGTTAGACGTGCAGACGGAACGTTTACCCTTTGTAGACCGGGGGGGGGGGGAACGAAACGGAGATCAAAAAAGGAAAGATATGACTGAACACGTGTTTGAAGTTCGAACGGCAAAAAGACGCAATTGGTGGTGAAAGGAAAAAAAAAATTTACGTCCCTAGTTGACATAAGTAAGGAAATGGACAAGAAAAGGACCTTAGCTCTTATTCGAGACAGTCATTTCTTGGACGTTTTTCGATACTTGGTCTTTATTTGAATGCCGCGGCAAAACACATGAGAGAAGGTTCTCGAACAAATTTCAAAAACTAAACTTGAGAAAAAATATGTTTTTTCTTAATAATAGAGTTATGAAAATAAAACCTAGCTAGTTTGATAGCCCATCTTGAGCAGAGAAATAATATGATTTCATTTATACAGACGGATAGATAATACGGAAGATATTGACAAAAGACTGTATTGTTCATATCAGACGAGCGACTGCACTGTTAAAGAATGTCACTAAAGTTTCAAAAATTTTGGCCTTGAGCATGCAAACGTAAAAATCGGGCTGTAATTAAAGAGAGGGGAAATGGTGGAGAATTTAAGCTAAAATAACTTAGGAGGCAGATTCGTGTAGGAAATGCATGTAGAACCAAGCGTGTTTTTATGAAAAATCAAGTAGAGACAGACGGACTAACAGACCGTAATACATACTTGACTGAGATTTGACTGAAGTGACTTTTGATTATAGATTTGAAAGTTAGGGGGGAAGTCGGCGATTGGTCAACGCATTTTATAGTAGCGGGACAGAGATGTGAAATTTTGCCATTTGACATAAGTCTGTTCAGAGACGCAGTTTAAATTAATAGTGGTGTTGATTCCAGAAGAATACAAATATATAGTGGGACGCCATCATACAGCCAGCAGCTCAGCTGAGTTTTGCCAACAAATTTAACTGTGTTCTCAATTCTGAATTCTGGTAAGAATGAACAATATTTATTTTGTATATTTTAATAATTCGAGTGATTGGTACTGCCATATCATAAAAATGATTACGACAAGTAAGTGTTCGCTCTAGGTCCCCAGCCCCAGTTCAGGGTCTAGAGACATACATATAAAGAAAATATATAGGAACGCCTAAATAAAACTATGAAAAAGGATCTAGTGTTGAGATCAGTGGAACATATCACCTATCTTATTCAATAGCAGGAAGCTATTGAACATATCTCAGATGCAATGTAGTCTTGGGGAACTAGTACTATGTGAAACCAACTAGGTAAGATGTGCTGTGTGGTCAGAGAGATCTGACCCATTCTGTGTGGTGTTGTGGTGTCGTGTTGTGTGCAGAAGTGGCTCAGGAGGTAGAGTTCTGACACATGACCCAATACTTTTGTTTCAGAATTGTGAGTTTCTATTTGGCACCGAAGTGGTGTCAAATGCTGTTATAAGACTACACAAGAGTGTGCCTGTGCAGACTAAGATTGGTGTCAGTGAAGTCTAACGTTGTACTCCAGATTTGGAGAGGAGTGGACCACCAGATTCCAGCACCAGAACTACTCAGTCAAGATACGTGAGCGTCTGGCCTGCTGGACATTCACCAACTAATTTACTAACTAACTCACCAACTATATTACCATCAACTAGAACATACCATTTTTGGAAATAAAACTTGTATTCCTCCCATCAGTAAATGGACAATGTTTTGGTAGTCACAGAGTGGGAGTGATGACACCACCCCAACAGCATATCTAGTAATAAGTTCTCCTGGGACTATCTTAATATAATTACTATTAACCAGTCATTTGAAATAATTAGGTACACATTTTCCATTTTATTATGTCATACAATTATGCATTCCATTTATAATTCCATAATATTTCTTATGTTCTGACCAACTAACCATTGGGTTCAGAACAAATAAATTTATCAAAAGATTTAAATTTTAAAACTAAAACAGCCTGAGTTAGTTCAGTGTGTTATAAATTTTATTAATATTATTAGACTTATTGATTATCTGTGTGTGTGTGTGTGTATGTAATCTACCACAACACATTACATATCAGTACCCTAGACTTTTAACGTAGCTACATTCATTAGTAAAAAAAGATATGTGTGAGGTCGTAAGTGGTATTTTTTTTTTTTTTTTTTTTTTTTTTTTTTTTTTTTCGTTCGCCCGCTAATACTCGAGGCGAAATCTCAGGTTATTATTTATGTCTAACCTGACATTGATTTTACGTGAGTATCCCTTTATTTCTTGTACAGAGACAAATGTCCCTCGCCATTCAGGCAAATACTCGCCGATTTCGGAGGTACCCATTGCAGCTGGGTCGGCTCAGGAGCCGCCAGTCCCTGGTCGATGACACTATAAGTGGTAGTAAGAAGGGCCTTCTGTAATTCACATCTACATTTATCTCAGGAGTTTCACAGCTGACCTCATACATCACACTAGGTAACATCAACCATACAATACCATCAAAATCCACTACATATATTGGGGTCTTGTCCAGGGATAATTAGCTTATCAGTAATATTAGGATCTCCTGGTGGGAGAATAAAACCAGGGGGACAAATTGTAAAAATTAAAAGGGTCCCTTAAAATTGAAAGTGAAAATAAATGTTGGTGAATCTTCACGGCCAGTGGTAATTAATTAATTAATTGGTTAATTAGAATTACCTTACTCAATAGTTAATTAGAATTACTTTGGTTATTGATTAGTTAGATTTTTACCTTGATCATTGTTAGTTTGTGTGATGGCTGAGCTGGCAAAGTTCAGATCAGCTGCTGTGCTAACGGCGAAGGAAATGGGAATGGATGGTCAGGTTTTAATTCAGTATGTAACTGCTGAATGTGACAAGTATATTGAAAGGGAAGATAGGAGGTTACCTGAAGAGAAGAGGTTACAAATTGAGGCTGATAGAGAACTTAAGAGGCTGCAGATTGAGGCAGAAGATAAGAGAAGGGAGGCAGAAGAAAAACGACAGCAAAGGGAAGCAGAAGATAAAAGATTGACTGCCGAAAGGGAGGCAGAAGATAAAAAGGCCGAAAGGGAGGCAGAAGATAAAAAGGCCGAAAGGGAGGCAGAAGATAGAAGGTTGCAAAGGGAGCACGAATTACGACTAAGGGAGCTGGAGTTACAAGGCCAGGCTCCTGAAAATGGTGCCAGCCCTTTTGCCTCAGATGCTACGCCTAGTCAGGGAGCCTCAACATCAGCTATGGGGTTTCATTTAGACCATTTTGTTGAAAAAGAAGATGACATCGAGGGGTACCTCAGTCGTTTTGAATTATTAGCTACTACATATGGGTTAGAGAGAGAGAGGTGGAGTTTAAAGTTATCACAGGGACTGAGAGGTACTTCTTATGAAGTTTTCGCAAAAATGAACAGAGAAGACCAAGACAATTATGACATGTTAAAGCAGGCTTTGTTATTGAGGTACGAAAAAATGGTGAATTTTATCGTAAGAAATTTAGAAATGCCAAACTGTTGTCTGGGGAGACATACCACCAATTCTCTGCCAGACTGGAAACCTATTTGGAGAAATGGACTGCTCTGGGGAAGACCCAAGATCTTAAAGAGATGATCATGATAGAGCAATTGAGAGAGTCCATGGCTCCAGACTTGAGAAAACTTCTCATGGAACAAGGTGCAGAGAAGTTGGGGGAGGTTTTAAAATGTCGCTGAGAGGTATCAGGCAGCCCAGGCAGAGGTAAGTGGCACTAAAAAGAAGCACATAGAAACTTTTAAAGCTCCACAGCCATTTAATAAATTTGAAAATAGAGAACAGGGTAATAAAGGCAGGACAAACTTTGAACGGCCAAGAAATGACTATCGAGACAGAAACTCACAGTTCAATGACCAAAAATACAATGAAAGAAAACCGTTTAACCAAGGAAAAAGATGGTGCAAATGGTGCAAGAAAGATAACCATAACACCGAATTTTGTAGAAGGAAACCTTCAAACATTGCTGCAATGAAGTCGGGGACTCAAAGATTAAAGGTTAATCCTAATGGACAGCAGGAACCTTATCACCCCCCAGTTTGTGAGGATGTTATTTGTAATAGGGTCACCATAAGGTGCCTTTATGATACAGGTTTGGATTATGATTCAGTTGTGAAGTCTAGCCTAGTGGACCCAAGTCAGTATACCACAGAAACAGTGGAAATACAAGGGGCGACTAAGGACATACCACTCATGACACTTCCCATCGCAAGGATAACGGTGAAAACTCGCTATGTGGAAGGAGAAATCAGAGCCGCAGTGATAGATGAACCAATCTACCCTCTGATATTGGGGTGTAGATACGTCTTCTTGGGGAATCCCGAGAGACCTGTGATCATGGCGACAGTGCAGACCAGGTCACAGAAAAAGGAGGAAGAAGGTGAACCTATAAATGCTCATACAGAGGAGATGAGGAAGGCGCAGGCTGAGGATAGGACACTCAAGCCATGTTTTAAAAAATTGCCCAAATGCCACACACCTCCAAGCAAAGGAGAATACTTTATGAAGAACAAATTATTATATAGGAAGACAGGAACTAGATCCACTGGTCACGGACAGTTGGTTCTTCCCAAGATATATAGGGCAAATTTAATAAGGAGCTTACATGTTGGAAAAGATGGTGACCATGAGAAAGTCGGTACCATCTGCCAAAAAGTTGCTCGAAAATACTATTGGCCCGACGTAAATGTCGATATTGAAAACTTTGCAGAAGCATGTGGCGTATTTCATGAGGGAACACCCACAAAGGAAAAATATGTGCAGGACCTAGAAACGCCACGGGGCAAACTTAGGCTTGGAAGGAAAAATAATTATACTCAGGTAGACAAAGTGCAATGGGAGCCCCATTTTCACACCCAGTCTTTACTTGAATGGATTAACATGGCCACTATGCGACGAGTACAAAGAAGAAATTTAACCCAGAATAAACTGACAATCCCTCGGTCAGAGTTATATAAACTGGATGAAACTAAAAGAGAGCGAAGATCTCTCACAAGCAATCTAAAGTGGGGTAACAAACCCAAGAAAAAAATTGGTAGTGGTCGATTTGTGAGTGATGATTCTAGGAAGAAAAGTCCTCATTATAAAGCTTCTAATGGAAGGGACCCGACGGGTTCCATGAAAAATAAGTATGAAAATTTAAAGGTCCAGATGTAGCTTTATTAAGGACCTGGACAGATGAGAAGGCAGAAGAGACTGTTACCTCATCTTATCAATATGTGAACGAACTGACCACTCGTCTGAAAGCTGGATGGAAACTGGCAAATGATAATTTGAGACAAGCCAGGAAGAAACATGCAGCATAATTTAATAGGAAGGCAAAGGACAGAGAACTAGCTGTGGGAGAGAATGTGCTTCTTCTACTACCCGGCAGCCAGAATAAATTACAAATTGGATCATCATCTCATCTCAACCCATAACCCGTCATGGGTCGTAGGGGTGCCATGGTGGAAGCATCAGCAGACAGGGTCCTCCACTGCTCTCTATTCTCAGCAATGCGTACAAGTGTGGAGAAACCGTGTCCTGCCCATTCTTTGATGTTATCAGCCCAGGATTTTCTTTGCCTTCCTCTTCTCCGTTTACCTTCGACTGTTCCCTGGAGGATCGTTTTCGAAAGGGAGTCATGACGAGTTATATGCCCAAACCAGGCAAGCTTTCGACGTTTCACTATTGACAAAAGTGGTTCTTGATGGCCTGCATAGGTGTTTATCTTCTCTCTAACATAGACATTTATTTGTGCTCTTTATAGCAAATGCGCAAAATTCTTCTATAACATTTATGCTCGAAAGCCTGAATCCTTCGCTCCGTATCTGCAGTGAGTGTCCAGCCCTCACACCCATACAAGAGAATAGATAATACAAGTGATTTGTATAATTTGATCTTCACAGGAAAAACTGATGTTACTTTTCCAGATCACATTCAACCTTGTCATGGCAGCTGAGGCCATCTCAAGTCTTGTCTTGATTTCTTTATTTGATCTTCCATCACTACATATAGTGGACCCGAGATATTTAAAGGTGTTAACTTCTTCTAACGTTTGCCCATTTAACGTAATGTTGGTCGGAACATGTTTCTTATGGCTATTCACCAATATCTTGCTTTTTTCTATATTAATTTCCATCCCATATGTTCTTGTTACTTTCTCCAGTCTAGAGGTAAGGTCTTGAAGTTCTGATTCTGTTCCAGCTATCAGATCAATATCATCAGCAAAACGTAGATTACACAGAGGTCGGCCTCCAATCGATATGGTTGATTTATAATCGTAGAGAGCCTCCTGCATAATATGTTCTAGATAAATGTTAAAGAGCACTGGTGACAGGATACATCCCTGGCGAACTCCTACAGTTGTTTTGAAAAATTCTCCAATGTCATTGCTTGCAAAAACAGCACTGCTTGCGTCCTTGTATAGTGCTTCAATGATATCTATGATGTTGGTATCAAAATTGAATTTTCTCATTATTTGCCATAAACCTTCATGCCAGACTCGATCGAAGGCTTTTGTGAAATCGATGAAGTTATGGTATAAATCATGTTGATGCTGGAGATGTTTTTCGATCAGTAATCTAATATTGAAGATTTGTTCTGAGGTACTTCTTTTTGGTCTAAAGAGAGCCTGTTCCTCTGACAAGATTTCTTCTGATTTCTGTTTTATTCTGTTCAAAAGTATCCTTAACATCACCTTACTGGATGACTAATAAGGCTAATGGTTCTGTAGTTCTTGCACATTTTTAGATTTCCTTTCTTTGGAAGCGGTATTACTAATGACTGCGTCCATTCTTTTGGCCATTTTTTTGTACTCCATATCTTCTGGCAAATTGTTGTCATGATTTTTACTATATCTGGTCCTCCATATTTCAAGAGCTCTGCTGGTATACTATCCACACCCGGTGACTTCCCTCCTTTCATCGAACATATAGCCTCTTCCACTTCTTCCCGTAGTATTGCTGCATTTCCGAGTTCTCTGTTTTCGCACTTAATGTTGTTTAATATGCCTAAGTCAGTGTCAAGTTTACAGTTATATAATTCTTTACAATATTCTGTCCACCTTCTCATTACAGCTGTTTTTTCATTGAGCAGAGCCCCATTGCTATCTTCTATGACAGTTACCCTGGGCTGTTGGGGTTTTGATAGTCTTCTTAATGTGTCAAAAACTGCCTTGCTGTTACCTTTTATTAGCCCCGTATTAATGGACTCACATTGATCAGCTACCCATTTTTCTTTGGCCTGTTTCATTTTCTTTCTAATATTTTTATTCACCATACTGTATTGCCATGCTGCTTCAGGAACCTCTTTCTTAACCTTTTTCATTTCTCGCCGTGTATCACATAACTTCAGAATTTCATCTGTAACCCATGGTTTGTTTATTTTCTTTCTTTTACCAAGTATTTCTGTTGCTGATTCAATGAGCACGTCTTTCATGTTCTCTGTGATTGAGTTGATATCATCCTCCAAAAAGTTGAGAGCTGCGAATTTTCCTCCAACAGTTGCCTCAAAGATTCCCGCGATTTCTGGATCTTTCAATTTGTCTAAATTGAATCTTAACTGAGAACATCTGTTTTGATTATAGTTCTTTTTGAGTTTAAGCTTGAGCGTCATCAATACCATGTCGTGATCACTACCAATGTCGGCGCCAGGAAAAGTCCTAGTCTTGGCTTTATTAATGCTGGACTTGAATCTTTTGGATACAAGAATAAAATCAATTTGGTTATGTATCTCAGTTTTTGGGGCATGCCACGTTGTTCTTCTTGATAACTTATGAGGAAATAGTGTATTTGCAAGGGTTAGTTTATAGTTGCTGGCAAATTCTAGTAGCCTTAGTCCTCGATCGTTGGTTTCTCCAGTCCCAAATTTCCCCACTGTGCCAGCCCAGTGACCGTATGCATCTGGCCCTATTTTAGCATTCCAATCACCTAGAACGAAAAGAAGATCTTTCTTTGGAATTTTCTTAATTGCTTCATCCAGATTGTCATAAAATGTATCAATTGCCTCATCCTCATAGTCAGTAGTGGGGGCATATACCTGTATGATGGAGATGTTCTTTGGATGTGCTGCAATACGAATGGTGATAAGCCTGCTATTTATTGGGGTGCAACTGATGACAGAGTTCAATCTATCTTTATGTACGATAAAACCTACTCCATGCTGATGTTTAGACTCATCTCCACTAAACCAAATTTTGTGACCATCATCCGTTATTGATTCACCTAATCCTGTCCATCTGACTTCTGCTAGGCTCAGGATGTCCCACGAGTATCTAACAAGTTCATGTGTTAGTTCTTTGACTTTTCCACACGCATATAGCGTGCGTACATTCCAAGTTCCAACAACAAAATTTTCTCTTGGAAGTTTCAAAACAGGTGTTTGTACCCCATTCGTTGACTTATCACTCTCAAGGGGCAATGAGAGCGCGGTCGTTGTTAATCCGGGCATCGGCCGATCCGGCAAATTATTACTGAGTTGACTTTCCATCATAACATTTCAGTGGGCAAGAGGTTTGCTTGGCGGTGCCCATCTCCTCTCCAAGTATCCTTGCAGGTACATACAAAAATGTACCTGGAGCAGTAACAATAGCCCTCAATAAATCTGTAATGTTTTGAAACACTGTCCGGTTGACACATCACAAAAACCGCCATCTTGTTCACTCGGTAAACACAAACAGCGAACTCACATGACAGGCAAACTTGATGTTTTCATCTTTAAAATACTTATCAACACAATACAGAAAATGAGCCAAACACACTACAAACTCATACAGCATTAATGAGGGCTGCTATCACAGATGCAGACTCCAAAACGACGACATGAAATGCACAACACAAAAAGTGCGGCCTACCACGCCGCCATCTTGTATGACAAATTGGATGGCAAGGTCCATATACGGTTCTAGAGAAGGTGTCTAGAACAAACTATAAAATTGACAAAAAGGGGAAGGAGAAAGTTTATCATGTAAACCTTTTAAAGAAGTATCTGGACAGACCACTCCAGGAAAGCACCCCCTTACTGACCTTGGCTATCGCAACTCAAATGCAAAAGGAACCACTCACCTCGCATGAATACCCATTACATCCTTGTGAAACAGCGGCACACGTAAAAGTCAGTAAGCACCTGACTAAAAATCAGAGGGAGAGAGTTCAACAGGTTCTGGAGGAACATACAGATGTATTAACAGATAAACCAGGACATACAAAATTGCTACAGTATGACATGAAACTGGTAGACTCAAACCCAATCTGTATGAGAGCCTATTCTATTCCGTTCGCGAAGGAGAAGGCATTGAAGGAAGAAATAGATTATTTGTTGAAGGAGGGGATTATTTCACACAGTGAATCATCTTTTAGCTCCAGTGTAGTTTTGTTGAGGAAACCGTCTGGGGAACACAGACTGTGCATAGATTACAGGAAACTGAATGCTGTCACAGAAGGACAAGTGGATCCATTACCAGACACAAAACAGTTATTTGCCAGATTAAACAAGGCAAAATACTTTTCAAAGGTGGATCTTAGTAAAGGCTATTACCAGATTCCAGTGAAGCCTGAAGTGAGACCTTATTTAGCGTTTAGCACATCGGAAGGACATTATGAATTCAACATGCTACCCTTCGGATTGAAAAATGCTCCGAGTGTATTTTCAAAGATGATGCGCAAATTGTTGGATCCCCTGAATAACCCATGTATCACGAATTTCATGGATGATATTCTCGTCGCCACAGAGACATTTGAAGAACACATTGACGCTCTAAAAATGTTATTTGATAGGCTTAGGTAGGCGAACTTAACTGCTAGGCCAAGAAAATGTTGTATTGGATGCAAAGAGTTGGAATTCTTGGGACACACTGTATATCAGGGTAACATGACCCCTGATCCCAAGAACTTGGAAAAACTGCAGAGAGCACCTAGACCACAAACAAAAAAGGACGTGCGATCATTCGTGTCGTTATGCGGATTTTATCAAAAATATATCAAAAATTTCAACTCTATTTGTGCTCCTCTGACTGATCTGACTCGCAAGGGACTTCCAGATAAAATTATTTGGACTGCGCAATGTGAATTAGCTTTCCAAGAATTAAAGGAAAAACTCACTAGCAAGCCTATTCTCAAATTGCCTGATTTGACACAGGACTTTGTGGTGAGAACAGATGCAAGTAATGTAGGCCTCGGGGCGGCCTTGTTGCAGAGGTCATCTTCACCCGATGGGGAACTGAACCCAGTCGCTTATGCAAGCCGCAAATTGAATAAAGCGGAACAAGGATATTCTACAAGCGAAAAGGAATGTTTAGCGTTAATCTGGGCGATAAAAAAAATTTAAAATCTATCTGTATGGTAGGACTTTTGTGGTCCAGACGGATCATCAGCCCCTGGTATTCTTATCTCAGGCTAAGCATGAAAACGCAAGATTGTTGAGGTGGTCTATATTACTGCAACCTTATCAGTTTATTATCGAATACATCCCAGGTCCATTGAATGTCGGTGCAGATTTCCTCAGTCGGCACTCCTGTGATCAAAATTAGAGTAGTGGCAGGCGTGAGGAGAGATTTTATCTATGTGTATCACTGGTTTTGGAACTTGCCGTAGTTCATATTCTCTGGTGGGGAGATGTGTGATGAATTTACCATGATACAACGTTAAAATATCTCCAAAATTAACGATAAAATGTAGGGATAAAAATAATGCGTAAGATACTAGGAGACATGCTCGCCCATGCCCGCCTTTCCTACCACCATTCAAATTATCTAGTTAGACGTGCAGACGGAACGTTTACCCTTTGTAGACGGGGGGGGGGGGATGAAACGGAGATCAAAAAAGGAAAGATATGACTGAACACGTGTTTGAAGTTCGAACGGCAAAAAGACGCAATTGGTGGTGAAAGGAAAAAAAAATTTACGTCCCTAGTTGACATAAGTAAGGAAATGGACAAGAAAAGGACCTTAGCTCTTATTCGAGACAGTCATTTCTTGGACGTTTTTCGATACTTGGTCTTTATTTGAATGCCGCGGCAAAACACATGAACAAATTTCAAAAACTAAACTTGAGAAAAATATGTTTTTTCTTAATAATAGAGTTATGAAAATAAAACCTAGCTAGTTTGATAGCCCATCTTGAGCAGAGAAATAATATGATTTCATTTATACAGACGGATAGATAATACGGAAGATATTGACAAAAGACTGTATTGTTCATATCAGACGAGCGACTGCACTGTTAAACAATGTCACTAAAGTTTCAAAAATTTTGGCCTTGAGCATGCAAACGTAAAAATCGAGCTGTAATTAAAGAGAGGGGAAATGGTGGAGAATTGTAGCTAAAAATAACTTAGGAGGCAGATTCGTGTAGGAAATGCATGTAGAACCAAGCGTGTTTTTATGAAAAATCAAGTAGAGACAGACGGACTAACAGACCGTAATACATACTTGACTGAGATTTGACTGAAGTGACTTTTGGTTATAGATTTGAAAGTTAGGGGGGAAGTCGGCGATTGGTCAACGCATTTTATAGTAGCGGGACAGAGATGTGAAATTTTGCCATTTGACATAAGTCTGTTCAGAGACGCAGTTTAAATTAATAGTGGTGTTGATTCCAGAAGAATACAAATATATAGTGGGACGCCATCATACAGCCAGCAGCTCAGCTGAGTTTTGCTAGCAAATTTAACTGTGTTCTCAATTCTGAATTCTGGTAAGAATGAACAATATTTATTTTGTATATTTTAATAATTCGAGTGATTGATACTGCCATATCATAAAAATGATTACGACAAGTAAGTGTTCGCTCTAGGTCCCCAGCCCCAGTTCAGGGTCTAGAGACATACATACAAAGAAAATATATAGGAACGCCTAAATAAAACTATGAAAAAGGATCTAGTGTTGAGATCAGTGGAACATATCACCTATCTTATTCAATAGCAGGAAGCTATTGAACATATCTCAGATGCAATGTAGTCTTGGGGAACTAGTACTATGTGAAAACAACTAGGTAAGATGTGCTGTGTGGTCAGAGAGATCTGACCCATTCTGTGTGGTGTTGTGGTGTCGTGTTGTGTGCAGAAGTGGCTCAGGAGGTAGAGTTCTGACACATGACCCAATACTTTTGTTTCAGAATTGTGAGTTTCTATTTGGCACCGAAGTGGTGTCAAATGCTGTTATAAGACTACACAAGAGTGTGCCTGTGCAGACTAAGATTGGTGTCAGTGAAGTCTAACGTTGTACTCCAGATTCGGAGAGGAGTGGACCACCAGATTCCAGCACCAGAACTACTCAGTCAAGATACGTGAGCGTCTGGCCTGCTGGACATTCACCAACTAATTTACTAACTAACTCACCAACTATATTACCATCAACTAGAACATACCATTTTTGGAAATAAAACTTGTATTCCTCCCATCAGTAAATGGACAATGTTTTGGTAGTCACAGAGTGGGAGTGATGACACCACCCCACAGCATATCTAGTAATAAGTTCTCCTGGGACTATCTTAATATAATTACTATTAACCAGTCATTTGAAATAATTAGGTACACATTTTCCATTTTATTATGTCATACAATTATGCATTCCATTTATAATTCCATAATATTTCTTATGTTCTGACCAACTAAACATTGGGTTCAGAACAAATAAATTTATCAAAAGATTTAAATTTTAAAACTAAAACAGCCTGAGTTAGTTCAGTGTGTTATAAATTTTATTAATATTATTAGACTTATTGATTATCTGTGTGTGTGTGTGTGTATGTAATCTACCACAACACATTACATATCAGTACCCTAGACTTTTAACGTAGCTACATTCATTAGTAAAAAAAGATATGTGTGAGGTCGTAAGTGGTAGTAAGAAGGGCCTTCTGTAATTCACATCTACATTTATCTCAGGAGCCTTCACAGCTGACCTCATACATCACACTAGGTAACATCAACCATACAATACCATCAAAATCCACTACACTAGGCCAGGAGGAAGACAGCCGATAGGATAGTCTGGCGCTCTCTCTCTTCCAAACCTCTACACCTCACGGTAGAAGGGGAACGACTAAGTAAGTAAGTAAGTAAGTAAGTTCTACGTTTGTGATCTTGTCGAACTATTTCAATCCTTCTTTTCTACGCAAGCATCCAGTTATGAATGTCTGTAGCTTTTAGTTTGTGTGTTTTTTTGTGTGTTTTTTGTTGTTGTATTTCTGCATATTTCAGAGCCACACAAAAGGACTGTCTTCACATTTAAATTGAACATTCTGATTTTTGTGTTGGAACTGATTTTTGCTGATCTCCATTTAATCCCAATGCAAAGAGAGCTCCTCTAGTCTACTGTATTCTTATTTTGCTATCACTGTCTATCCCTAGAACAGTGTCTATATTGCTGCCAAGGTTTATGTATGATTGTATATCTTGTAGGGGTGTTTCTTCTAGTACAGTCTTGTTATTGTTTCCTGCATTTATTCTCATTATCTTAGTTCCCCCCCCCCCCCCCCCCCCCCCCCCCCCTTTCGTGTATTTTCAGACCCACTTGCTGTGATCTCTCATCAAGTATTTTAATTTTGTCTTGCATCTGATTACGCATAAGGGACATAAGTGCCAGGTCGTAAGGAAAATCTTCATCCTCAAGCTTTTTAGTAATATTTCACTGGATTCCATTTCTATTGGCTGAGATCAATGTTTTTTATAAGCCAATCTGCAGCCAATAGGAAGATTACTCAGGTACTTAAACATAATCAAATGCGTTGCCAGTTCATGTTCTTTTTTTTTATCGGGGATGTGCCATCGACTTAGCTTTCTAAAATGTTGACAATTGTTTCATGTTGCGCCTAGTCGAACGACTCAATATAATTGATAAAGGTCAAGTATAGATCTGTTCTTAACTTCTAATGATCTCTATTATATTCTTATATCGAGAGTTTTTTTTTGTACATCTGTTCTCGACAAACCCATAACGTTGATCACCAGTTCTGTTCTTATATTTACTTTTTACTTGTCTCATTATAATTTTTAGTATTGTGGTCATATGACTCACAAGATTAATTGTGTAAAAGCCGTGGCATTCGACGGTTTGTGGTTTCTTTGGCAGATCTAAAAATATGAATTTTAGTATTTATGATCAGATATGTACTCATTGTTTCTAGATTTAATTCACGAAGTGTAATACCAATTCCGTCCAATGACATTCCACAGCTTCAGTTTCTGTCACTGTTTTGATACCTGCAACCTATATGTATTGAGTTTGAAAATAAATCACCCAGGCAATAATGTTTGACACAGTACACTATATGAAGGTATTAACAATTACAATTTTGACTTTCACATTTTTTGACATAGGATGTCGCGGGTTGGCTCCCATGCTCTGCAGTAGTTGTTCAAAAATGACCAAAATTCAAGTAAAAGGAATGAGGTTTTTACATAGGTAGCAACCTTCGCTCAAGATCATTCTTGTCAAAGATATAAATATAAGGTTGCTGCTTCTATTTTAGGGGCTCTAACGAAATGGCAAGTATAAAAACTATATATGTATATTCATTTTCTTCGACATTCTGTTTTCCAGATAAGAACTATCATGGCTTTTTCCAAGTCTTCTGAGATTCATTTTCCTGTCCATGCGCGGAATCTTTTCAAGAATGTGATTCCTATTTCTCCACAAGCTTGAATTGCTTCGCCTGTTGTTCTGCCCATGTTTGAGGATTTATTTCGAGGAATATTCTTTCTTATTAGATTTCATAAAGCAACATATGTTCTTGCCGTTCCTCACATTTTGAGGTGTATGTAGAGGTTCTCTGAGTGCCTGCTGAGTTGAGAATTTCTTTTCCATCTGATCATTTTTACTGTTTTTATTGAATATTGGTGTCGTTTCTATCTATCTATCTATCTATCTATCTATCTATCTATCTATCTATCTATCTATCTATCTATCTATCTATCTATCTATCTATCTATCTATCTATCTATCTATCTATATATATATATATATATATATATATATATATATATATATATATATATATATATATATATATATATATATATATATATATATATATATATATATATATATATATATATATATATATATATATATATATATATATATATATATATATACAGGGTGTTTATAAAGTCGCTGTGCAGTGAAATTTACAAATTTACGCTCGGGCGAGACTACGTCACCAGAAATGTGGTTTTCAATTGGGGCTTTAAAGACGCCCAAAAAATTGTAACGTAGATTTTATTATTTATCTAGACACTACTGCTCTTGGCTGGCTTGTATTCGGTAAAGTGGCTGTTAACACGATGAAGTTGTGTCTACAACATGTGTTGAAAATGTCCACCACGGGCCTCCAGATATGTGTTGACTCGCCTCTTCATATTTTCGAAAACCTTCCGGATAATGGCCGGTGATATTTGCTGATTCTGGGTGACGATTTCTGCTTTTAGGTCATTAACTGTTTGGGGATTATTTTCATAAACTTTTCCTTTCAGTGCACCCCACAGATAATAGTCAGGCGGAGTTAGGTCTGGTGAACGAGCAGGCCAGATTCCACGTGAAATAATGCGATTTGCAAATATGCCTTCTAAATAATTAAGTGATGTTGCGGCTGTTTTTTCTGTTGCCCCATCCTGCTAAAACCAGGCTTCTCTAATCTCCCGCTCTGTAAGGTAGGCTATGAATGGTTCCAGGATTAAAGTACGGTAACGTTCTGCATTGATTGTTGCATTGAAAAATATTGGCCCAATTATCCGCATACGACTTATGGCGCACCACACTCCGACTTTCTGATCGTGAAGCGGCACTTGATATAATTCATGGGGGTTTTCACTGTTCCACAGACGATTGTTCTGACTGTTCACGTAACCGGAGAGATGAAACCATGCCTCATCAGTGAAGAAAGTCAAGTCAAGGATTTCATCACCTTGTTCAGAGATAAAGTTCTGAAAGCACATGCAATAGTTAACTCCGGATTGGTAATCTCTTTCATGGAGTTGAGACACATAAGTTAATCTGTATGGAAGACAGTGCAGCTTACTCTTCAGAATCTTGTGAACGGTACTCATTGGTAAGTGTACCTGTTGAGACAACTGCCTTAAAGATTTATTTGGGCTCATTGTAATTCTGGCCTTGATATCCAGGCCATCTGAAGTTGAAGACCTTCCAGATCGGTATGCATGTAACTGCACAGCGATTTTATAAACACCCTGTATATATATATATATATATTATATATATATATATATATATATATATATATATATATATATATATATATATATATATATATATATATATATATATATATATATATATGTGTGTGTGTGTGTGTGTGTGTGTGTGCGCGTGTGTGTGTATCTGGACAAGAGACGAAAGGAAGAATCATGTGAAAATATATGGACTTCACACTGAAGACCTCAGCCGAGAATCCTTGAAAGAATTTTACAATGAAGTATAAAAACAAAGAAACCGACGAGGACTATATCCCAACTA